>OX393558.1:12832421-13393332 GCA_947650365.1 Chamaelirium japonicum
GTCAACCTACAACCCTCCTCAATAAAACATGTTCAACCAACAAAATAAGGGGGTTAATGAGGAAAATATTCAATGATACCGTTATACATCAGCACAGTGCGTGCGTGATCAGCACCATTGGATGGGGTGCAAAAATGGTTGTTTTTGACCAAGATACTTCTAAGCAATGACATATGTTGGAACTGTAGGTGGGTCAATTCTCCTGCTTAGGTTGTACACCTACATGGTTTAGGATGGCAATTAAATGAGTTTAGCGGGTTACCCGACCTAACCCTATAGGGACATGTTTGAGATAGAATTAAATGGATTTGGGCTGAGTTGGGATTGTTTGAAAAACCCCTATCGGGTTTGGGACGGGTTCAGGTTTAGCTTACCCCGACCCAAAACCGGCCTGATTACATATACATATATCGATTAACATATGGGAAATTCTATGGTATTGACTTCGGTACCATACCGAAATTCATAGGGACCATCCGATGGCTCTATGGTGGATCTGAGACATCCCCCTAGGATTCATCCCATGGCCCCTAGAATAATGCTCCCACCATCACTGATGCATGGAAAATGAGATGGACGATGGAGATGCGTTCGGTATGGTACCGAAATTTTCTCATTCCTTACCATAGTGAAACCCTTAACATACACACTAGCATTAGTTGCACTTGTCATATCCCAAAAGGTTCATATCATGTATATATTTTTAAGAAAAATATAAAATTTACCTATTTGTTAGTTAAAATGAATTTGCTTCCTATGACTTTTAGTGATTCTCTTTTCGTTCAAGCCCAATCAAACTCGTGTCGATTCGTCGTCCAAGTAGGATTGGTACGGGACATGTTTGGGCTTTCGCCAATCCCTCTGGTGTGTGTTTGTGTGTGTGTGTGGGGGGGGGGGGGGGGTTAGGCCTGGACCCCACCTGTTTATTAATAAGAAGAGAGGGGGAAGAAGTACAACTCAGGGGTTGGTAGTACAAATATCCAACAGAAAAGCCTTCGCTCCCTCCGACGCGCAGGATGCCCACAGGTGGACTAGTGACTTCGTCATGAGTAAAGTCCGATCCACCGACCAAGAGCGGCTCTCGAAGGTTCGCTGATTCCTTTCAAGCCATAAGGACCACGAGATCCCGATGGCTAGTAAGTCCCAAGCTCTTCTATCCTAACCCCTGAAGCGTCTTCGATGCCATTGACTCCACAATTCTAAAACATACTCCAGAATAGGTCTGACATCCAGGCGGCTGGTGAAATGGGTCCACACACTCCTCGAGAATTCACAATCCATCAGCAGGTGGTCAGTGCTCTCCTCCTCCCTGCCGCACAGGACGCAGGTCGGGTCAGAGACCCCCGGATGTTTCCGCCGCATCAGATTGACCTTTGTGAGGATTCTGTCTCGGAGTGCGAAAAGCATGAAGATCCTCATCTTCGGGGGACACATGGACCGCCAGATAGCCTTCGTCGAGGGGCACGAGATCCCTCCAAAGTTTAAAAAGGAGTAGCAGCTCCGAACGGAGTAGACCCCCCGAGTTGGTCCATCTCCAGCCTGCCCGGTCGGGCGATTCCGTGAGGGAAATCCCTCTAAGGACGTCCAGGAGCTGATCGAGCTCCTGGGTGAGATCCGGAGGAACTGGACCCGAGAACCTCGGTCTCCAGACAGTGATTCCCCCCCCCCCCCCCCCCCCCCCCCCCCCGAACTCGAGCCTGGGATCGAACCATAGCCTGACTACTCGGGACCAGGGTATAGAGATTGGAGAACAACGTTCTCAATGGGAGTTCCCCTAGCCAGATGTCTTCCCAGAATCGAATCTTCTGACCGCTTCCCACGAACAACCTGGAGCCGCAGGGATAAAATCCGGGAGACCTTAGAGATGCCCTTTCAGAACGACGAAATCGGGCCGGAGATTCTCGATCTGGAGTGGAGGGGGGAGAATCTTCTGAAGTACCTTGTCGAGATTACATTCCTCCATATGTCACCAGCACTCGTTTGCAGCCTCCACCACCATTTCCCCAGCATCGCCTGTTTGAAATCCCTCTGGTTCAGGACTCCCAGCCCCCCTTGCTCTTTGGACTTGCAGACACTACCCCATGCCAGGAGGGGATACGACCCCCCATCTCTTGAGGCCCCTCTCCACAAGAAATTTCGGCGAAACCGGTCGATCCGCTTGATAACCCAAGCCGGGAAGTGGTAGAAAGATAGATAGTAGGAGGGGATAGCCGACAGGACGGAGTTGACTAGGGTCAGACGGCCTCCGATCGAGAGCATGTTCCTTTTCCACCCAGCCAGCCGCTTCTCCAACCTATGGATTAGTTCTAGCCAGCCATCTCTAGGGAGACGCCTATTTGAAATCGGAATGCCCAAGTAGCAGAAAGGAAGGGAACCGACGCCGCAAGCAAGGATGAGCGAGAGATCGCGAGGGAAATCCTGCTGCCCTCCCAAGTAGAACAAGGCCGACTTCGCGAAGTTGACCTTCATCCCTGAAGCTAGCCGGAAACACATCATGAGGATCCTGAGGACCAACTCCTGAGCCCGGTCAGCCCTAAGGAATAGAAGGGTGTCATTAGCGAAGTGGAGGTTGGAGACCTCCCAGCTCTCTGATCTGATGCCTCCCAAGAGTCCTAATTGGACCGTCTAAGTCAGCACCGCGTCGAAGATATCCACTGCCAGGATGAAGAGGAAAGGTGACAGGGGGCAACCCTGCTTGACTCCCCTACGCATTAGAAAAGAGTCGCCCACCTCCCCGTTGACAAGGCATGAAAGTCTGGAGGAGAAGAGGCAGTCGCTAATCCAGTCGAGCAAAATAGAAGGGAGTTCCCTGCGACGTAGACTCTCTAGAAAGAAGGCCCAGCCTAGCCTATCGAAGGCCTTCTCGAAGTCCAATTTAAGCAACACCACCTCGCCATGGCCTTCCCGAAGGTAGTGAAGGACCTCCTGAGCAGTAGCCACGCTGATGCAGACGAGCCCTACTACGTGCAGATTTTCTACAGCTGATCGTGTATTTTCATCCCCTCCGGAGATCCAGGAAGCTGATCGCCAATCCGTCTGCATCAGTGGAAAGATCATTCGAAGAGCTAGGACTTTGGTTTTTATTTTATTTCGATCTGACTGGCGGATCTTTAGTTATTTGTCTTTTTATTTCTGGTTTGGGTAGGTGCGAGCCATGTTCGCATCCGGTTCGAGCCACAGATGCTGAACTGACTCCTTTCTTTGTTAGGTTTTAGGCCGTAGGATCTTAAGTTAGATTAAATCTCAATGGATGAGATTCAAAGGAGATTAAAAAACCCTAAACCCTAGCCAACCGTACACCTCACCCGGCCGGCCCCCCTACCCGCGCGTCCCTCTCTCTCATCCCGCACTCGTCCCTCTCTCTCTCCTCCCGCGCGGACTCTCTCTTCTCTTTCTTTCCTTTTGTGCCTTTGTGTTTCATCTCCTATAAGTTCTAAAAAACCCTAATTGCAAAGGGATGATGATATGAAATTGAAACCCTAAACGGAGAAGCGTGTGCGCTTGCTCGGTGTATCCCTTCCGACAAATCTTCCTTGCTTCTAGTCTCTTCTTCCTTCGCACGCTTCTATCTCGTCGCCTCGCCTTTCGTCTACGACTTCGCGGGAGATCGACGCGGAGTTCCGTCATCTTCAAGATCCATCGTCTCGGCTTCTTCACCTTTTCTTCTGGGCCACACCTCCCCTTCCACCACTTTCATTTGCAACAATGGAGTTCCTGTCAGCAGCCGTCATTGACCAAAGCACGGTGAGATCGATCCTCGATACTTTCATGTGATATCTTTCTTTTTCCCCAACCGGCCTTATTGCTGATTTCACATTAGGGTTCCCAAAATCCTTGGTTTTTCGAGAATCTCATCCATTAGGATTTATTCGCTTAGATCTTGGCTTGTTCTTGGGACATTGGCTTTATTTATTTGAGATTGTGATTGTTCTTATTGCTGGAATTCAGTCATTAGAATCTGAAATTAATTTTATTCTTGTCAGTTTTATTATTTCGTTGAATTAAATCTGATTGAGAATGAATGAATGATGAATCGTGATTATAGGCCTTGCTGAAATTTGTTTATAACGTGCTGAAATCTGATTTTGTGTTTTAAATTCTGCACTTGGGTTTATTTAAGCATACGCATCCCATCAAGTTGGTATCAGAGCGCACTAGTCGTCGTGTTCTTACGCAACAGCCGGTCCTCTTGCATCATTTGCATCCTCGCGTGCTTGTTGAAATTTTTTTTATTTTTCCTTCTTTCATTTAGTTTGTATCTTGCATTAATTAGGAAACTAGCATCGCGTGAGTACATCCATATTAGGACCAGCCCTTTTCTCTCTGTAGTGAGTCGATAGAATCTAGAATGGTTGGACCTTCCCCACCCCGCACTTGGCAAGATGCCTTCATAAGGCAACAAGAACACATGGATAGGCTTCAGACCCAGATTGAAACCTTAACCTTGGCCTTCACCAATTCCCAAAATCCACCTCGACCCCATCGAGAACACATGACTAGAGCGTCGCCAAGGCGTAGTGAGTTAGATCTTGAGTCAGGAGGTGATAGCATCAGTTCCTCTGATGGATCTGATAGGCGAAGTAGGAAAACTCATAGGAGGTCGAAATCCCATTGGGGCTGGGATCAGGGTATCAACATAGAAATTCCTGAGTTTGAGGGTAGGATGGATCCCGAAGAGTTTCTAGAGTGGGCCGAGCGAATCGACCAATACTTTGAGTGGAAGGAAATCCCCCATGACAAACAAGTCAAGTTTGTTAGTCTTAAACTGAAAGGTCATGCACTGATTTGGTGGAAACAGTTGCAGGCACTAGGGGTAGAAAAGGAAAAGAGAATTTTCACTTGGACACACATGAGAGGAAAGATGCAACAGAAGTTCCTCCCTTCTGATTTCAAGCAATGTGTGTTCCAGAAATTCCAAAACCTGCGACAAGAGCACAAATCGATAGATGATTACACCAATGAATTCTACAAGCTCCAAGCTCGCAATGATCTGCATGAAGACGAAGAGCAGAGCGTCGCTAGGTATGTCAATGGTCTTAAGCCTTCCATTCAAGAGGTGGTGTCCCTTCACGACTTGTATCAGGTCAGTGATGCACACCGTCGGGCTAAGAAAGTCGAGTCTCACCACTCCCGATCTGCGTCCCGGCGATATGACAGCACTAGGGCACCATCCGGATCTGTTAGTAGACCACTCCCTGGACCTTCATCTGTAGCTGGCACAGTTCCTGTACCCACTGAGAAGGGTAAAGGAGTTTTAGGACCCAACCCGAACCAGATAAAGTGTTTCAAATGCAACCAGCCGGGTCACAAGTCAGCCGATTGTCCTCGACGTCAATTCAATCCACAAACAAATCTTGCGGATAATGACGAGGATGGTCATGAGTCTGAAGGCGAAAACTCCAATGAGTTAGTCTTGGAGGGAGATGATGTGACGGCGCCACTATTGGTTATTCACCAGTCTCCATCACCCCAAGCACCGAAAGCGCTGCTACCCCACGAGCTCTGTAGAGGACCCCCTAAGCCACACTGCAAGAACCAGAGGTTCGAGCTGTTCCGAACCGTCTGCAATGTCAATGGCATGGACCTTTGCGTCTTGATCGATGGAGGTTGCACCACCAATCTGATCAATGAAGCGGTCGTTAGGAGCAAGAAATGGAAAGTTAAACCATTGGGTCACCTGTACAAAACATCTTGGCTGGATAACACCACGAGCAAGTTGGTGACGCATTGTTGTTTGGCAAAGTTGTCAATTGGGCTGCAATATCACGACGAGATTTGGTGTGATGTCCTTCCTTTAGAAGTGGCTGATGTCATCCTTGGGCGTCCATGGCAGTTCGATCGAGATATACAACATCACGGAAGAGCCAACACCTATACTTTCCTTAAGGACGGCATCAACGTTACCCTATGGCCCACATGTTTTAGGAGACACCGGTCCCACACACCTCAAAGTCTTCTGAGTCAGAGTCAGTCCATACCACCATTCGCAGATAATCTAGTAGGGTGTTCATCTGATTCACTAAAAATTGATAAGGGATTAGACAACATTTTATATTCCATTGCATGCAAATCGCACTTAGAGTCTGTAGGCATTAATTGCACTCGCATTCGTCATATGCCTGGCATCTTTCCATTCACAGACCATTCATATGTGCATCCATATTATCATCCAAGTGTTGAATTAAGCAATAAAGAAGATTTTGCCATGTTTGATCACTTTTCGATGCAGAGAACTTATGACTCATGCTTTCAAACTTCAAACAACCCATCATCTTTACTTTTTCGAAGTCATAACACGTGGCATGATGAGTTCTTTAATTTCTTATTTTATTCACTGCATCCAGACAATGATTGCATGACACATCTTCGTCATCTAGAATCCACTTGTTTGCCAAGTGCGCAGGCCACTTTGAGCACTACATAATGCACCCGCACCCCATGGCCTTTCGAATACACCATTGCCTATTGCGCAAGCCGATGACCCGCAGCACATTATGCTCCCGCGGCCATTCTTTTCCTATGTCTTTCGAATTTCATGTCAACCCAAACTCCTATTATCACATGAAATTATCTGAGTATGTTGACGATCTTATCGTGCCGCGGAGGATGTTGGTTTTGACTTTCAGGATTTCGCTTGGCGTCGAGGGGCAGGGGATGCCAGATGGAGTCGCTGCGTACTTGAGGCGGATTACTTGGCCACCGGACCCGGGAGAGCAGTTCGAGCAGATGCAGCGGTTGCAGTTACTTCCAGGGGAGCCCCCACCGGATCCAGGACCTTGCTCGATAGGAGTCGAGTTCTTTTGAGTCCGGGGGACTTGATGCAGACGAGCCCTACTACGTGCAGATTTTCTACAGCTTATCGTGTATTTTCATCCCCTCTGGAGATCCAGGAAGCCGATCGCCAATCCGTCTGTATCAGTGGAAAGATCATTCGAAGAGCTAGGACTTTGGTTTTTACTTTATTTTGATCTGACTGACGGATCTTTAGTTATTTGTCTTTTTATTTCTGGTTTGGGTAGGTGCGAGCCATGTTCGCATCCGGTTCGAGCCACAGATGCCGAACTGACTCATTTCTGTGTTAGGTTTTAGGCCGTAGGATCTTAAGTTAGATTAAATCTCAATGGATGAGATTCAAAGGAGAATAAAAAACCCTAAACCCTAGCCAACCGCACACCTCACCCGGCCGGCCCCCCTACTCGCGCGTCCCTCTCTCTCATCCCGCGCTCGTCCCTCTCTCTCTCCACCCGCGCGGACTCTCTCTTCTCTTTCTTTCCTTTTGTGCCTTTGTGTTTCATCTCCTATAAGTTCTAAAAAACCCTAATTGCAAAGGGATGATGATATGAAAGTGAAACCCTAAACGGAGAAGCGTGTGCGCTTGGTCGGTGTATCCCTTCCGACAAATATTCCTTGCTTCTAGTCTCTTCTTCCTTCGCACGCTTCTATCTCGTCGCCTCGCCTTTCGTCTATGACTTCGCGGGAGATCGACGCGGAGTTTCGTTATCTTCAAGATCCATCGTCTCAGCTTCTTCACCTCTTCTTCTGGGCCACACCTCCCCTTCCGCCACTTTCATCTGCAACAACGGATCGAGTTCCTGTCAGCAGCCATCATTGACCAAAGCACGGTGAGATCGATCCTCGATACTTTCATGTGATATCTTTCTTTTTCACCAACCGGCCTTATTGCTGATTTCACATTAGGGTTCCCAAAATCCTTGGTTTTCCGAGAATCTCATCCATTAGGATTTATTCGCTTAGATCTTGGCTTGTTCTTGAGACATTGGCTTTATTTATTTGAGATTGTGATTGTTCTTATTGCTGGAATTCAATCATTAGAATCTGAAATTAATTTTATTCTTGTCAGTTTTATTATTTCGTTGAATTAAATCTGATTGGGAATGAATGAATGATGAATCGTGATTATAGGCCTTGCTGAAATTTGTTTATAACATGCTGAAATCTGATTTTGTGTTTTAAATTCTGCACTTGGGTTTATTTAAGCATACGCATCCCATCACACACTATCCAGGATACTCCTACCCTTTATGAAAGCTGATTGGGAGGGGCCGATGAGATCTGGGAGCAAAGAGACCAACCGGGTCGAAATGATCTTCGCAACTGCCTTATAAACGCAGTTCGACAGGCTGATTGGTCGGAAGTCTCGGATAGAGCGAGCACCTTCCTTCTTCGAAATAAGGATGATCCAAGAATGATTAAGCCTCGTGAGACGGACCCGCCCTGCAAAGAAATCTGAAAGGAAGCGGAAAATATCAGGTTTAAGGGAGTCCCAATACCTCTGAAAGAAGAGGAAGGGAAATCCGTCTTGTTCCGGCGCTCCCAACGTCGATTGATCAAAGAAAGCGTTCCGGAATTCCTCCTCTGAGAAAGGCTTCGATATAGGCTCCAGGTCGGAAATCCGACGGAGAGGTAGGCGGTCCCAATCAACCGGGAGGGGGTAAAAGGCATCACAGTCGAATTCCCTCTTGAAGAACTTCGTCGCCCAAAGGGTTGGATTCTGATCGGATGGATAAATCCGTATTTGATCAGTTTATATTTTGAGTTGGGTTGGATCATTTTAAATCGAATCTTGGATTGAAACACTATACCAAACCCAGAGTTTTCGGATCCGGATCGGATTCGGATCATTGTCCGGTTGACAGTCCCATAGGTCAAAACAACATAAACAATCAAATAGAAACTCACAAACCCTTAAGTTTAAATCATTGAATAGCTCGGGCCAATGGATTTGGCGATCCATAGATCTGATGGTTAAAATAAGATGGCTGATCTGGACTATGATATATAATATAAAATTTGAGTAAATGTATCGGATCGGATCAGGGCAGATACGAATTTGATCCAATTATATTTCGGACCGATCAGATTGTTTTTAATCGGATATTTAAAAAAAAACTAATACGAAACACGGGATTTTTGGGTCGGAATCGAATCATGATCCGGTCCATTGACATGTCTACATAAGATAACATTTCTATGAGATGCACATTTTAGCAAAAATTGCATGATTTCCCCATTGTTTCATTTTCTCCTTATTTCAGTCACGATCCATGTCAGCATATGTATGAAAGCATATGTTATTGGAATTGATCCACACTTACTTATCTACTGATATCATCAACAATGCCAACAGAAAAAGTGACACTAAGAAATTTGTCCCGCCAAATAACTGAGGAAAAATCCACACTTGCATTCGAGGAGGTGCCAATAGGGGTGTAAAAATAGCTCATAGGTCCGAACCCAGCCCGAAAGTCAATGGCCTAAACCCGGTCCAGCCCGATCAACAGCCCGACCCGGCCCTACCTGAACATGCCATGGGTCAGACTCGGACCGCCACCTTGAGATGGCCAACTCAGCCTGAAAGGAATCTTGAAAGCCCGGCCCTAAAGCCCGTTATAATTACTATGTATTTATTCTTATATATATAAAGACCGAGTAATTTAAAGATAAAGAAAATATGAAGCATGTGCATAATTTTTTTATTAAACACTCTATTTTAAGCCTAAACCTAGCCCGAAATTCCAAATAAATGAATACCCAGGCCGGGCCAGGGTTGAGACCCTTGGCCTGAAACTAGTTGCTTAAACAAGTTGAAAAGCAATTAATGAAACCAATCTTAAGCAAATTGGAAGCCAATCATTTTTTTTGTGGAAGCCTAATGCTTAAACAAGTTGAAAAATATCTTATTTGAAAGAAATTGTTTAATGACAGTTTTATATTTGCACAAACTAGGCCCGACCAACCAGCCGTCCGATGCACCACTCCGTGCATCGGATGCACGAGGCCGATGCATCGGACAACTACGGACCGCGGTTATATATATATATATATATATATATATATATATATATATATATATATATATATATATATATATATATATATATATATATATATATATATATATATGAGGTATGCTTGGTTGCGCTGTGAGCTGCGTCGGAGAAAACGCGCTGCGTTTTCCTGACCGTCCGATCGGAATTGATCGAACGGCACCGTCAATTCCCGCTTCCGAGAGCACTGCGCAACCGTGTCCGTCCGATCGACATGGATCAAACGGCACAGTTAAATCCCGCTCACCGCTGTGCCGCACGTTACAGTGGATCCAACGAATGGCTGTTCGATCGGATGATCGAGCGGTTTAAAAAATGTTCGTTGTTACTGTAGCCGCTACAGTAACAGCGAACGTTATTTTGGGCCGTTGGATTACAATCGATCCAACGGTTTCACAGCGCGTTGGTTAGGGATGATTCCCATCCGTTGGATCGATTGGAATCCAACGGATCAAAATAACTTTCGTTGTTACTGTAGCCGCTTCAGTAACAGCGAAGTTATTTTTGATCGTTGGATTCCAATCGATCAGACGGATGTAAATCGAACCAACACAACAATTGTCTGTGCCGTCCGATCGATTGGAATCCAACGGCCCAAAATAACGTTCGCTGTTACTGTAGCCGCTACAGTAACAGCGAACATTTTTTGGACCGCTCGATCATCCGATCGAACAGCCATCCGTTGGATCCACTGTAACGTGCGGTACAGCGGCGAGCGGGATTTAACTGTGCCGTTTGATCCATGTCGATCGGACGGACACGGTTGCGCAGTGCTCTCGAAAGCGGGAATTGGCGGTGCCGTTCAATCAATTCCGATCGGACGGTCAGGAAAACGCAGCGCGTTTTATCTGCCGCAGGGCACAGCCTAACCAAGCATACCGGCACACCACCGCAGCCGTCTGATGCACGCACTGCGTGCATCGCATGCACGCAGTGGTGCATCAGACGGCTGCGGTGCGGTGCCGCACTTACCGCATGCCGCATTATAGCATATATATATATATATATATATATATATATATATATATATATATATATATATATATATATATATATAAAAACATGTTAGGGCAGTTCGGATTATTTACGACCCTACCATCCTCAAAATCATGGGAGACAACTTTCGGAGACAAGTTGTCCATCCGATCTGATTGTACGTATCAAACATATCCCATACCCCTCAAATCGAACGGATAAAAAACCCTCCCCTTAAATCAAACGGAAAAGAGAGGAGATCGCCCTCCTCTTAGATCTGATCCCCCCGCCCCCTTATTTCTCTATCTCTTTCTCTCTCTCTCTCTCTCTCTCTCCCCATTTCTCGCGATCTAACCACCCCCCCTCCTCTGCATCTAACCCCTCCCCCGCATATCTCTCTCTCTCTCTCTCTCTCTCTCTCTCTCTCTCTTTCTCTCTCTCTCTCTCTCTCTCTCTCTCTCTCTCTCTCTCTCTCTCCGATTCTCTCTTCTCTTTCTCTCTCATCGGCTCGCTCTCTCTCTCTCCTCTTCACCCACGATCCACCCCAATTCTCTCTCTCTCTCTCTAACCCACCCCGGGTCGCCGCCCCTCTACACCGACCGGATCTCTCTCTCTCCCCATCCCCACGATCTCTCTCTCTCCGATTCTCTCCTCTTTTCTCTCTCACCGGCTCTCTCTCTCTCTCCTCTTCACCCACGATCCATCGCCACCCATCTACACCGATCGGATCTCTCTCTCCCCGTCCCCACGATCTCTCTCTCTCTCTCTCTCTCTCTCTCTCTCTCCGATTCTCTCTTCTCATTTCTCTCTCACCAGCTCTCTCTCTCTCTCCTCTTCACCCACGATCCACCCCAATTCTCTTCCTCTCTCTCTAACCCACCCCGGGTCGCCGCCCCTCTACACCGACCAGACTGTTGTCGTCCCCCCCACGCGGCGATCAGTGCCAAGGTCGCCCCCTCTCCCCTTCTCCTCGACCTAATCACTCCCTTCGCCTTCTCCTCTCTCTGTACAAGAAAGGAAGAGAAGCATCAACGGCTCTCAAGGAAGGAAGAGAAGCATCAACGGCTCTTTGTTTCCACTCTAGCGCACGATGACTGATCGATCGATACTTGCAAATGGCTCCCCTCTTTCCACTCTCGCGATCGATCATCACAATCGGCTCCCAAGAACAACAATCGCCCCCCTCCTGTTCTTGCAATTTCTCTGTTTCTTTTCATTGGGATCTAACGATTTTTCTCTGGGTTTGCCACTGATACTATGGATGCAGGATCTTTCTCTTCTTCCATTCCTTCGAAGAAGGCCCGATCGAGATGCGGTCGCTGCCCTCTTCAAGAAGTCGGCTCGGGGGTCTATATCCCATCCATGGGTTCTGGATTCCTGGGCTCGCTGTTTTCGCCTTCTCCTTTCTCTGTACAAGGAAGGAAGAGAAGCATAACGCCTCTCTGTTTCCACTCTAGCAACAGTGGCACTGGAGTCGTACGTCGGGGTCGCCGATCCGCCACCATGCCCTGGACGCCTACGGATATTAGGTGATTTTGGGGGTTTTGGTTGTGTCTATCTAAATAATGTAAATAGCTCTAAAAAAATTTCCAAAAATGTGAAAATTCTGTATATATGAAGTTGGTGGGTGCAATGTGAGGATCCCTTTTGGAGCGGTTACTGAAGAGGATGTCTAACAAAAAAAAAGGGTGCAATGCGAGGATGGAATGGATCAACAATCTGGAGGGGTTGTTGCCGAAACACAGATGGCTTGGAGATATCATGTGAAATTTTATGATTTGATTTAAATTTTTGGAAATGTTGCTATTTTCATTTTTTTTATCTGATGATAATGTCACTATGGAAGATGCAAGTATTGTGTCCTGTACTCGCTGTCCATCTAATGACGGTGTAATATATTTTTCTCTCAATTACAAATTTTTTTTGTCAGCCATCCGATGGAGATCGATCGTGGCCTTCCGGCTTTGGGCACTGTGGTCGTGCCGAAGGCGACCCGTGGGTGGTGATGCCGAAAATGAAGATCCTTTCGATGTTGATTAATTTAAGAGACTACGGACAAAGATTCAATATTTGGTTAGGTTTGTTACTGCCGAATACAATGATGTGGGTGGGCGTTGTGATGCCCGGGGGGTGTCTTGCCATCGATGGTGATCCGTTGCAGTGCCATTAGGTGTGTTGCCGCCGAGGCGGCCCGCTGCAGTGCCGACAGGCACGGGCATGCATCTATATAATATGTTAGGGCAGTTCGGATTATTTAAGACCCTGCCATCCTCAATATCACACGATCTGGACGGCGAGCCAGGACGATGGGCAGTCGTGATCGATCGACGTGGTTGCACCTCTGGCTTCCTCCTCCATCACCTCCTTCAGGGTCCGCTAGCGCATGCCGCAGTCCCTCTCCGTCGGCTCCCCCAAGATCGCCTACCTCCGTGGTGAGGCCGACCCCTTTGAGTCCTCAATCCCATAGCCCCCTCTGTTAAATCTCCATCTTTGTTTCTTCAAAACTTGGCCTTTGTTCTTCGAGATCGGTGGTGAGATCTTACAATGGAGATCAACAATGTGAAAGAGGGATCGAAGCCCATCAATAGACGCCCATGCGGGTCTATTGCACCCAGACCTAATCGGTGCATCGCACTCATCCCAACCGGTAGGCAAAGGGACGACAGTGATCAGGTACAACCTGGAGCATATGTCGTGGGGCCAATCGCATCTGTTTCTTTGCATGTCGGTTCGGACTGAGTGCGATGCAAGGGTCGGGTATGGGTGCAACGGACGACTGTGACTTAGGGGGTAGACGATGGGGCAGATAAATGGGGGAAACGATTTGGGTTAGGGGGATGGGGGGTGGGACGGGGTGGTGGTTGCTTGCTTCGTGCCAATCGGGGGGGGTCTTGCTGCCGAAGGCGGCCCGTTGCATTGTTGGCAGGTGTGTTGCCGCCGAAGGCGGCCCGCTGCAGTGCCGACAGGCACGAGCATGCACTAGTATATATATAGGATAGCAATCCAGTGGGATAACTCTTCTATGAGATAACTTTGAGAAACCTATCTAAAAGTTTTTGAATTTGATGAAAATTGGTGAGCATGCTCTCTATGGCAAGTTGATCATCCTCACAAAAAATCATCAAATTTTAAAACCTCTAGAGGCATCAAATACACAATTCAAATTGTTGGTTTTAATGAACAATCGATAAATCTTCTAACATTTGATGCCCTTAGAGGTTTTATAATTTTTATGGTTTTTTGTGAGGATAATCAACTTGCCATGGAGAGCATGCCCACCAATTTTCATCAAATTCTAAAACCTCTAGATAGGTTTCTCAAAGTTATCTCATATATCTCATATCTCAAAGTTCCTAGGGTTAGTCATACGATCGACCATGATTGTTCAAATTCGAATTCGGATAAAAAAAATTGCCCATGTCCGTTCAAATTCGTAAATATTGTTGCCCATGTTTGTCCAAATTCAGAATTTGTTCGGGTTGCTCAGGTTCATCCAGACCAAGTCCCAGCCCTACTTCGAACTAAAGAAAACATACTAGAGAAGCCCTTGAATGTCTAGTACGAACTGGGCTGCGAAGCACAAAAGCCAAGTTATGGTCAGAGAATTTTATGGGCTATTTGAGACTTGTAATTATGAATTTCAGCAATCGAAAGAGAGTTTAATCACAAAATAGTAATCTAATCTATGCTAGCATTATCATATGTTCTCAAGCAAAGTAAAGCAAAGCAGTAGCAATAGATTCAAAATATCGAATAAGCATTGTAAATAGCAAATATAGAACACGTGCAAGTTAAAACAAAGGTACGATGAAGTTCCAACGATGATCTAGCAAAGCCCACTAGTAGATGATGAACAAGTAAATGGTTGCAGAGGATACCGATGATAACCAATGAAGAGACCAAAGCGCGAGGAAATATATTACCGACTCAGGTTGAAGATGCAAGGGGTAGAAGGCGATTCAAAAGAAAAGGATCAGAAGCCAGAGGATTTCTACGAAGGTCGGAGAGAGACGAGCAGGCATCCTTCTTCTAAAAATCTCATAAAGAGATATCTTCAATCAACATGATCTGACAATCATGTTAAGAGTAGTTTAGTTAAAACATATTGTATAGCCGCAATTGGTCTCTATGACAAACTCGTTTAGTTACCTTCTGATAATATTTTAAGTGATTGTTCATGAAGAATAAAGAAATTATGCAAAAAAGTGGAATTTATTGACCAATAATTAATGAGATTTATCTGGTCCTATGAGCACATTAGAATGGTCGTATGAGAGAGAGAGAGAGAGAGAGAGAGAGAGAGAGAGAGAGAGAGAGAGAGAGAGAGAGAGAGGATGATTATGTTCTCTTGTGAAATGAGTCTGTTGAGGAAGTCCACCGGTTAGTCCAACATCGGTAAAGGGGGTACCTATCGCCCGCTTTGTATACCCTCTGTGGACCTCCCCTTACCTGTCCCCTACTTTATATTCCCTCTGTGGACCTCCCCTTACAACCCGGGTTTTGGAGCGTGAGAGTATCTAACATGGTATCAGAGCTGGGTTCACCGTCTCCCTCCGAGTGCGGCCTCTTTCGATTGTGCCTCGCTCCGCGTGCTCCGCTTGAGAGGGGGTGTTAAGGAAGTCTACCGGTTAGTCCCATATCAATAAAGGGGGCACCTATCGCCCACTTTATTTACCCTTTGTTTACCTCCCCTTACAATCCGGGTTTTGGGGAGTGAGTATCTAAGAGACCCAATCCGACTCGACTCGACCTGACCCGATAGACCCGCTGGTACCATATATTACAGTATCGGATTGCGGGTAGACCTGACCCGACACGACCTGTTAAATTTTAAACAGGTCTTACCGTGTCTACCGTGTCCAGACCCTAAACCCGGACCCGACCTGTTTATTAAACGGATCTATCGTGTCGATCCGTTTACGACCCGAACCCGTTTAACCCTAACCTAGATCCGTTAACTTCGTGCCGGGTCCAAAATTGCCAGCCCTAACATATCCACTATAATCGGATTCGGAATCCATTGGATGACGCATTCATTGCAACAAGAAAACGTAAAAAACACCACAAATTCCCATTGCAAAAACTACAACTATGTTATAGTAAACCAATAACAAGTGGGTCAAATATCAAAGGAAAAATTGGATGAAACAAATTAGTCAAACAAAAGAATTCTTTGACCACTAAACCCCAAGTAAAATTTATTGTGCATAATAATCTAACCCAAGTAGCAAATATTATAAATATCAAAACTATAACTGTATTGCTGGGTTTCGATCATAGTTTAAAAAACCGGCCAATACCGGTACCAATTTTGGCTGGATCAAGACCGGTACAGCTCTCGATCCCGATACTTGGCCCGTACTAGTCAATACTGGTCCGTATTGGCTGGTTCAAGCAGGTACCAACTAGTACCACCAGGTTTGAAATTTTTTGTGGGTATTGATCAGTACCGGGACGTACCAACCAGTTACAGGGATTTTCCACTGCAATCATAGACGGATAACAAAACCAATCGGTGCAAACAGTCCGATTTGTTCGCCTATCTGTACTGTGCCCTCTAACAAATTTTCAAAATGATGTTTCAAAGACGTTTTTGAAAAACTTTTTTCCATCTTTTTGGGTACAAAAATGTAATAAAACATTTCATACAGACTAACTTTGCAGAAAAAAAAAATTCTAGAAAACTAGGGATTTTCCACTGCATTCTTGCAAGCCTACAGATTTTATATATACCAAAACAACCCCTTCACTAGCAAGAACGACCGATCGAGCATGACAAGAAGAAAAAAACAAAGGGGTGACCAAATCATTGCAAAAAATTTTCAAATAAATATTGGGTATAATATAAAACTTAATTACCTACTCCTCTTATCAAATAAAATCCGTTGGCCAAGTGGCTAACAAGGTTCATTTAAAGTGGGTTTCCTTTTTGACAAGGGAAGAACTAGTAGTTAGTTTATAAGAGTAATCCCTCTAAGAGGATGGTAAAGATCTCGTGGGTCTAATGCCTCACACACCATACACATGCGTGCTGAGCCGGGCCCGTGGTCCAGGCTCGCGAGCCGAGCCGCATGGACGTGAATGGGCTTCTGGTAGGGTTTTGTCGGGCTGTTCTTCTTGAAGCCCAAGGCATTGGGCTGAGCTTGCCTTCCCCTGGAATTAGCCACACAAACACCATCATTTCGCCACCTGGAGACTTTGCATTGGGTCATCATTACGCCAGCTGGCAGCCTCCCAACGGTCACCTCACTGCCCATTCCGCGCCCCACATTGAGCCGCTCCCCATGTCAGCATCTAATAATGTATCTTATCCCGAGCCTTATTAAATAGGCAAACCGTCTATCTTTCAAAACACAGAGAGAAAACAAACCCTTCTTCTCCCTTCCCTCTTCTCTGCCATTGCTGAAACCAGTGACCCCTGTGAAAAACCCCGAGAGCAACCCCTTCACCCTCTTCAAATCTCAGGGCCACTTTCGGACCTAATTTGAAGAGCAGATTTTGATTCTCTTTTCGGTTCTTGGATTCCAGTTGAAGCTGCGTTCATTTGCTCCCTGGGAGTCGTGCCGACAGGGGAACTAAAATGGTCGTTGTATTTCTAAGATCAGGCACCGGGAGCTCCGCACTGAGGAGGACAAATCCAATCTTAGGACAGCGTCTTGCGCGTCGACCTAGGTTATTTCCTCTCCCTTAATCTCTATACTTATATATGATAGATTAGTAATTTTATATTGTACTAATACTCCATATAATTAGATCTTGTCACCTAAACATTGCATGCTATAATCCATCTAAATAAATTAGCCTTTGATTAAAAGTGAATCGTAGTCATTGCAGATTTTCAAAGTTAGCAAACATAGTTAATTGCATCTTGTTTTATTGCCCTCTAAATTTGGTACTTGCAAATCATAATAGCCATCTTAATTTCTGTTTTAGCAATTTATAACCAACAAAAAATTCTCAAATTATGATTGAACCGATAAATCAAGAAAAGGGGATTTGATACAGAAAAAAAATTAAAAAAAAAAAAAGCTAGGGAGCTCAGATGCATACTAATCTCGTCCTGAATCGGAGCATGTGATGGACCCAACCAATCACCTGTACGCTGTTGTCATCATCGCTCGGAAGGAGAGGAAGATTAATCAGTATTTAAAGGTCGAAAGAAGGCCTGCTACAGCTGATGTGGGACTATTCGTAGGCGCAGCCCAATCAATAAACTGAATTACATGGCCATTACTAGGGGTGGCAATGAGTCGGGTCGGGTCGGGTTGAGACGTAGGTATAAGGGCAAAACACCCAACCCGAACCCGACCCGTTTAATAAACGGGTCAAAAACTCAAACCCAAACCCGACTAAACGGGTTGACCCGAGCTGACCCGTTAAACCTTTTACTAAATAGGTTGGGTCGAGTTGGCTCGGGTTGCGTCAACATAACCCATGAAAACCTGTTGGGTTGGGTCAAGATCGGTCGGGTTGGCTTGGGCCGGGTCGGGTCGGGTTGACACGACCCATTAGGTAAACGGGTCAAGTCGGGTCAATCGGGTCAACCCGTACAAACCCGAACCCATTAAATAAACGTGGCCCGAACCCAAACCCGCTAACTTCGAGTCAGGTTCGGGTCGGGTCAAGGATTGCTACCCCTAGCCATTACATGATTTGTTTCTCGAACAATACCTGTGGGGGCTTTCATCGCCCTTAGGAAAATATTGGAATCATCGTTGTGTGCCCAAAACTCTATATACGTGGCTAATCACAATCGTCTGATGGAGCACGATAAGGAGTCGAGGATGCTGCACCGATCGGGTGTGCATGCAAGCAAAATACGGTCTATCCGTAAGCCATGATTTCTACGACGGCGGGTGTTGGCTTGTGTTTTGTTGATTTAGGTCAAGTCTAAGCCTTGAATTGCCCGACCTATACCAGTAACATAGTCTGCTATCAAGAGAGAGGCGAGCTCTCGCGGCTAGGGTTAGGGTTCCCCCTCTCTTGGCCTCTCTGGTCGCCGGCGGCGGCGTCGGCGCCGGGGAGGCCAGGGGATCCAATTCGGCGCTTCCTACTAGGTCGGAGCAGACCCCTCTCCCTCCCCTGTATATAGGGGTCTCCCCCATCCAGACTGACATTTTGTTTTCGTAGATCGGGTTGCTCGGTGGCTCCCCAGCTCGGATCAACGGCTTCCACCCCCAATTTGACGGCATCTTGCCCGGATGCAGCTGGATTTGGTGGATCCTGAACCCGGCCGAAACATGCCTTAGTTTTCAGCCCCTCAGCTGATCGGTGGCGGAGCTGGCGATTCGAGGCGGCGGCACTGGTTCATGGCTGAGCAGAGTTCATCGGGCACCACTTCATTTCTGCTGGAGTTGTTGGTGGTGGTGGTTCGATCGAAGACTCCATTTTGGTTAGTCCTCTTTTTGGGTTTTCTTGTTTGAACGATTGTTTGCTCCTTTTGGATTGTTGGTCTACTTTTCTCGCCGGACATCTGGTGGTCAGTTTGGTTCACCGGAGTGACGACGGTTTCTTCCTCCTGGTGGGCAAGCTAGTTGGGTCAACCAGTTAGTGGTCTGGTTTTGTTTCACCATCGAGTGGCGGTTGGTGTTCCTCCACCTGATGGTGGTTCATGTTGCGCCGGCATGTGACGTATCCCGGAGGTCCGATTGAGACCTCCCCCCTTGCTTCTACCAAAAAAAAAAAAAAATTGCCCGACCTCGGCCTACCTGATCAATCAACGCATATGTCGCTGGAAAGAGCCCGATAATGTAGAAGGTGAATCCGTTGTTTCAGCTACCGCAATGAACTGGAGTGCCCATGTTTTTAACCAAGTTAGGAATGTATCATGTAAATCCATCGTTAAATCTACCACAATAAGTGGAAGTGAATCCTCTACAACAATTCTTGGTCTGTCGTTGACGCGTGCTATGTTGTGAATTGCCCCGACCTTGGCCTATCCAATCAATCAACGCACATGCCGCTCGAAAGAGCAAAGTAATGTAGTAGGTGAATCCGCCAATAATATACGTAGCAGGTGTTGTGCAAAGCAAGATGAATGATCTAGTGCATGTCCGATACAATGAAAAGCTGGCTCAGCGGTTCAAGAATACAAATTCATTGAACCCTATTACATTGCAAGACATGGACGATTGTAATGAATGGCTCATGAAATATGCATGAAGAGAGATATTTGACATAGGGTCATGTGCAGAAGCTTCCGGTGCTGATGCCCTACCTTCAAGATATACCATTAGATCCCAATGGCAAATATGTGAAGCTCACAGAGAGTGGCTGAGGAAGAACCGATGCTTGATTCAGAGAAGTCCAATTCTGATGTTGACAAGGAGCAATACAACAAATAGGCTATGTCCGATCGTAGGCCCAGGTCAGAGGTGATTGCCAATGGAGGATCCACCTACACTCCCTCATTCCTCCGGAGCACTATCTGCCTTCTAAGGTGATTTGGCAAACGAAGGCTTCGGCCAAGGTGAAGATTTTCTCCCTCGTTGCCTCCAGGAACAAGATTCTGACAAAGGTTAACCGAATGAAGAGACGGAACCCGAATGTCTTAGAGGCTTTCTACACCTTCTGCAATACCGAGGAGGAGAGCACATCCCCCCCCCCCCCTCTCAGTTGACGAGCTCAAAGGCGGGATCTCCTCGCACCCGGAGAGCCAAAGAGCATTGTGAAGGAGGAGGAGAGTGAACATACAAATTCGACCTCCTTGGGATATATTGGCTATGGAGATACTCTGGGTTCTATGGTTGGAGCAGAATAAAAGAGTCTTCAGTGGCAAGTTGTAGGGGTAGAGGACCTCCGAAGGTTGGTCATCTCTATTTTTAAGCTGTGGATCATTCCTTGGGCTGCTTCTTTTAGCAAGGAAGACCGAGATTTTTGTAACCTTGTTGTTTCCTAATTTAATATATAACTGGTCAGAGGTCTGACTAACCATCCCTTTACTTTGGAGGGTTCTCAAAAAAAAAACCAAAAAACAATAAGGCCGATAAGGACGATTCAGATGGGAGTAATGATGATTTTGGATGATGCACTATTCCATGATATGCTTTGTTGAGGATAGCTGTTTGATATTTGTTTATATTTTGAGCTAATGTGCCTAAGGTCCCTGAAAACCGATCCATCATGTGAACAAGACCTCCAAACGTTTCATTTTGCCTAAGGTCCCTGCCTTTTTTGGTAAACCCGATCCTACCCGGTTTTCTCCCATCTCACCAGCAACTTCGGCGGCAGAGGCATCCCCAACCTCGCGCTCGACCCTGACGCGATGAGCTCGACCCCCGACGACCTCGACCATTCGGTTTTAGGTTAAAAAATCCTAGGTCTAGGGTTCATCCCATGGCCTGTATATTAGGGTTTTTTTTTTTTTTTTTGGGAGGGGGGGTTCAGTTAGGTTCGGCCATCGCGCCGGCGGAGGGGGGTTCAGTTAGGTCCGGCGGCGGCGGGGGAGAGGGGTGGCAGGGGTTAGGTTAGGTCCGACGGCGGCAGGGGGGGTTTCACTGGTTCGATAAAAGAAAATTTAAAATGGTGAGGAGGGCAATTCCATCCACAACATTTCAAAGAAAATTTGAAATGGTGTGGAGGGCAATTCCATCCACAGCATTTTAAAAGACTTAGGCTTAAAGGATCTCTTCGTGAGGGACGGCTCACTAAGTCCCTCTTATATTTTTGGGGGCATGTGGATGAAAAATGCAGTCACAATCAGGATTGTGCTAATGACTTTAGACCTTAAGTTATGCTTTTTGCTTAGCGTTATTCCTTTAAAGTTATGGTTAGTTGATTATAAGACTTGCTTTATGTTAATCAGTTTATGGTTAATAATTTATATTTTTGGTGATAATATGATAATATTATTCTTAATTGTCAGGGGTCTTCAGTGGCAAGTTGTCAGGGGTAGAGGACCTGCGAAGGTTGGCTGTCTCTATTTTAAGCTGTGGATCATTCCTCGGGCTGCTTCTTTTAGCAAGGAAGACCGAGATTTTTGTAACCTCGTTGTTTCCTAATTTAATATATAACTGGTCAGAGGTTGACTAACCATCCCCCAACTTTGGAGGGGTTCTCAAAAAAAAAAAAACAATGAGGCCAATAAGGACGATTCAGATGGGAGTGATGATGATTTGGATGATGCACTATTCCATGATCTGCTTGTTGAGGATTACTATTTGATATTTGTTTATATTTTGGGCTAATGTGCCTAGGTCCCTGAAAACAGATCCATCCTGTGAACAGGACCTCCAAATGTCTCATTTTGCCTAACGTCCCTGCCTTTTTTGGTAAACCCGATCTTACCCGGTTTTCTCCTATCTCTCCAGCAGCTCCGGCGGTAGCGGCGGCCCCGACCTCCACACCGACGAGCTCGAGCCTCGGTGACCTCGGACTCTAGCGACCTCGCGCTTGACCCTGACGCGTTCGACCCCGGGCGACCTCGACCATTTGGTTTTAGGCTAAGAAATCCTAGGACTACGGTTCATCCCATGGCCTGTAGATTAGATGGGTGGGGGGGGGGGGTCGGTTAGGTCCGGCCGTCGCGGGGGAGGGGGGGTGGGGTTCGGTTAGGTTCGACGGTCGCAGCGGCGGTGGGGGGTTCGGTTAGGTCCGGTGACGGCAGGGGAAAGGGGGGCGGGGTTCGATTAGGTCCGGTGTCGACAGGGGAAGGGGGGGGGGGTTTCACTGGTTTGGTGGCATTTCAAAGAAAATTTAATATGTTGTGGAGGTCAATTTCGTCCACAACATTTCAAAGGACTTAGGCTTAAAAGATCTCTTCATGAGGGACGGCTCACTAAGTCCCACTTATATTTTTGGAGGCATGTGGATGAAAAATGCAGTCACAATCATGATTGTGTTAATGGCTTTATACCTTAAGTTATGCGTTTTTTATTAGCGTTATTCCTTTAAAGTTATGGTTAATTGATTATAAGATTTGCTTTATGTTAATCAATTTACGGTCAATAAGTTTATAATTTTGGTGAATATGATAATGTTATTCTTAATTGTTGCATTATGTAATAGTCGTTGTTGATATGCTTCTATTTAAAGCATAAACATTATTCTTTTTGAAGCTCACCACAATATCTGCATCACAAGCATTAATATTTGAATAATTTATTTACCTAGAAGATATGAATATATTAAGAGTAAGACCATAAATTAATTATATCTATATCTTATATATATTTATACTTTAATTATATTTTTATTGCATAGGCATCTCCTTGACACCTTAACTACATTGGTTGCAAGCGGGTTTATTGTGAATTGTAAAAAAAAATATTGAAGAGAACACCATAGTAGTCAGTAAATCACATGTTAGTGTGCTTGCACAAGATAGACCAATGATCGAAACTCACCATAGGAGCGAGAGAAATGCCTTCATTTTTAATAATCCACAGGTAGAAAAGCTCGCCACCAAGACGAGAGGGAGGCCCACCACCACAGAGCATGAGGAAATATATTGTAGCACTTATTTGACCCTAAAACAAAGGTCACGGGTTGCATATATATGTCTTACCAACTGAGCTATTAGTTGGAGTCACTTGGAGACCTGCGAATTGTAAAATCATGGAACAATTAAATGATATTTTTGTTATTCCTTGCATTCTTTCAAACTTATCAGTTTTATCTATTGCAAAAATATCACTTCAGCAAGAGGACCAGCTGCTTATAATGTAGCTGAAAGGGGAACATGTTGTGGATTGCAAGCTGGTTTATAATGAATTACAAAACTATAGTACAAATGGATGATAATTTTACTATCAACTGCAAAAAAAGGTTTCTTCCTTTTTTTAGCTTATGGCTCTATATATAGTACTTTTTTTTTTTTGGGGTAATTCATTGAAGGGAGGTCACAAACGGAGCTCCCCAGAGGTGCCACATACCGGCGCAGTAGTGAGAATCGTTGCTGGCGGCAGATATACAACCACGGACCACCGTTCAATAAGAAAAACTGCCACCCGATGGGATACAAAACACAAAGGGCAGCTGCGCCACTACCACAACCCCCTATAGCGGGAGAACCAAAAGGGAAGAAAAAAACCAAAAGGAGAAAGACCAAAATACCAGCACCCATCTAGAACTACCTCAGCTTGGTGTAGAAAATGAGCAGCACCAGCCTCGACCACCCATGATCCGCCACCGCCTCGAACATCCGGGATCCCACCGAGCGGGGGGGGGGGGGGGGGGGGGGGGAGTAGAAAAGCCCACAGTGGAACATGACCACAGGGGTCCAGATGCACCACCCCGTCAGATCTTCTACTGGAAAAACCCACGATCCGACCGCTGGGGATGCCGATCCACGGCGGAGGAAACCACGCGCCGTCATAGAAGACAAACACATAACCCCGAGCTGACGATGGAGCCCAATCTACAGGGAGAGAGAAGAGGGATCAGGGACTACCCTCCCTAAGCGGGACTACCCTCCCTAAGCCGCTAGCGCCAATCTCCCAACCTAGGGATTTTGCACTTCATTCTTTCACGTTTCAAGCCTACAGATTTTGTCTATACCAAAACAACCCCTTCACTAGCAAGAACGACCGATCGAGCATGGCAGAAAGAAGAAACAAAGGGGTGATCAAAT
The DNA here is from genome assembly GCA_947650365.1 of Chamaelirium japonicum. Taxonomy (NCBI): domain Eukaryota; kingdom Viridiplantae; phylum Streptophyta; class Magnoliopsida; order Liliales; family Melanthiaceae; genus Chamaelirium; species Chamaelirium japonicum. Next base: position 12,856,815 of record OX393558.1, read on the forward strand.
CATTGCATGGATTTCCCAAAAAAATCCCCAAATCATGCATTGAACATATAAATCTCGGAAACCAACCAAACAGCTGAAAGAAAGTTCGTAACTTGGCGAGGCAGAAAATCAAGAAAAGGGGATTTGATACAGAAAAAAAAATAAAAAATCAAGAACAGGGGCCTCTTGAGCGGTCTCTGCCATTGATCTCCAACCCAAACCAAACAGAAACCCCCGCCCCAATTAGATGAAACCCCGGAGCTTCGAAGAGAGAAGGAACTGAAGAGTTAGCCCACGGACATCATCGAGCCCGACGATCACCGGATCGAGGAGGGAGGAGGAGGTCGCCTCCACAGGCTCCGCCGTCGCCTTGGAGAGCGGGCGAGGGAGGAGCAGCAAAAAGAGCGCCGGAGATTTGAAAGGGGAGGGATTAAAAAAAGAAAAAGAAAAACAATTAGGGAGCTCAGAAGCGTAGCGATCTCGTCCGGAATCGGAAAATGCAATGGACCCAACCATCACCTGTACGCCGTTGTCATCATTGCTCCGTCGGAGGAGATGATTAATCAGTATTTAAAGGTCGAAAGAAGGTCTGCTACAGCCGATGTGGGACTATTCGCAACCCTGTTCAAGAATACAAATTCATTGGACCCTATTATATGTAAGACATGGACGATTATAATGAGTGGCTCATGAAGTATGCATGAAGAGGGATATTTGACATAGGAGGATATGCAGAAGCTTCCGGTGTTGATGCCCTACCTTCGAGATATACCACTAGATCCCAATGGCAAATAGGTGAAGCTCACAGAGAGTGGTTGAGGAAGAATCAGTGTTTGATTCAAAGAAGTCTAAGTCTGATGTTGACAAGGAGCGATACAACAAACATGCTCTGTCCGATTGCAGGCCCAACTGGTCGGAGGTGATTGCCCAATGGAGGATTTACCTACACTCCCCCATTCCTCCGGAGCATCGGCGGGAATGTGAGGACTTCATAGCTCTACTTTCGGCGACTACCTTTAGGCCGGAAGCGGACATGGGTGAAATGGCGTTGGAACCACTTAGGCGCTTTCTCGGTCAGGTCCTGCTACCACATGCTGAGTATGGAGGGAGAGCAATATCGACCTTCTAAGGCGATTTGGCAAACGAAAGCTCATGCCAAGGTGAAGATTTTCTCCCTCGTTGCCTCCAAGAACAAGATTTTGACAAAGGTTAACCTAATGAAGAGATGGAACCCAAATGTCTTAGAGGCTTCCTACACCTTTTGCCATACTGAGGAGGAGAGCACATCCCCCCCCCCCTTCTCTCTCTCTCTCTCTCTCTCTCTCTCTCTCTCTCTCTCTCTCTCTCTCTCTCTCTCTCTCTCTCTCTCTCTTCTCTCTCTCTCTCTCCTCTCTCCTCTCTCTCTCTCAGTTGAGAGGGATATGGGATCACTTCAAGCTCAAAGGTGGGCTCCTTGCACCCGACGAACCTAAGAGCATTGTGAAGAACGAGGAGGAGGAGAGTGAAGAAGCAAATCCGGCATCCTTGGGATATATTGGCTATGGGGATACTTGTTAAAGGTGTGACTCCAAACAAGCCACATACAACTCCAATGTTCGTGAGCAAAGTTACGGCGGAAGACAGAGCACCACCTCAGCAAAACTTCGGCCGAAAAAACCCAAGATCCGACTATTGGGGACGCTGACCCACACCGGAGGTAACCACGAGCCTCCAGAGAAGACGAACACAAAACCCCGACCCGACGATGGAGCCCTATCTACAGGAAGAGAGACCAGGGACTACCCTCCCCAAGCCACGAGCGCCGATCTCCCAACCTTTCCGGAGCCGCCGACAGTATCCGAGGAGGCCAAGAAGGGACAAATTGGAAACTCTTAACCCTAGGGTAGGGCTGGCAATTTCGGACCCGACACGGCAGACCCGACACGACCCGATACAAAGTTAGCGGGTCTGGGTCAGGGCTAAACGGGTTCGGGTCGTAAACGAGTCGACAACGATAGACCCGTTTAATAAACGGGTCGAGTCCGGGTTTAGGATCTGGACACGGTAGTCCCGGGAAGACCCGTTTAGTATTCAACGGGTCGTGTTGTTGTGTCGGGTCGGGTCGGGTCTACCCCGCAAATCCGATACTATAATATATAATACCAGCGGGTCAGGTCGGGTCGAGTCGAATTGGGTCGGATCGGATCAACTGAATAGTCCTGGGTGGTAAACGGGTCTTACCGAGTCTTAACGGGTCTACCCGTTTATTAGCGGGTCGGGTACGGGTTTAGGATCTAGACACGATTAGTTAAACGCGTCGGGTCCGGGTCTGGGGATTTTAGACACGACACAAAACTAGACATGACACGAACCCGACACAACACGACCCATTGCCACCCCTACCCTAAGGTAAGAAAGGGTAAAGAGTCGGCGCTCCAAGCCCCGGTATGTGATGCTACATCTATATAACGAGGGATGTCGGTTTTGTGTTGATTAGACAAAACGGAACCGCCGATTAGGACAAGCTGACTAGACAAAAAAATTACCTCTTTTCCCCTATCTCTCTCTCTCTCTCTTTCCAATTTTCTCTCTCTCCCCGGTTCTCTCTCTCTCTCTCTCTCTTCCCAATTCTCTCTCTCTTTCTCTCCCCCCCGTTCTCTCTCTCTCTCCCTCCATGATCTATTTTTCTCTCTCCGTATCTCTCTCTCCCCGAGATTTTCTCTCTCCCCCCCGGTTCTCTCTCTCTCTCTCTCTCTCTCTCTCTCCTCTCTCTCTCTCTCTCTCTCTCTCTCTTCCCTAGATCTCTTTAGCTCTCTCTCTCAGTCTCTCTCTTTTCCCCATGATCTCTCTCTCTTCTCTCTCTCCCTCGATCTGTCTCTCTCTCTCTCTCGATTTCTCTCTCCCTAGAGAAAAAGGACGGCTGGGATCAGGTCGGCTACAGCTCGGGATAGAGAAAGAGAGTTGCGATCTGGTATAAGGGAAAGAAAGAAAAAGATCGCCAGAATTCACGGATGGGAGATGAGATTGCGATCGAGATGAAATGAGAGAGAGATGGTTAAGGAAAGAAAACAAAAGAGAGAAAAAAGAGAATCAATTAGAGAAAATAGGAGAGAAAAGAGGGGAGATCAAGATCAAAGAGGAGAGAGAGACGTTCAAAGAGACAGAGAGAGAATCCAAGAGAGGGGGGACGTGCGTAGGTTTTTTTAGGGGGAGAGAGATTCGCGAGGGGGATGCTGACGTGTGTGCATGGGTTTGGAATGGCTGTGATCAATGAATGGACTGAGGTGTCGCGGAGAGAGGGGGAAAATCGCGATGGGTTCGGGTCGCCAGGTTTTAAGGATGATCTTGAATTGCTAGGATCAGGTTTTGAGAGGGGAGGAGGGGTGGCTGTGAGAGGGGGATCAGATAAAGCAGTGCTTTAGCTTCTCAGACGGCTACGGGTAGTAGATAGACAATGAGATATGGACGGCTCGGACATGGGTTGTTATCAAGGGACAGCTATGATAAGGTCGGATAGAGAGGGAGTCGGATTCTGTGACGTGCATGCATAGCTAGCTGGCTGGGTTTGGACGGTTGGTTTGCGTGCTTGAAGAGAGAGAGAGAGAGAGAGAGAGAGAGAGAGAGAGAGAGAGAAGGAGTTCGAAAGAGAGAAGATCGGATGAGATTTAGAGAGAGAGAGAGAGAGAGAGTGGGTCGAACGTGAGAGAAAATAGAGGGTAGCGCACATGATCTCTCTCTCTCTCTCTCTCTCTCTCTCTCTCTCTCTCTCTCTCTCTCTCTCTCAGACTCTCTTCCCCCACGATCTCTCTCTAGGGGGGTTGGTCGCAGTGCTCGCTTCGTGCCAATCGGCACTGGCATGCACCGGAGCAGGGCTGTAGGATTTAAAATCTGGTTTTGGTAGGATTGTCGGTCCACCAAAGTGAGACCGTAGGAACTGGGTTTTACCGTCGAAGCGGCCGCTTAAGGTGGTAGCGAATGTCCCAGCCGTTGTGGTGGTGTCGGGGTTGTCGGGACGGGGCTGCTGTAAATCGGTTTTGTCGCCGAAATTATTTTGTTGTCGAAGACGGTCAGATGAGTTTGTGTCGAATATGACGATGTGGGTGGTGATACTCGGGGGCGTCTTGCCGCCGAAGACGACCCGTTGTATTGTCGATATATGTGTTGCCGCCGAAAGCGACCCGCTGCAGTGCCGATATGCTCGGAGATACACTAGTTATTTATACAGTACATGATATCAATCCCTCCGTTAGACATTATTAGTAGAACAAAGGATTTGATACCTTTCCCTGCGAAATCAGAGATGGGGTAGGTTCCCGAAGTCCAACAACGCCCTCTTTAGTAGTCTGTCAATTTCATTGATTTCCAACCCTAAACCAATTTTTTATGGGAAATTTTATTCATACCCCATAAATCTGTAATTAGCCCCCATTTCCAACAAACTTGAACACACCCCATTTTTTTTTTTTCATACCCCATTCCTATCCCAAAAATACCCTTCCCCCTTACACCCCACCTTCAATACACCCCTAGTTAAATGGCCCGCCCCAACTTGATTATACCCAATCAAACACATACCCCCTTAAATATACCTCAATTATATGCATTCATGAATACACCCCACTCTTAAATAAACCCCATGTAGTTGGCTGATACTTGAAGGCACAAGTAGAGCTGCAACTTGGGCGGGCCAACCTGAACCCAACCCAAGTCCAACCCGAACCCAACCCGAATTTGGGCGGGCTAATCCGAGCCCAACCCGAATTATTTCTCCTCGACCCGACAGGACCCGACACCGAAATTAGCGGGTCCGGGACAAGGCTAAACGGGTTTGGGTCGTAAATGGGTCGACACAATAGACCCGTTTAATAAACGGGTTCGGGTCGCGAAAACGGGTTGACACAATAGACCCGTTTAATAAACGGGTCGGGTCCCGGGTTTAGGGTCTGGACACAAAAGACCCGGGAAGACCCGTTTAGTATTCAACGGGTCGGGTCGGGTCTACCAGCAATCCAATACTATAATATATAATACCAGTGGGTTTTTCGGGTCAGGTCGGGTCAAGTCGGATTGGGTCGGATCGGGTCAACTGAATAGATCCGGGTCGTAAACGGGTCTTACTGGGTCTTATCGTGTCTACCTATTTATTAGCGAGTCGGGTACGGGTTTAGGATCTTGACACGATTAGTTAAATGGGTCGGGTCCGGGTCTAGGGGTTTTGGACACAACACGAAACTAGACACGACACGAACCCGACACGACACGACTCATTGCCACCCCTAGCTGCAACTTGGGCGGCCCAACCCGAACCCAACCCGACTTTGGGCGGGTTAACCCGAACCCACCCCGCACAACCCGGCCAACCCGACGGGTTGGGCTTGGGCTAAGTTTAAACAAACATTAGGTTGGGTTGGGGGTACAAAGGACGCTGAGCAGGGGCTTTGGCGTTTGGGGTACAAAAAAAAAAAGGGCATTGCTGGTATTAAAGGATTGTTGAGTAAGTTATTGAGAAACGCTAGGGATACGGGGGCTAATTACAGATTTTTGGGGTATGAATAATGTTTCCCTTTTTTATTTTTTATTTTCCAAATGAAGTAAAACCCTTCTCGTGTGGAAGCATCGAGTCTCGCCGAGACACCACCCCCCTTCATCTGAAAAAAAAAAAAATTAATTATGAGCTCAGCTGCGTACTCGTCCTCGTAGTAGGATCTGGTGAATGTGATGAACCCAATCATCACTGTACGCATTTTTCCTCATCGCTCAGGATGGGGTTGAACGGTTCCCTATTTAACCTATAAAAGAGCACTCCCGTATTCGATGTGGGACTAATTGCTCCTCGGACTATACACCAATGTTAAGGTTTGAAATTGAACTTTATTATTTTTGCTCTCCAACCGAATGCTCAGTTGGTAATACATATGCGACCCGCGGTTTTGGTCAAGGGTCCGAATAAGTGCTACGGTTGGCAGGTCTCCCTCTCATCTTAGTGGCGAGCTTTTCAGTTTGTAGGGTTATTATAAAATTGGGACTCTTCCCTTGCTCTTGTGACGAGTTTCGATTCTTGATCCATCTTGTACCGGCACGCTAACATGTGATGCACTGACCACTTAGTCCTTCAAAAAAAAAATTCAATTGCAAAAAAAATCCATATGCACCGACCGGTAATCATAATCGTCCAATGGAGCCCAAAAAGGGGTCGATGTACCCGTAGAATGGTTTGGGATCCGCACTCAGCCCCAACCGGCGACATTAGGCTGTTATGATTGCATCAGTGATCACTGTAAAGGCCCAGGCATTGCTTAGGTTTCATACTAGAGTTCCAGATCACTTGGATGAAAAAAAATTGGGGTGTAATTTTTGTATTAAACCAGGGTGATGCCCCAAAATAATTCTCCCGGGTTTATAGATTCAGGCCTATTATATCGGAGTAATTTTTAGGGGATTTTAGACGGTTCAAATGTATAATTTCTCTCTTTCATTAGCAATTTATCTTGCTGAATTCCCTACGATCATCTCTGGTGGATAGTTAAGTTTATGTTCGTAGCCTTCACTTGAAAATGTGTTGGGTTCAAGCAATATAAAATTTTTACCTTGCTTGACATCCAAGACATATTCCCCCACCTTAAACAACAATACTCTGAAATTTTTTTTTAACCCTCTGTGCATTGCACGGGATCGTAAGTGGCGGAGCTAGGAATTCACTCTAGTGGGGGCAACCTTTGCTTGATTTTAAAAGTTTAATCCAATTTCTACCAACAAAGAGGAGAGAGAGAGAGAGAGAGAGAGAGAGAGAGAGAGAGAGAGAGAGAGAGAGAGAGAGAGAGAGAGGTTTCGACTGAGGACGGCTGGAGTGGACATGGGCGGAGTCTCGGAGAATACAATTCGAACCGTGAGATTGTGCGAGGCTGCCGCGAGGTAGGCGTGGGACGAACGTTGATTTTTTTTTTTGGTAAATTACACTTTACCTACTTAAAATTAGCACAAAAACACTTAAACCCCTTAGTTTTTTTTGTTCCAATTGACTTCCTGAAGTTTGAAATATATGTTAGGACAATACACCCTTTAGTCAACTACTTAATTCCCTCATTTGGTAATCTTTATATGATAAAAACTGAATTGAAGGGAGTAAAATGCAGTTTAAAACTATAGTGGGGTTAAGTGTCTATGAGCTAAGGTTTGGAGGGCAAACAGTACTATATTTATGTTTAAACTAGACCCATGAAGTGGCGGTGGGGTCAGTGCTTGGTGTGAATGCTGATTTACTGAGCCCACCTCAACTTCATTGGTGTGTTTGTTGATTGAGAACGAACAAATAGCATTACTTTTTTTTAAAAAAAAAATCTCAGTGGGGGCAGCTGCCCCCTACTGGGCCTATGCTGGCTCTGCCTCTTGTAGTAACTAGTCGACATATAAACACAAGTTCACATGCATGCGTGTATAATTAAGTAGACGTATTCATGAAGATGAATGCTATTCAGCCCGAAGGTTTTCCCGATTCTTCCAGCCCGATTGACTTGGCAGCGTACAACTGGTGGCTGAAGCCCACTAGCGACATTTAAATCTTTTGCATCACCAGTTGCACACTGCCACGTCAATCGGGCTGAGCGGAATCGGGCAAACCTTCGGACTGAATAGCATTTCTCATTCATGAATTAGAACCTAATCAATTTTGGGTTTCTCACATTTACAGTGTGGGTACATAATGGGGTTGTGGATTGGCTAGCTTGCTGGCACTTGCTTTGGTTACTGCTTCACCTCGGATTTTCTTCGGAATCTCATGTTATTTTGGCCTCGGCCATTACGAGATTCTCACGAGATTTTACACCTTAGTGTATTTATGTTTAAAAAAGTTATTAGGCTGACCAACACTCGGATGATTGACACCCCTTCTCTCACATAGGAGGCCCTGGGTTGGACTCTCAATTGGAGTCCAGATTTAAATCCATGTTGATAGATGCAAGAGTATGATAAAGTAGAGTTAAAAAAAAGGGGAAAATGCGTTTTGGTGAACAGGACCCGTCTAAATTTTATTTAGCCTAAGGTCCCTGATTTGTCTTCGGACACCTGAAAAATGCCCTCACCTCTTGCCTGACCAATAAATCGAACACGGCCTCGAGTCGTAGCTGCTCGCTTGTCTCCGACAATGGCGAGCAACGGAGTACGATTACGGTTTTCGGTTTAGGATTCCTAGTTTTTTTTTTTTCCAAATTACACTAACATGCTCTTCAAACCAAACCAAAAGAACTAGTCGCCTGGCACCCATGGGTGTCCAGAGGCATCCAACAAAACCAGATCCTTGAGATCCCGAGGTAGATCATTGACGGTGGCCAAACGGACACCCGTCCTACACACAGCTCCAGCTATCCAATCTGCAGCCGTATTCCCCCTCCCGAAACACATTGAGATTCCACGGACCCTGATATCCCGAAGGAGGGAGCGACAATACTGAACAATCGTCTTTGTTGGCTAGGAGGAGACAAGGCTAGCCAGCACCGCTTGCGAGTCTCCTTCAATGAGAAGCGCTACCGAAGGTCATTTGTGACTGACCAATCGGAGACCGGTCCAAAGAGCCCACATTTCAGTTTCCAACGCAAAGGAGCAATGGAAATCAACAGAATCTACACCCAACACCATCCCTCTGTGATCCCTGAGCACCACCCTTGCCCCTCCGCAGATTCCTAGGTCTAGGGTTCATCCTATGCCCTATAGATCTTAGGTTTAGGTTCGGTTTGGTTTGACAACGGCGAGTAGCGGAAGTGAGAATCTCCGACGGCAGAGGTTCGGTTAGATTCAACGAAATGGAGGGCATTGAAGTCATAATTTAAAATGCTATGTAGAGCATTTTCGTCCACAACATTTGTTTGTCCTTTATGCTAAACCGGATCCTATGTCGGGGATGGTTCACTAAGTCCCCCTTAAAAAAATGGTAGCCGACCATGAAAGTTAGTTTCCAAGCACTCAACAGATTACAGGGTCGGGTTGGTTTGGGTTTGGGAAAATCGGAATTGAACTGACCAAGTTCAACTCTACCAAATCCAAATACGACCCGACTCAACTTGGGCATAAACCCAACCCGACCATGTCTTAAATCGGGTCAGGTTGGTTTGGTTTGGTTCGGATCTTGGGATGACAAGTCTAGGCAATATGTACTTAATAGTTAATATTTAGTAAACATTGAATATTGAATATGTAGTATGTGTTGAAGAGCGCATGTATAATAAGCTACATACTAGTGAATGCCCATACCTTTGGCGCAACCACCCCCCACCCCCCGACGAAAAGAGAGAGAGAGAGAGGGGTTGGAAGAGAGAGATCGTTGGAAGAGAGAGGGAGACGAAGAGAGAGAGAGAGAGAGAGATCGTTGCAAGAGAGAGAGAGAGAGAGAGAGAGAGAGAGAGAAGGAGAGAGATTGTTGGAAGAGAGAGATGACGAGAGAGAGATTGTTGGAAGAGAGAGAAAGAGAGGGAAGAGAGAGAGAGAGAGAGAGAGAGAGAGAGAGAGAGAGAGAGAGAGATGGAGAGAGAGAGAGAGAGATAGTTGGAAGAGAGAGAGAGAGAGAGAGAGAGAGAGAGAGAGAGACGACGAGAGAGCGGGCAGTTGGAAGAGAGAGATGGAGAGAGAGATCGTGGGGAAGAGAGAGTGAGAGAGATCGAATGCATCCCACTCATATATTGATTAGATCGGATGATTAACTTCTCTATGCGCAATCTTGGCCTAGTCAGCACAATATCACCCTAACATGTTATACAGATGATGCCTACTATAAAGTATATATAATGACTTACTCATATGCATTCCAATATGCATCACTTGGTCAACCAATATCAATCTCCACAAATTTAAAAAAGTGGAATAGCGCAGTGTCATTTATTTTCAATTTTTTTCTTGGTTTTTATCAGCATAAATGTACATTCTTTAGAAAAAAAATTACTTACTTATACAAATATAAAGAACATAAAGTAAAAACTCTAGTGTTATCTTATCTAAACTATAATATAAGGCTAATGGTCCATACGTGGCACCCTCCTTTTCGGAGAAAACTGGCAAGATGGCAGCCTATGAGTGATCGATGTTATTTCTTCTATCCTAGGGGTTTGACCACAGTTGTATGAAGAATGTCGATAGGAGTGAGTTTGATTCACCGATCGGAGTGAGTCATCAAACAACTCTCAAGGTGTTTTTTTCCCCCCTTTTTTGCAGTTATAGGATTCCATAATTAAGATGGGCTCAAGATCTAATTAGCAACAACAAAAGAGGAGAGGGGGGTGGTGGGTTTTTTTTTTTCCTTCTATCTTTCACGATCGTTTCTTGGGCCTTGCTCGGGGTTCGGACTAGTAAAATAAATAGGGGTTATTAACATTAATTCCTTAAAAAGGTTTCCGTTTAACGTTAAGGGTATGTAAAATTTGAACTTAACGTTAAGCCCCTGTAGTTGGACTTTGGCTAACACGGCTTCTTTTCCCGTGCACATGTAATAACGAAAAAAATTTAATGATAATTTCACGCCTATAGATAAAGCGTAACAATTGTATCAAAAGAGTATCAATTGGTAAAGAGCAAAAATCTGATAGTTTTGGCTAACAGTGCTCCTTCTACCTCACACATGTAATAACGAAACTTTTTAAATGACAATTTTAGCTCTACATAAAAAGTGTAACAATCGTAGCAAAAAAGTAACAATTGGTAAAGAGTAACAATCCGTTAGCAAAGAGTAACAATTTGATATGGTAAAATATCTTAATTGTCGATTGATTGTAGCGGTATTGCTACTCATCTAGTCACAATATGATTTTTTTTTTTTGTGACCAAAAATGCTTTTAACTATGCAAAACCAAGCTGATTCTATTTTGCACATAAAGAGTAACAATTAGGTAAAAAAAAGTAACTATTTGGTCGATTGACAAAATAATTTTTTTTTGGATGAAAATATACAAAAAAAAAATGTTGTGTAGTTTTAAATCGACAATATTGAGTGATTTCAAGTAATTTTCATCCAAAAAATGACTCGCGTTAAATTGATGGCAAGAAATATAAACTTAATGAATTTTGGCTAGGCATTATTGTTCTTTGTTTCTATTTGGTTCGACAGGATTTCGATAGGTAGCTATCACTAAGTCCCCCAAATAAATATTCTCACCCTCATTCTAACCCGCGACCGATCCAGATTTAATCAGGTTCAAAAGAGTAAGAGCTCAATCAATCCGGATTTGCAAAATATCCGAACCAACCCACCTGACCCATTCACGTTGGGTTGGTCTGGTTCTCGGGTTTACCCGACCCAAGTTGCACCCGACCCATTCACGTTGGGTTGGTCTGGTTCTCGGGTTTACCCGACCCAAGTTGCACCCCTAGGTTGATTTACAAATATCTTAGGGTTTCATTATTTGGGAACTATATTTTTTTTTTTGGTACCAAATTTAGCTATTCCATAACACAAAATATTACAACGACAAAGCACGGAGCAAACATCAAGGTTACACCTCACGGTGGATTGCCCGCCCTCGATCATACACAAAGGACTGGGCATCCCATCTTGCGATCTCTAGCAGGTCCGGCGCAAAGGACGAAGTGCGCACCTCCGTTTTCCTTTCGGTCTTCCCCACTCCAGCGAGCCAATCAGCCGCCCGATTGCCTTCACGGAATATGTGTGAAACTCGCAGACATGAAAAGCTTTTGAGGATAGTGGCTATATCTTGCATCATGGGATGGTCATCTCCTAATCGGTTGAGTTTGTTGATGATAGTTTGGGCATCGCCCTCAATCCAGAGTGGCTTGTTGGGGATGATGGCAACCGCTAGGTTGAGCCCCTCCCACAACCCCCGAAGTTCCGCATGAGGCACCGCCCTGGTTTCCATGCCGTAGCTCCCCGCAACCAGAATCCTCCCATGCCAATCCCGAATGATTGCTCCAGCTCCAGCTTTTGAGGTGTCGGCATCCACTGCTCCATCGAAGTTTAGCTTGTATTCGTTTTCCCCTGGAGGAGTCCACGCCACACCAATGGTTTCTCGATTCCGACCTTAGCACTGCACCCCAAACAACCTAAAGTTAGATTCCATGAATTCTTTTGTATTGGTTCTCACCAACCAAACAGCCCTCTCTACTTTTAGTGTAACACCATCAAAAATTTCCCTGTTTCGTTGTTTCCATAGATCCCACAATGCGTTGATGGCCAAAGCTGCCTTCTTTTTTCCTTCCTGACTCTTGGATTCCTGCAAAATAATGGATATATTAAAATCATTAATGCAGTGGAAATTAAAAGTAGTTCCTTCTTGTCTACCTAGTTCTGCCCAATAATCTTTTGCAAAGGGGCACATAAACAAGGCATGGTTAGCATCCTCATAGTCACCCGCACACCGGCTACAAAGGGGATCCAAAACCATCCCACGCCTTATAAGGAGAACTTTTGAAGCAATTCTATTGTGTAGCACTTTCCATCCAAAGCATTTGGCTCTTGGTGTAGCCCAGGACTTCCAAAGACCTGCCCAATTAATGATATTGATGCTATTGGAATTATCGGCCTCAGGATTAGCATCATCGCCACCAAGGATGGCCTCAGAGTCACCATCCATGGCCTGACAAAGTAACTTGTAAGCAGTGCTGGTAGAGAAGACAACTTGTTCCATCGGACCCCAAACATAATTGGGTTTTCCTTCATTAGTCAAGATGGGAGTGTTCAATATCTTGGTTGCAATGGAAGGAGTAAAAAATGTAGTAATTAGACCACTATGCCATTTTCCATTGCCATCCATAAGATCTTTGATCGATCTCAAAATATTTCCCATACTATAATCCATAGCGAGCGGGGCATACCGAAGAGGGTAGACATCTAGCCATGGAGTATCCCACAAGCTAAAGTTAGCATTTTTGAAAGGACAAGTTTTCAGGTGGTTCCTCACAATAGGCACGCCCTTTTCAAGAGCCCGCCAAGCCCAAGAGCAATTCTTAGGGTGTTTCCAATCCCAAATATTATCATTTAGCTGATATTTGGACTTGCAGAAAGATGTCCATAATTTGTTAGGGTTTGCAACAATCTCGAAAACTTTCTTCCCTATAAGAGCTTGCCATATAAGCTCGATCCGTCTTATGCCTAAACCTCCTTGGTCCAATGGGGAGCAAACCTTACCCCAATTGATGAGGTGCAATCCTTTAGATCCATTGCTGCTCCATAAGAATTGGCATAAGATTCGCTCTAACCCATAGACAACAAGCTTGGGTATCCATGAACAACTCATAGTGAATATAGGCATCGAGCAAAGGACAGCTTTAATGAGAGTTAGGCGACCAGAAAAAGATAGGGCTCTGGCTTTCCAACCCGAGACACGCCTAAGAATTTTATCAATAAGAACAGTGGCAATATCATTGGCCAGAATCCTCCTGCCACTGATCTGGAGTCCCAGGTAATTTATCATGCCGCTCGCCTCATTCATGTCCATGGCATTCCTAATATTAAGTCTCTGGTCATTACTCACTCCTTTTCCGAAGAGAATAGAAGACTTAGCCTTGTTCACTTTTTGGCCCGAGGCTTTGCAATAATTATTGACGGTCCTGTCTAAATGCATGCAAGATTCATACCCAAACGGACTTAGTTGTTGCTAAGCCAGCCACTTAAAGCCCATCATTAGTGGAGGCCCACCGGCCCGAGACGGTGCTGCCAGTTCGTTTCAATACTGGAGGATTTGGCCGAGGGGGTGAGTCGGTGATCCGACCCCCACCCCCTGAGGTCATTCCGGACGGCGGAGCCTTGCGGCGTGTGCGCGTGAGAGGATGAGGGGGGCACCAGGCGATGGTGGTGGCGGCGTGTGCGCGTGAGAGCCTTGCGGCGTGTGCGCGTGAGAGCATGAGGGGGGCACCAGGCGACCAGTAATCATAATCGTCCAATGGAGCCCAAAAAGGGGTCGATGTACCCGTAGAATTGTTTGGGATCCGCACTCAGCCTCAACCGGCGACATTAGGCTGTTATGATTGCATCAGTGATCACTGTAAAGGCCCAGGCATTGCTCGGGTTTCATACTAGAGTTCCAGATCACTTGGATGAAAAAAAATTGGGGTGTAGTTTTTGTATTAAACTAGGGTGATGCCCTGAAATAATTCCCCGGGGTTTATAGATTCAGGCCTATTATATTGGAGTAATTTTTAGAGGATTTTAGACGGTTCAAATGTATAATTTCTCTCTTTCATTAGCAATTTATCTTGCTGAATTCCCTACGATCATCTCTGGTGGATAGTTAAGTTTATGTTCGTAGCCTTCACTTGAAAATGTGTTGAGTTCTAGCAATATAAAATTTTTACCTTGCTTGACATCCAAGACATATTCCCCCACCTTAAACAACAATACTCTTAAATTTTTTTTTAGCCCTCTGTGCATTGCACGGGATAGTAAGTGAAGGAGCTAGGAATTCACTCTAGTGGGGGCAAACTTTGCTTGATTTTAAAAGTTTAATCCAATTTCTACCAACAAAGGAGAGAGAGAGAGAGAGAGAGAGAGAGAGAGAGAGAGAGAGAGAGAGAGAGAGAGAGAGAGAGAGAGAGAGAGAGAGAGAGAGAGAGAGAGAGAGAGAGAGAGAGAGAGAGAGAGAGAGAGGTTTCGACTGAGGATGGCTGGAGTGGACAGGGGCGAAGTCTCGGAGAATACAATTCGAACCGTGAGATTGTGCGAGGCTGCCGCGAGGTAGGCGTGGGACGAACGTCAATTTTTTTTTTGGTAAATTACACTTTACCTACCTCAACTTATTTACTGATCCCACCTCAACTTCATTGGTGTGTTTGTTGATTGAGTACAAACAAATAGCATTACTTTTTTAAAAATAAAAAATCTCAGTGGGGGCAGCTGCCTCCACTGGGCCTATGCTGACTCCGCCCCTTGTAGTAACTAGTCGACATATAAACACAAGTTCACATGCATGCGTGTATAATTAAGTAGACGTATTCATGAAGATGAATGCTATTCAGCCCGAAGGTTTTTCCGATTCTTCCAGCTCGATTGACTTGGCAGCATACAACTGGTGGCTGAAACCCACTAGCGACATTTAAATCTTTTGCATCACCAGTTGCACACTGCCACGTCAATCAGGCTGAGAGGAATCGGGCAAACCTTCGGGCTGAATAGCATTTCTCATTCATGAATTAGAACCTAATCAATTTTGGGTTTCTCACATTTACAGTGTGGGTACATAATGGGGTTGTGGATTGGCTAGCTTGCTGGCACTTGCTTTGGTTACTGCTTCACCTCGGATTTTCTTCGCAATCTCATATTATTATGGTCTCAGCCATTATGAGATTCTCACGAGATTTTACACCTTAGTGTATTTATGTTTAAAAAAGTTATTAGGCTGACCAACCCTCGGATGATTGGCACCCCTTCTCTCACATAGGAGGCCCTGGGTTCGAGTCTCAATTGGAGTCCAGATTTAAATCCATGTTGATAGATGCAGGAGTATGATAAAGTACAGTTAAAAAAAAAGGGGGAAATGTGTTTTGGTGAACATGACCCGTCTAAATTTTATTTAGCCTAAGGTCCCCGACTTGTTTTTGGGCACCTGAAAAATGCCCTCACCTCTTGCCTGACCAATAAATCGAACACGGCCTCGAGTCACAGCTGCTCGCTTGTCTCCGACAATGGCGAGCAACGGAGACGAGCGGGTACAATTAGGGTTTTCGGTTTAGGATTCCTAGTTTTTTTTTCTTCCAAATTACACTAATATGCTCTTCAAACCAAACCAAAAGAACTAGTCGCCTCGCACCCATGGGTGTCCAGAGGCATCCAACAAAACCAGATCCTTGAGATCCCGAGGTAGATCATTGACGGTGGCCAAACGGACACCCGTCCTACACACAGCTCTAGCTATCCAATCTGCAGCCGTATTCCCCCTCCCGAAACACATTGAGGTTACACGGACCCTGATATCCCGAAGGAGGGAGAGACAATACTGAACAATTGTCTTTGTTGGCTAGGAGGAGACAAGGCTAGCCAGCACCGCTTGCGAGTCTCCTTCAATGAGAAGCGCTACCGAAGGTCATCTGTGACTGACCAATCGGAGACCGGTCCAAAGAGCCCACATTTCAGTTTCCAACGCAAAGGAGCAATGGAAATCAACAGAATCTACACCCAACACCATCCCTCTGTGATCCCTGAGCACCACCCTTGCCCCTCCGCAGATTCCTAGGTCTAGAGTTCATCCTATGCCCTATAGATCTTAGGTTTAGGTTCGGTTCGGTTTGACAGCGGCGAGTAGCGGAAGTGAGAATCTCCGAAGGCAGAGGTTCAGTTAGATTCAACGAAATGGAAGGCATTGAAGTCATAATTTAAAATGCTATGTAGGGCATTTTCGTCCACAACATTTGTTTGTCCTTTATGCTAAACCGGATCCTATGTCGGGGATGGTTCACTAAGTCCCCCTTAAAAAACTGGTAGCCGACCATGAACGTTAGTTTCCAAGCACTCGACAGATTAGAGGGTCGGGTTGGTTTGGGTTTGGGAAAATCGGAATTGAACTGACCAAGTTCAACTCCACCAAATCCAAATACGACCCGACTCAACTTGGCCATAAACCCAACCTGACCATGTCTTAAATCGGGTCAGGTTGGTTTGGTTTGGTTCGGATCTTGGGATGACAAGTCTAGGCAATATGTACTTAATAGTTAATATTTAGTAAACATTGAATATTGAATATGTAGTATGTGTTGAAGAGCGCATGTATAATAAGTCACATACTAGTGAATGCCCATACCTTTGGTGCAACCACCCCCCACCCCCCGGCGAAAAGAGAGAGAGAGAGAGGGGTTGGA
The DNA here is from genome assembly GCA_947650365.1 of Chamaelirium japonicum. Taxonomy (NCBI): domain Eukaryota; kingdom Viridiplantae; phylum Streptophyta; class Magnoliopsida; order Liliales; family Melanthiaceae; genus Chamaelirium; species Chamaelirium japonicum. The sequence continues at coordinate 12,873,555 of OX393558.1, forward strand.
AGAGAGGGATCGTTGGAAGAGAGAGAGAGAGAGATCGTTGGAAGAGAGAGAGACGAAGAGAGAGAGAGAGAGAGATCGTTGCGAGAGAGAGAGAGAGAGAGAGAGAGAGAGAGATTGTTGGAAGAGAGAGAGAGAGATGACGAGAGAGAGATTGTTGGAAGAGAGAGAAAGAGAGCGTTGGAAGAGAGAGAGAGATGGAGAGAGAGAGAGAGAGAGATAGTCGGAAGAGAGAGAGAGAGACGGCGAGAGAGCGGGCAGTTGGAAGAGAGAGAGAGATGGAGAGAGCGAGATCGTGGGGAAGAGAGAGAGATCGAATGCATCCCACTCATATATTGATTAGATCGGATGATTAACTTCTCTATGTGCAATCTTGGCCTAGTCAGCACAATACCACCCTAACATGTTATACAGATGATGCCTACTATAAAGTATATATAATGACTTACTCATATGCATTCCAATATGTACCACTTGGTTAACCAATATCAATCTCCACAAATTTAAAAAAGTGGAATAGCGCAGTGTCATTTATTTTCAATTTTTTTCTTGGTTTTTATCAGCGTAAATGTACATTCTTTAGAAAAAAAATTACTTACTTATACAAATATAAAGAACATAAAGTAAAAACTCTAGTGTTATCTTATCTAAACTATATAATATAAGGCTAATGGTCCATACGTGGCACCCTCCTTTTTGGAGAAAACTGGCAAGATGGCAGCCTATGAGTGATCGATGTTTTTCCTTCTATCCTAGGGGTTTGACCACAGTTGTATGAAGAATGTCGATAGGAGTGAGTTTGATTCACTGATCGGAGTGGGTCATCAAACAACTCTCAAGGTTTTTTTTCCCCCCTTTTTTGCAGTTATTGGATTCCATGATGAAGGTGGGCTCAGGATCTAATTAGCAACAACAAAAGAGGAGAGGGGGGTGGTGGGTTTTTTTTTTCCTTCTATCTTTCACGATCGTTTCTTAGGCCTTGCTCGGGCTTCGGACTAGTAAAATAAATAGGGGTTATTAACGTTAACTCCTTAAAAAGGTTTTCGTTTAACGTTAAGGGTATGTAAAATTTGAACTTAACGTTAAGCCCCTGTAGTTGGACTTTGGCTAACACGGCTTCTTTTCCCGTGCAGATGTAATAACGAAAAAAATTTAATGATAATTTCACCCCTATAGATAAAGCGTAACAATTGTATCAAAATAGTATCAATTGGTAAAGAGCAAAAATCTGATAGTTTTGGCTAACAGTGCTCCTTCTACCTCGCACATGTAATAACGAAACTTTTTAAATGACAATTTTAGCTCTACATATAAAGTGTAACAATCGTAGCAAAAAAGTAACAATTGACAAAGAGTAACAATCCGTTAGCAACGAGTAACAATTTGATATGGTAAAATATCTTAATTGTCGATTGATTGTAGCGGTATTTCTACTCATCTAGTCATAATATGATTTTTTTTTTTTTGTGACCAAAAATGCTTTTTACTATGCAAAATCAAGCTGATTCTATTTTGCAGATAAAGAGTAACAATTAGGTAAAAAAAAGTAACTATTTGGTCGATTGACAAAATAAACTTTTTTTGGATGAAAATATACAAAAAAAAAAATTATTGTGTAGTTTTAAATCGACAATATTGAGTGATTTCAATTGATTTTTATTCAAAAAATGACTCGCGTTAAGTTGATTGCAAGAAATGTAAACTTAATGAATTTTGGCTGAGCATTATTGTTCTTTGTTTCTATTTTCACTAAGTCCCCCAAATAAATATTCTCACCCTCATCCTAACCTGCAACCGATCCAGATTTAATCAGGTTCAAAAGAATAAGAACTGAATCAATCCGGATTTGCAAAATATCCGAACCAACCCACCCTGGTTCTCGGGTTTACCCGACCCAAGTTGCACCCCTAGGTTGAACTACAAATATCTTAGGGTTTCATTATTTGGGAACTATATGCATGCAAGATTCATACCCAAACGGACTTAGTTGTTGCTAAGCCAGCCACTTAAAGCCCATCATTAGTGGAGGCCCACCGGCCCGAGACGGTGCTGCCAGTTCGTTTCAATACTGGAGGATTTGGCCGAGGGGGTGAGTCGGTGATCCGACCCCCACCCCCTGAGGTCATTCCGGACGGCGGAGCCTTGCGGCGTGTGCGCGTGAGAGCATGAGGGGGGCACCAGGCGATGGTGGTGGCGGAGGCGGCGAGGTGGAGCCCAGTTCGCGGCCGCCGCCGCCCCCTGCGGCGGTAAGGTGGTTCCCACAAGCGGCTCAGCCGGAGATCATGAGAGCGGCGGAGAAGGACGACCACTACGCCGCCTACGTCTACGAGGCCTGCCGGGACGCCTTCCGCCAGCTTTTCGGTCAAGTCACCCCACCCTAATTTCCTTCTGTTCATTTCGTTTCATCCATTTTCAGCTATCTATATATCTATTTGAATTGGTTTATCTGTTTTTTTTTTTTCCTTCAGGTACCAGGGTTGCTGTTGCTTACCAGAACGAGGTACTGATTTTTTTTTTCCCGCCTTTTTTTTTTCCCCTTTAAGCATAAGGATTCAACAATTTTGATATCTAAAAAATCTAGAAAACAGATTGCATCATGTAGGTAGTACAAAACCCAGCTGGGAAACAATCCAGAATTTTTTTTTCCTGCCTTCGTTTCATGTTTTGATGGACTAGGCATGGTTCACTAGTCCTCTGAATCTCTGATAGTAATTTGCACTTACCAACAAAAGGGTGTTCTTTTTTCTCTTGTTCTTGAATTATTCGCATAAAGTTGGATACTGTGGATGGAGTAGATGTGCATTCCTTAGAGGTTATAGTCAGGTTGCCCAACATTGAGACAAGTTCCTTCTCGAGGGAAAATGGTAACCTGTTTTGGTTCTCTAGATGGGACCAGGATGTATAGCAAGGGTCACAGGTTTCTAATATCATGGAATGGATATACCATTTGTGTTGCCGGGTCGAATTTTAATTTTAGGTCATAACTAGCTAGGTGATCTGGTCATGCAGGATTAGTTGCATTGTGATTTTAATGTCTATTTGTCGTTCCCTCTAGAGTGCTGATATGAATTCAAAATTTAGTAACTTTGTACTCTTCTATTATAGTCCACAATTTACTTCCACTTATGGAGGAAGTGATGAAGAGCGGGATCCAGAGAGCGCACGATTATCAAATCAAACCATTTCGTGTGGATTTCAGAGCATGTCACATTTTTTAAAAAAAAATTCAGATTTTTTTTTTGGATTATTATTTTAAATGAGTCAGTTCAGTTGAGAATATTAATGAAATTGTTAATGCTTCCCTTTACCCTTCATCTTCATCTTCTCCTTTAGTATATACGCATTATCCTAAATCTGTATCTACATCTACATCCAATTGTCTCCAATTTTCAGATTCATCGTTAGTGCTTCCCTTTACCTTCATCTTCATCTTCTCCTTTAGTATATACGCATTACCCTAAATTTGTATCTACCTCTACATCCAATCGTTATCAAGCCCCGACAAAGTTATAATCTCCTTTTCACTTTCAACAACAAAAAAAGTTGAACCTAATCCGCCACTAATACTCATCAAAACTTAATCCAAAGCCTATGAAACTTTACTCTATCGATTCTTAACCTTTTCTCCATTGGAACACACATTTTATCACCAGAAACCCCAATTACAAGTCATATTGTCATAATCAATTTTGGACAACGAGCAATCAAGATCTGAAATGCCAAACCTACCAATAGCGCTTACTTAGACCTAATCTAGAACTTCATCTGATAGTCGGATCCGTATCAAACGAACCATTTAACTACTGAATTCTACTGCCATACCTCAAGCTGAATCAAAATCTCCATCCTCGCAAGCTCATCGTCCGAGGAAGAGAGAATTTTTTAAATATTGTGGGGCCCCCTCCTTTGTCATACATTAGAAAGTATATTGCTAAGGGTTAATGAGGGCCTTAAAAGTAGGTGACATAAATGTTGTTGACTTGTTTTTTATCGCTGTATATTGCCAAGGGCTAAAGAGGGCCTTAAAAGTAGGTGACATAAATGTTAACTTTTTATTTATCGTTGTATATTGCTAAGGATAACCGTTAGTACGATCTACCCAAATTACGCTCCATAAAGGGGACATCGTCTTAATCTGATTAGCCCAATCGACCTGCCTTCTCTAGAACTTAGGAATTGAAATCTCTCCACAATCTCCTTCCTCACCATGAAAGTTTCACGCTCTACAAAGCCACTTCTAGGTTGCATTCATATTATCTCTCTTTAACTCCTTATTCTCAACCTTCCCCTCTTTTAGTGGCTATTTTGATTTGATTTTTCAAAATGTGTTTCAAAATAGTTTTATATTTTATTTATTTATTTATATACTTAAAGTGTGTAGATTTGTGGTTATCTTTTTTTTTTTGACATCGGCAAGTGTCCCGAAACCTTTCGGGCAATGAACCCACTTCAAACTCTAACTATTCCCTCCGGGAATACGCATTGACCCACTTGGAAGTTTCCCTACGTACTCCTGGGTAGATCGGAGGGGGGGGGGGGGTATTGAACCCACAACCTCCTCACCAAAGCATCATGTGCTTACCAACTCCCCTATCCTCTTATGGGTAGATTGATGGTTATCTTGTATTTGCATATGGAGGTTATGAGTTCAAACTCCACAATCCCATCTCCAATAATTATTTTGTTCTTGGCTAGTATGCAACGGATTGATTAGAACTGAAGTACCGAACCAAACCTATCCATGTCTAGCCTCACTCTTAGAAATATGAGAAAAGAACCAGACCACATGACCTGACACTTTCTTGAAAAGTCACAATTAGGGTAAATTTTCCATGAAATCTCATCTCAAATATGAAGGATGCATCGTGCAAATCGATGGATGCAAGTAGAAGGTTACCTTCACCTCTTGGGCTCATTCAAATGTCTATATAAAGGTTAATTGGGTCTCATCTAGTGCAAAATAATCCAGAGAATGGAAAACGATCAACTGTCCAAGAAATTGGTTTGGTTCATTTTTATTAAGATTTGCTTGATTATTTTGATGAGGAACTTTAGAACTTACATTGTATATTCTAATTGGCTTATTTTGTACTTGTGTTTTATCTCAGTTCATCAGTGAGTGCACAACTTTATGTATCTTGAGGACGATTTTGCTTTAACTTTTGTACGAGGGACAAAATAACGTCTTTAACATTATGTGATCTGTCACGTATAATGAACATCTCTTCCAGCATACCCATTTAATGCACTAAATGCATTCTTATTTTTCTCGTGGAATTTTGTTTAGAAAATTCCTCATCACAATCATGGTACTAGGGTTCGATTGAACTCGAATGGGTTTGGATTTCGGCCAACTCGAATAGAACCACCACCCAAACCTCTGAATTGGCCTTGGATTAGCTGTATCGAACTTGGTTCGTTCGGGTTAGATCAAACCAAGTCCAATTCAGGCATGATAGGTTCCGATTCAATGGTGTGTTTAATAAGGTGTGTGTGTTTAAATGGATCATTGCATGGATTCAAATCTAGATCCAGATCTTAGATTAGATTGTGTACTCATATACGAACTAGGATTCAGTTGAAGAGTTCTTACTGATGTGCAATGAAGCATGGATACAGATACAGGATACAAGATACATGTACGATACGATATAGATACATCGATCCGATAATTCTTTAAAAAGCAGGATACAATACGTAGGGGATGCATTAATAAATGAATAAACACATTTTTATTTTTTTAAAATAAAATCATAGAATCATTGGAGTCTACTCAGGATCATGCGAGTCTATTTGGGATTCTACTAACTTGAGACTTGAGAGTCTATAGTATCCTTTGGATTGATTTGTGATCCTATGGATTGAGAATTGTAGAGTCATATGATATGGATTGGGAGTTTGATAACCTTGATCTAGCAGATAATATTCAATCAAATAGAGACCTATCTAAGGATAATATAGAATCTCCTATTCTACTACCTTTGCCTTTGTATTCATGTCCTAAGCACATTTACAAATTTTTGGAGCCTTTTCGATTTCTCCAGATTCTTCGATTATCGGATACATGAAACAAAAACTGAAAACCTTCTAGAATAGGAACTCTAGAAGCTCTTTGTAATATTTTGAACTTCTTAGATCCCCCATGCTCCCTATATTAGGAGAAGTCATGTATCTTTTTGCTTTCGGTCCTTGCGTCTGAACATGCAATGCACTTGGTCAGCCTACCTTTCTTTGGCAAGTTGTTGAGTTCCCATCAAAATTTCTGATTTACATGCCTAATTGCCTCCATACTGGTGGGCCAAAAGGAGTATGTACGTTCTAATAAGTATGATTTTGGCTGGTTCTTTCTTAAGTTGCTAGGTACTGTATTCTGTCAGTTTTCATCAACTTTGGTCTCTAGATGTGAGATGCTTTTCTAGCTTTTGTTTATTTCATGGTTGTTTGTTCATTTTCTCCATGCTTTTGCCTGAGTACTCTTTGAAGTCAGTTTTGTTAGGTTCTTTTCTCTTTTAGCATATGAAAGTAGTAATAGTGACTTTAGTATATTGCAGATAAAGCTATTGGGCCAGACACTTTATTATATACTGACAACAGGCTCAGGGCAGCAGACTTTGGGAGAAGAGTATTGCGACATATTGCAGGTTAGTACCCTTGAAGTTCTAATAGATTTTTCTTATGATAAAAAAATGCAGAAATCATTTTCAGTTCTGCGGCCCTTAACCAATGCAAAACATTTGGAACTGCACATATAAAGGGATGCTTTTAAGTTATAACCTTTTGATAACTATCTAATGCCCTACATGTACCATTCAGCACATGAACAGTGGAACAAAATAATAATGAATGACCTTTTTTTTATAAGTAGAGGCCAATAGCTTTATTGCACTAGAATTGTATTATAAGAAACTGACAATGAATGAAATGCTGGAATATCTAATATTTCATGACCTTGTGTGTGTGTGTGTGTGTGTGTGTGTGTCGGGGAACCCTACCCCAACAATCATGTTCATACACTCCTGCTAAAAAATGGGGTAACTAAGAGGAATCAACACATTATTGAGAGAGCTCGATCTCTTTTGCTACAGTTCCTGATCAATTATAGGCTGAAATTGTCCTCACCTCTGTTCACCTCAATAACTGTACCCCTCCCCACTTCTCTTTAATTAGCCTCTATTTCAGCAACTATATTCTAGTATACCTAATTATAGAGATGCAGACTTTTGGGTGTACCTTCATTGTCTTGCTTCCTCCTGTAGAGCGTACAAAGCTATCTCCTCGGTCTGCTAAGTGTTTCCTTCTTGGATACAGCTTTGAGCACAAGGTTTAATGTTGCTAACTTGCTATGACCCTTATGCTCGTTGTATACGTATTTCGAGGAATGTGATATTTTTGAGGACATACCCTTCTACTCAGGGACCTCTTCTTAGGAATTGATTTTCCTTTAGGACACTGATCCCCTTCATTGTGTCATTTTCAAGTATCTCGATGTCCACTTCTTCTAGCACTTCTTTGGATATACCAATGCCTTCGATTGTGCCAGAGTCTTTCCGTCCACATGTTATCCATACCATGCTTGTCGCTTGCCAGTGCTCCCTCCACTGCTAGCCCCGGCAGTTCCACTTGCTTTGCCTGCTACCACTTTCTCTGCAACACCTTTAGGTTCACCACTTTCTTTGCTAGTCCCATTCGACTGTGACAATGGGTCTTCCATTCCTCCTCGTTAGCGCTACCCTAAGCGTCAGCGGGGTCTAATTGCTAAAGTTTTTCTCAAGTTGCTTTTACTCTCCCAAGTTTCAGTCATTTCTTGCAACTATTCACTCTCTTCAGGAGCCACAAACATATCGTGAGGCAGTTCAGACACCCAACTGGCAGTTGCTTATGACTGATGAGTTGCAGGCTCTTCAGCGGACTGATATTTGGGAACTTGTTCATCTTCTTCCAGGGAAGGACCCCATCTGTTGTCATTGATTATACCGTATCAAAACTTGTTTAGATAGTCTTTGGAGAGGTACAAGCCCCATCTAGTTGATTGTAGCTTCACACAGGAGTATGACTTTGACTGCGAGGAGATCTTCACCCTTTTTGAGAAGATGACAACTGTTCAGACTTTACTCACAGTTGCTGCAGTTCGCCGTTGGTCCCTGTTCCAGATGGATGTGAATAATGATTTTCTTCACGGAGACCTCTCCGAAGAGGTCTACATGCAACAACCTACTAGTCTTTTGTCTTCTCCCCAGCATGTCTGCCGTATTCACTGGGGTGTTTATGGGCTCAAGCAAGCTCCACGTGCTTAGTTTGAGTGCTTCGGGACTTCAGTGCTTACAGCTGGTTTCATAGAGAGTATACACATTGTTGTCAAGGCCCGCGCCTAGCTCACTAGGCTCTTGGAGATAGCTAGGCCCCAGTGCGCCCAAGCGTACCTCACTAAGCGGCGGCCTGGGCACGCCTAGGCTAGGCGCACGCCTAGTTTTAGGCAATGATTTTTGTTTTTTTTTTAAAGTAAAACCCAACCCGCCCCCATCTTCTTTGTTCATTTTGTTATTGTATACTTGTTTATACTATGTGTTCATTGTGTTGTATGCATTTGATTAGAATATGCTCAATTTTATGTTAGCAAGTGTTTGTATTCTATTTGTTCCTTTTGTTGTTTACTTGTTTATACTATATATGTGCCATTGTGTTGCATGCATTTGACTATAATATGCTCAATTTCATGTTAGTAAGGTGTTATATTGCGTCCTATTACATATATATTTGCAAGTATAGACTAAACATATATACCTGTGCTTGGAGAATGCCTATGCACATAAGGTCACGCCTATGCACATAAGGCCACGCCTAGACTCCTAGGCTCCCTCCGGGTGCCTAGCCTCGCCTTGACGTCTTGACAACTATGAGTATACACGATTACATTATGTTCACACGCAACTTTGCTCGTGGTAGTGCGATCTTGCTTCTCTTCGTTGACGCCTTCACTGGTGATAATGTTGCCACCATTGAATCTCTAAAGAGGCTTCTCTACCAGCAGTTCGAGATAAAAGATCTTGGATCATTTCACTACTTCCTTGGTCTTGAGGTTGCTTTTTCTTCCCGATGATACTAAGTCTATGTCTCTGACTTGTTGAGTTGTACTGGTCTTACTGACTCCCAGAATGAGGACACATTGATGGAGCTTAATGTTAAGCTTTGTACTATTGATGGCGAGAATCAAATCCCACTCGGTAGAAGCATCTTGTTAGTGCTCTTGTTTTCTTGACGATCACTCGCCTAGATATTGCATATATGTCATCCGAGCTATTAGTCAGTTTTTCAGCGCTCCTCGCTTGGTTCATTATGCTACACTCTTGAGGATTATTCCTCGTTTTCAGGGCACAATGACTCTCTCCTTGTTGTTGTTGTCTTCCTCTCTGGAGCTACGCTCATTTTAAGATGTGGAATGGGCAGGAGATCCTCTGGTTGGCAATCCACACCGGCTTCTGCTTTTTCTTAGATGACTCGCTTATCTCTTGGCGGAGCAAGAAGTAGGGTATCGTTTCTCGCTCCAGCATTGAGGTCGAATATCATATTATTGTGCAAATTGTTGTGAGATCGCTGCATTGTCTACTCGATATGGATGTTCAGCTGAGCTTGTCGATTCCCCTTCAATGTGACAACTGGAGTGCTATTCAGATTGCTAGCAATATGGTTTTTCACGAGCACATCAAACCTATGCTATCAAAATCGGGACTAATCGGCGATTAGTCCTTAGGCGGCATTTTGCCGACCGATTAATTCCGATTCTTTCATAATTGAATGGAATCCCGACTAGCGACTAGTCCCGAGGCGGCATTCTGCAAGTTTGCAAGGAGTCTCTACAAGCAATTTTGTTTGAATTTTTTTGCATTACCTTGAAGTCTTGAGTCACAACTATGGCTCTTCCCTATAATCATCTATTGAAGACTTGAGAATCTGAGATAAAAGCATAGACAAATAATTATTGTTTATTTATTGATATCCATATAACCATATAATCAAAATTGGGGTTGTTCACAGATTAAACATCAGTAAACAAAATTTTTGATGAATTATTAGTACTGAGTCTTCTGACATGGGCATGAAGCCAATACAACTATGTTTTGTTACTTATGTATTTATACACATGTTGTGAAGTGTGGAGGCATGCATTGTTATTGACTGACTAATGTCATATACTTATTGACATTTATACTAGTTCATATATCCTACATGTTTAGGGAGTGGGGAGGGGTTAGAATAAGTTTTGGCCGACTAGTCCTAGTCGGCCCTTGCTCGACTAGGGGCCGACTACCGACTTTGACTGCATAGCACCAAACACATCGAGGTTGATTGTCACTTTGTCTACATCACTACGTAGATGGCACCGTCTGGCTTGCTTATGTGTCTTCTACAAAACATCTTAAAAACTTCTTTACGACAAGGTTTGAGATTTCAATTTTGTGTTTGGTTTTGTTCCTGACCAAAACCAAAATTTTAACCGAAATTTCAGAATTTCGGTCGAAATATGGGAAAAAAATAAAATTTGATTTCGTGTTTGCTAATTTTTTTTTTTAAAAAATAAATTTAAGTCTTTTATAGTTTTGCATACATAGTTACTTGAATGGTTTGAAGAAAACACATGCCAAATACATAGTAAGCTTGCATGGATCATGATAACCAATGTGAAATACCAGTAAATTGAAAAAAAAAAAAAATGATAATCACCGTATATTTGCATAAACTCAAAATCCGTCCGAAAGATGCCCTTTGTTTTCGAGCCCATGTGATTTCGAAGGGAATCTCATCGAAAGTTACCGAAAACCACCGAAAGAGTTAACATCTCATTTTGAGGTTCGTCGAAATGTCACATTTCGATCGAAATTTCGTTGGTTTCGGTCAAAATTCATCGAAATGCTCCAAAGTCACCCAAAATCCAGACTTTCGGGGATTCGCATAACTGTTTCGTTTTGGTAGCGGTTGAAACTGAAATTTCAGCATGTCGGCTGAAATCTCAATCAGTGCTTTTTGAAGACACTATTCAACGGTTTCAGTACCTTCATAGCAAATTGTTATTGTACGATCCACGTTGAACGTTTGATTGGGGGGGGAAGGGAGGGGGTGTTGTTAGAGTGTATAAACTCTCATGTATACTTGTATAGGTTAGGTAGTCTCTTATGGGGTATGTTCACCTTGGGTGACCCCATCTCATGTACATTCTATATGGAGCCATTGCCCCATTGAGTGAGATATCCTATTCTCTCTCTCTCTCTCTCTCTCTCTCTTCCTTATTGGCATCAATTGTTCCCAACCTTAGTTAAGTGTTCTGGTTTGTTGACTTAGTGCTCTGGTTTGTTGACTTATTAGTACTAGTGCTTGGACCAACACATCTTTGCCGAAAATTGCTATGGTAGTGTACCGATCAAGTGAAGCAGAATAGGCACTTGTCTTCACAATTCTTCTTTAATGTGCACAGCATATTGACAGGCTTCCTCTAGAGTGAGAATTTAAGAAAAAACAATCGCATCATTTTTATATTAGAATGCAATCTTGTAGTACAACATGCTGTTATTTTCTCTTGAGGATTGTGTAAACCAAGTTGTATGATGATACTGTTGAATGTTATCTACATTTCTGCACACCTCTTGCTACTCCTCTTGCTACTTCAAATCATGGAATTTCTTGTAGAAATTAGTCATATAATCGTCCCGAAGTAATTCATATGCAGCTTCTGCTGCATGTGATCCTATGAATGAACTTTGCCTTGCTTTGCTAGAATTTTGTTCTGAGATTGTTTCCAACATTGAAGAGTTCCTCCTCCCAGTTTCATCTTAACAAATGTGTCTCTTTCTTCTGTCATAAACTTACAGTCCGAGTAAGTCCCAGTACTAGCTTCCCAATCAACGAAGGTTCTGCATAGAGAGGTTTGGGACACCAACCACCCTCACCATGGATTCAAGTGATTTATCAACTGAAAGCCTTATACAATGGGCTGATCATGTCGTGCAACATCACAAGAAGGATTCTTAAAACTCGTCTCCGTTCTCTTCCTCGACATCCCCTTCAAAGGGGTTATTTGCTATGACTTGCAATCTTACAATAGAATAATAGTTATGCATTAATTATTAATAATATGAAAATTTGACTATTTTGAAATGAAGATATAGCTTGGGTGATGATGATGCCGACTCCACAAGTCATACAATGACAATGACAATGTCAACATCACCACTGCTAGTACACTTTGTCGACAACGATTATAGATGTTGGTATCGATAATCATGAACATGGTTTGAGGGGTCGCCCAAAGTCCGAACCCAAACCGAGTCGTTGGGCTGGTTCAGATTTTGGAGGATCCAAGCCGAAACACCCCTGAACCTATAGTATGCCCCAATCAGATTTGGTTCACAGGTTTGATTTGGTTTGAATCTGCTTCAACCAAATTGCCCTGATCGTTTGGTTCACCGATTCGGCTTGGTTTGAATCAGGTTTAGTCAAATCCGTTTCGAATGCTGAGTCAAACTTGATTTCGTTGAATCAAAGCTCAAATAGGCCAAAGCAGCTGATCAAACCCGAATCGGCCGAACAAGGTTCAAACTGTAACTTAGATTTTAATATTCTTGGTCGAAATGACCGACCACGAACCGAAGCCTAAACCTGAGTCGGTCCTGACCTAAACCCAAATTCTCAAATCGTGATCTAGAAGATGTTTATTGTGCCCCAACTTTCCCTCTAAACAATTGTTATTTTGTTAGTGGGTTAAATTTTATTGGAGTACATTTATTTTGTATCCAATACCCAAGATTATATTGTTTTGGTTTATGAGTGCTCAGTGTAGTCAAGGCGGCGCCTAGGCGTTTTGGCCTGTCTAGGCGAAGTGGCGCCTAGGCAACGCCTAGGCGATAAGTAATTATTAAATATTTAAATATTTTTATATATAGTATAAATATTTAAATTCAACTCAATTTTGAGTTAATGCAACTCAATTTTGAAAAGCCCCTAAGTTCTTATGAACCCATCATAAGAATTTGAGTTAATTCAACTAATTTTAAGTTAATTCTACTTAATTTTGAGTTAATTCAACTCAAATTTGAAAAAAAATCAAATTCTTATAAACCCATCATAAAAGTTTGAATTAATTCAACTCAATTTTGAAAACCCCCCTATATGCTTATGAACCAATCATAAGAATTTGAGTTAATTAAACTCAATTTTGAGTTTATTCAACTCAATTTGATTTAATGCAACTCAAGTTTGAGTTAATTCAAGTCAAGTTTGAGTTAATTCAACTCAATTTTGAAAACCCCCCAAATACTTATGAACCCAACATAAAAATTTTGAGTTAATTCAACTCAATTTTGAGTTAATTCAACTCAATTTTGAAAAAAACACCAAATTCTTATGAACCCATCATAAGAATTTGAGCTAATTCAACTCAATTTTGAGTTTATTCAACTGAATTTGTGTTAATGCAACTCAATTTTGAAAAAACCCCAAATTCTTATGAACCTATCATAAGAATTTGAGTTAATTTAACTCAATTTTGAGTTTGTTCAACTCAATTTGAATTAATACAACTTAATTTTGAGTTAATGCAACTCAATATTGGAAAAATTCCAAATTGGGTCAAGTGAAAAAACTGCCCCACCATGCGGTCCTAGGCGGCCGCCTAGGTGGACCTAGGCAGTCCTAGAGAAAACCGCCCGCCTAGGGGTTCAAAACGCCTAGGCGACGCTTTGACTACAGAATGAGTGCTTGCTTCTATATTGTGTCATTGTGTGCATCTTTTACTTGGAAAATTAAGCAGGAGCAATACCCTTCACAATTTATTCCACTAGCTTTACATATGACAATTTGTATGTATCTTGCTATAGACTAGATTTTTCAAGAACGCATGTTATCGTAAAGTGTCAACTTTTTTACACCTTTTTCAGCATATTATACTAGGAAAATGTTACAGTTTTTTATTGATTTTATCTGAACCATATGATTTATGATACAATTCTCATTTTGACAATCTCGGTGCGAAGGTTTCTCCTGCATTTGTAGAAGTAGGGAAAGGATATAGATAGAGAATGTTGAATCTTGGAACATCCTGTCTGAATCCTGTTAGGAATGTAGAATGTTGGAATATCCAGTCTGAATCCCGTTAAGTGGCCAAATACTTCTCTATAGATAAGAACACATTTTGTACATATTACTAAGTTTATAAGGGAATTTAGGTTTTATGACAATTAAATTAGGCATCTTTAACTGAGGTCACCCTTGGGCCTTGAGATATCATTCCCAGCATCTTGTTCATTTAAGGTGTCTCAGTTAGCACTTATTCCTGATGCTTGACCTATCATGTTTAGTGAAATCCCATTTGGGATCATGGTAATGTTGCTCATTGTTGTAGTTCAAGGTCACTGGTTAATATCAGCTGAAAATGTATAGGTGCAAGCCTTAATTTGATCCTAATAGCCATGCTTGCCATATTAAGACAAACTTTTTAAAATTGATGCCACAGACCAATACAACTTGGCAAGAAGGCCAATTGACAGGTAGGGAGATCAACCATGTTAGTTACACAGTTGAAGCTTATGCAACCAAGGAGCAACCCTTTAAAGTTTCCCTAGATTAGGAAATAGTCTAAATGAAGAGTGTTGAAGGTTAATCTAGGGGGCATTCATCTCTACATACTGTGACACAAATTATAATCCAAAGAGCTGAGTTTTCAATTTGGCTTCAGAAATTAAAATTAAGCTTTTAATAGAAAGCATATTACTCAAAGTATAGGTGCTTGTAATAGGCTCTGGGTTCAATGGCTTAGCCTGACCTGTCAAAATGATAACCGTACATGGTGGCTTTGCCCATGGATGATGATGGACCTGTTATTATTAGAAACTTCTTTCATTAAACCTTTTTGTAACGAGTACAGTGTAGACGTTTTCTTGTCTGTTGTTATGTTTATTGGTAGCTTCTCTGGCTATGAAAAGAATTATGTTACCATCGAAAAATAGATGAACAAAATATCGAATACTTTTTTGGTCTTTCAGCATTTGTATAATGCTATTATGTTACATATTCATGAAAATTATAAATTTCAGTAAGTAGGATGTACCTTAGTGTGCTGCATAATGATGAGTGACTTTTTTAGTGGGATGGCAGTACAATTTATAGAAAAAGCAGGCAACCAAATTTATGAGGTGAGAGTCTTTATGTTGATGCTTCTAAAATGCTCAGAAATGAAATGATAATATCTCGAGCCATCTTTTATTCCTCCTATGAAAGAGAGCTTGGATGCTTGGATTTATCCATGGATTCCATGGTTCATTCCTTATTTCTTTATTAATTTCAGATCCGGTCTATGTAGGGCTGGTTTGATTTGTATATTAGATATGTTAAAATTTTCCTCTCTCTGCTCCTTGGAATGTGAATGGAAAGATCGAATTGTTATAGAAACATGAATTTAATTGGTCGATATATTAGTGAACAAAGAAAAATATTATCCTATCTTTGTTGCATTTCCTTAATAATGAGAGAGAATTTGAGAGAGCCTAGTTGATTCTTAGAACTGCTGGTCCTATAACCAAAAAAAAATAGGCTTATTCAGTTATTCCTTAATTGAGTCAAAACTCCAATCCAAACTCTAGCTTAGATTGATGCTTCGAAAAGGCCTAGAATCCAGATTTGATTGTTGAGAAAAAAAATTTGGGTAAAGAATCAAAGAATAAATCTTATTTTTTTTAAACATGTTTCATTTCAATTATTTATCTTATTTTTTCTTAATTTATTTTTATTCCATCTTTCCCGGAGTTCATTCTCTGGGGGGTTCTGTTTCAATCATTCCTGACACACTTCAAGTGTTAATGCAATTCCTTCCTTAACACACAAATAAGCACCATAAAAACACACCCATTTGAATAAAAGAAGGGTCTTTTGGTGAGTATTCTGACATCATCTATCATATGACCTATGCAAATGTCTTGTTCAGGTTGCAAAGTCTTATGGCCTACCACCAACTCCTGCAAGATGTGCTCTTTTCATCGTATACCAGACAGCGGTTCCATATATTGCAGAAAGAATCAGGTTTGTTGTTTCCTCATTTGTGCTTCCTTTTTGCATTTTAGTTCCCTTTATTGAGATTGTGGTATTTCGGTGTGCCAGATTCTTCTGGTGGCTAACCCACTGATGCATATCTATTTGGCAGCTCAAGACTCGCAGCTCGTGGTATCATCTTGGCCGACTCTCAGTTTGAGGAGCTGTTTGGAGGCAACCATCTCGTAACGAACCAAGTACAATCCTCTGTTACCGCGGAAAGCTCATCTTCAACAAGTGAACATTCGTCATCTCTGTTAAGGTTGAGAGAGAAGTTCTATGGTTTATGGTTGTGGGCAGTTCAGAAATGGCCTTCGGTATTTGATTCCCTCTTCACATCCTGCTGATTTCATCTGCTATTTGTATTTTCTGGCAGCACTGCTAGCTTGGATTCTTTTAAAGCATAAGGGTTCAAAAATTTCTGAGATTCATGTTACTAATTAGACGAAAGATAGGGTCATCTAAGATGCTATATGTTTTGTTAGGTCAATTTGAGCTCGTTCTTTTCTATCTGATGTGCTACTACTGAACAGTGGGCTTAAGTATTTCACTGGAAGCTTAATTTGTCGTCGTTTCAACACTATCCAGGTGCTTCCTTTTGCCCGTGAGATTGTACAGTTGGCTCTCCGCACCAATCTTATGTTCTTCTACTTTGAAGGTGATTTCAAAATTAAGAATTTCCCCCACCAAACATTAGCTTGCGTTATCTTAGATGCTGGGTTCTTCCAATAGTAGGTGGCTGATGGATGGGGAACGTTTTGCTCCCATCCAATGTTTACATCTATGATCGTTTAAATTAAGTTGATCATTTTGGATATCATATGTACTCTACAGGTCTATATTATCATATATCAAAGCGTGCCGCAGGCATTCATTATGTATTCATTGGAAAGTCATTGAATCAAAGGCCTAGGTATGGAGCTATTTATATGAATTTCTGCACCTCTATACTTTCAGCATTCATTCTTTAATTAGGAAGGCACAGAAATGTTCATAATGACTGTGAGCTTTAGAAACCACTTGCCCTTGTTAATTATGAAGGCACCAAAACATTCTTTTTGATTGCCTTTGTTGGAGCGGGCAGTTGAAAATTTAAAGGAAGTTCTGTGCTTCTTAGTAGTGCCATGGATAAATACCATTGCTCACTCGTCTAAAACAAACCTCTTTATTATGGGGTGTGCTTGTCGTTTGCGCACGCGAGGGGGGGTGGGGTGTGTGTGTGTGTGTGGGGGGGGGGGGGGGTGTTATGTGGCTCTTTCCATTGTTCCACAATGCAATGCCCTGAGAGAAACTGATGGCGCTATTAAAAACTCAAAAAAAGCATGAATGGGTCGGTGACTTTGGTTTGGAGAGCTGGACCTTGTAGCCATATGTAAGTTGAAAGAAAAAAATTGTCCAGTCATGTGTTCATAAATTACATCAAATGGAAGGGTTAGCATTTCGTCTGACTCTTATTTTGTCACCAAGCCTTGTGATAAGAGCTTCATTGGTGATCTTATTTGCTTTGCCTTGAAATTATTCTACAAAGCCTTTTTTTTGTAAATTCTTGTTGCACTACTACTTTTGGTGTTAACGGAGTACTCACTGAGAAGCTTGGTCTTACTACTGAGACCATCACCAATTTCTGCTTGTTTTGGGATAATGCATCTTACTATAATTAATTTATATCTATCATATTGTGTTCTTATTGGTTTCTGGCTGCAGATACCAAATCTTGGGTGTTTTCCTTTTAATACAGCTTTGTATTCTTGGTGCTGAAGGACTGCGCAGAAGTAATTTTTCTTCAATTGCCAGTTCTGTCCATCAGGCATCACCTGGTAGCCACCGGTCTTCTACAGGTTATAGTTGTTCACACGCTATTTACTTGTTATATTTGTTATTTTTCTCAATAATTGATAATATTTATTGAAGCTTGTATCTTAGATTTAGTTTACTAAGACCTCACAAAAAAAAAACTGATAAATACGTAGATAATGCAACAAAAGGGCTAAATCGATGACAGTGCTTTCCAATAATGTAAATACAGTAATAGCTGTAGTTGATGGACAAAAAGGGTAAAAATCTAATTGCTTGAATTTGAATAGATCTGCATATAATTTTGCTAAGAGGTTCCATATGATTGAATATTGAACTTGTTTATTCTAGAGGAAATATTTGTGTGTTTTATGATTTTTATCGTAACCTGAATTTATAGGACTGACTCAAGGTAGGGGCTGTGATTTATGGGCTTATACTAGTAGAATAGAATCAGGTTTTAATTATCTTTTGATTTTCCTATTATTCTGAAGTAGGAATATTGGAGAACATGGATCTACTTAGAAAAAAGGCAGATTGAATGTAGAATCATAAGCTATGTTTTCATATACAGCGTTGGTGATTGTATGAGCAAATATTTTATTTTCACTCAAGTACAAATTTCAAAGGACTCACTTCGAGGGAGCGGAGTACAAAATATATTAGGAGATTGTGGGGAAATCCGTCTAAGAATCTTTGATACTCAATTTCGAAGTACAAAGATTACAACAAGTGAGAAAATTAAAAGAGAAGAGCGTTGCGATGCTTGATCCTTCTGGGCTTTGCGCGTGATCGGCTAGGGACTTTGCTTTACTCTTCTTCTCCTAGAATCTTCACTTGTTCTTCGCTCGTTCTTCGACTTGCTTTGGACTTGAATCTTCAATTTTCCATCTTCTTCGATTTTCGATCTTCGGTCTTCGATTTTCTTTGGTTTGCTTTGATCTTCGATCTTTCTTCTCCGGGATTTCTTGGAGCTTTGAAGTATCTTCAGTCGGGAGCTTTATAGGTTCTTCTTGCTATGGCCAAAGATCCTTTCTTCTTTTCCTGCCCCTCCTTTTATAAGGGTCGAAGTAGTTATTGTAGAGAATAACTACTTTGGGTGGTTGAAGCAACCTCCCGGTGGTTTCCATAACTCCCTTGGATGGTTAGAGAAACTTCCAGGTGATTTACATAACTCCTTGATGATTAGGATCTTATTCAAGTGGTTTTGTAATTTCCACTGGTAGTTTAATCCTTTTGAGCTTGAGTGAACCGGTCTGATTAAAACGACTTGTGGTTTGGGTCTTAAATCCGAATCGACTTACTGCGACTCAGATTTTAACAAAGTTAACTCTTGATCTGGTCCTTTCTGACTTGGTGGATTCAACGAGTTTGTCGAATCTAGCGTAAGCTTACTTGTAGGAGCTTAAGCTTGATTATTCTTCGGTCTTGTATATCGGCTTGTCGAAGGATGCTCATCTCTAAGTATTATTCTATTGACTTAGATATAGCCTTTGGATGATAGGGATATAGTACTTTCCTTACTCTCAGACTTGGTCAAATTTCAGAGTGTAAGGAAGAAAAATTTCCCTGGTCATCAGGGAAATAAGGCTTTCCAGACTTAGCCAAATTTCAGAGTGTAAGGAAGGATTTCCCTGATCACTAGGGAAATAGTGCCTTCCAGACTTAGTCAATTTCTGAGTGTAGAGAAAAAAAATTTCCCTACTCATCAGGGAAATAAAGCTTTCCAGACTTAGCCAAATTTCAGAATGTAAGGAAGAATTTCCCTGATCACTAGGGAAATAGTGCCTTCGAGACTTAGTCAATTTCTGAGTGTAGAGAAAAATTTCCCTGATCATCAGGGAAATAAAGCTTTCCAGACTTTGTCAATTTCTGAGTGTAAGGCAGAATTTCCCTGATCTCTAGGGAAATAGTGCCTTTGAGACTTAGTCAATTTCTGAGTGTAGGGAAAAATTTCTCTGGTTATCAGGAAAATAAACATTTCCAGGCTTAGTCAATTTCTGAGTGCAAGACAGAATTTCCCTGATCACTAGGGAAATAGTGCCTTCGAGACTTAGTCAATTTCTGAGTGTAGAGAAAAATTTCCCTGGTCATCAGGGAAATAAAGCTTCCCAGACTTAGCCAAATTTCAGAGTGTAAGGAAGCAAAATTTCCCTGGTCATCAGGGAAATAAAGCTTTCCAGACTTAGTCAATTTCTGAGTGTAGAGAAAAATTTCCCTGGTCATCAAGGAAATAAAGCTTCACAGACTTAGCCAAATATCAGAGTGTAAGGAAGCGAAAATTTCCTCGGTCATCAGGGAAATAAAGCTTCCCAGACTTAGTCAATTTCTGAGTGTAGAAAAAAATTTCGATCAGGGAAATAAACCTTCCCAGACTTAGCCAAATTTCAGAGTGTAAAGAAAAAAAATTTCCCTGGTTATCAGGGAAATAAAGCTTTCCAGACTTAGCCAAATTTTCGATTTTCTGGCTTTAGGCAATATTTCATTGTCTACAAATTGCCCCCTCAAGGATTGACGTTTCAAGCGAGAAGCGGAAAAAGTCTTTCCTTGATTTTTTTTTTTTTTTGCCAGGGCCGGCCAGGTTTAACCAGGGCCGGCCAGAAACCCCCAGGGCCGGCCAAGTTGGATTTTTTTTTTTAGGATGGCGGTACAGCTCGTCCTTTGACCCCCTTTTTCTATAAAAAGGGGTCTCCTCTCATTTTCTAACTTATTTTTCTGTGTTTCTTTGGAGCTAGGTCTAAAAACCCTACTTCAAGGTTTTTGCAAAAACCATCTTGCAAACTTGATTCCTTTGGCAAGAAGACGATCAAATCCATTCAAGGTAATCATGCTCTTGATCTTTTTCTTTGTTTTGCTTGCTCTTTGATCTTTGTTTCTCCTTTTGCAATAATCTTTGCGGGCTTCTTTGAAAAGAACAAAACCCTAGTTCAAGGTTTTGCAAGAATGATTTTTAATTTCTTTTTTACCTTTTTGAATTTTTGATCTTCTTGCATATCTCTTGAATGATATTTGATTCTTAGATCTTCTTTCATGCTTCTAGATGATCTTTGACCATCTATCTACTTGAATCGGCTAGGTTTGTAAAAATCCTAGTTCAAGGTTTTGAAAGAACGATTTTTGCTCTCATTTTTACCTTTTTGATTTTTGATTTTTTTTTTTTGATCTTCTTGCATATCTCTTGGATGATATTTGATTTTTGGATCTTCTTTCATGCTTCTAGATAATCTTTGACCATTTATCTACCCAAATCGGTCAGGTTTGACTAGGTCAATTTTTTTTTTTTGCCAGGGCTGGCCAGGTTTGACCAGGGCCGGCCAGGCAATCCCTCGGGCCGGCCAGGTCGGATTTTTATTTATTTATTTATTTTTTTAAGGACTGCGGTACTTATGACGGTACAGCTCGTCTTTTGACCCCCCTTTTTATATAAAACAGGGTTCCTTTCTTTTTGTAACTCATTTTTTCGGGTTTCTTTGGAACTAGGTCTAAAAACCTTACTTCAAGGTTTTTTGCAATAACCATCTTGCAAGCTTGATTCCTTCGGCAAGAAGACGATCAGATCTATTCAAAGTAATCATACTCTTGCTTCTTTTCTTTATTTTGCTTGTTCTTTGATCTTCTTTTCTTCCTTTGCAATGATCTTCGATCTTTGATGATTTTCGGTGGTCAACTTTTGCAAAATGTATTCTAAGTTTTAATCAAATCTTTTGAGTGTAGGTATGAGTACTTCAGAGAAATATATTGCTATGCCAGAAGATGGTTGGTTAGAAGAAGAAGAAGAACGAGGGGTCACTTATCTTGTTTTCCCTCATGCAAAAGTCAAGCAGCATGGGACAACTCTGAAAAAGAATGGCCCATACTTTTTGACTACCTTGAGAATCGTTGAGCACGAGAGTTGTGACAGCGATAGTCATGGAGCTGAGAAGAGCGCTGGATCCATTAGCCGTTTTGAAAATGCTCCGATTCTTACTTTTCCGTATCATCATACAACGGCTGAAATGATACCCATTCCTCAAATTGCTTCAAAAATTGCTTCAAGATTCACTTGATGGGGGGAGGAAATACGAGGTCGTGGTGATGTCCAGTATCTCAATGGTTACGGTGAATGGATGCGCGAAGTCTTCGAAGCTTTGTGTGGCTGAGAGACTACTAGAAACATATCTGTTATGCTGGAACCTGCTTGTTATGAATATTGTAGGCCTGATGGAATATATAGAGTTTTGTATGAGCTCTGGTGTCCAGAAACGAATACATTCCTCACTTCTATTGGGGAAATAGGGATTTCCTTGTTGGAGATCTATCAGGTATATTCATACTTGAAATTGAATTTGAATAACATTCATACGTGTGACTTACTTTCTTCATTTTTTTTTCCTTCCAGATATCAGGTTGTCCCATGAGTGGAGAATATTACCAAGAGAGAGTCCCTAGTCTTTTTGAACTTTTCGACTGTGTATATTCTCCTTCAGCACTTTCTTATCTCTTCAAATCTTTTGCAATTATTGCTACATCTTGCCGTAGCGACCGAGTTCGGCGTTGTGACTGGATTGATTTTTGGTTTAGTGGGTACCCTCGAGCTGTTAATTCTCAAAAAACTGATATCATGAGGAAAGATAAAGCTAAACTTGACCAGTCAGGAGATATTGATAGACCAATTAGTCTTATGCCTCCAGAGAAACGGCCTTCTGGATTGAAACACAGTCCTTACGTTTTGCGAGGATTGTCAGCCAATAGCACTTTGGGGAGGATTGTCTATAGGTCTGCGTCGATTGTTCTTTTCCTTTGTAAGTTCGCCATGCCTTGGAGTGGTGACTTGATTCGTCCTGGTACTTTCATCCCAGCTGTAAATATGGTGAAAGGTACTGAATACAATTTGGCTGTTCCAATATTATGCTTACTCTACAACGGTCTGACGCGGACTTATAGGAGTCTGTCTACAAGCCCCAAGTTCAGTGGTGAGCTAGGTCGGACGAGTTCCTTTTGTCCCCTTCACTACTTATATGGGTGGATCGGACTTCACTTTCCAAGAGGGATATTTGCCAAGAATCTTCGGTAAATGAGATTCCCTTTCCTTTATAGCAGTATCTGGTGCTCTGGCAGCTTATCAGCCTTGGGAAGGGTCAGCTCAAGATGCTAGAATGATTCTTCGTACTATGGGACAAGTTGATTTTCGTTTTGCCCATGAAGCTTGGAAGCCGATTGCTGATAGAGAAAAGGGCATTTTTTATGATAATGCCAAGATGCCATACTCCATCTTCCTCTTAATGTTGAGCTATAAACCAGGGTTTCTTGTATCTGTCGGGATAATACGGTACATATAGCACAGTATAGCCCTCATCGGTTTTCTCGTCAACAAGGTTTTATGCAAATGATACCTGGAACACCTATCCCTTATAAGGAAGAAATGTCTCCAAAGTTGGCGTTTGGTTATTGGTTAGCATTCAGTGAGAGGCATACTGGAGTTAGTTTTGCTCTCCCGTTACGAGAAGTAAACCTTAGAGACAGCGTATCTTCAGCATATTCAAGTTTAGTAAGAGGGGGAATCAAGAATCGATTGGCCATGTATCCTGCTTCTATGTTGAAATCAAGTGAGAAAAACTCGTTTGAGTTTAAAAAAGATGAAGGTATGAGAGATAGGACGGAGATTCGATTCCAAAAGAACTCTCGTCCTGGTTTTTCACGAGCGTGCCATCGCCGAAAAGAATCTGACTGAGAGGTTGAGTCTTCTTGTTCTGGCACTTCTGAGCGTCCTGTTCCTCCAGCCGTACCTTTTGAGCGACAAGGAGATGAAAGAGGTGCTAGGAAGAGAGTGAGAACATCAGAGGATAGTTCTTCTATTCGGGAGATCATTAATCCTCTTGTGACGTCCCCTACTGGATCGAGGCATCAAATATTGGAGACTGCTCTTGTTGCAGCTTCTCCTCCTGATGTGGCAACTCATGGTGTTGGACTTCAACCAGTTGATATTACTACTTCAGGTATCAGTTGTCCCTTTTGTAATCCTTGAATATTAATGATTGCTGTATGTTTTACCCTATTGCTTTGTTGTATAGGGTATTCTGCTGGTGGCCTTTGCATTCCTAATGATAATCTAAATGAAGTGATTAACAAAGGATTATTGGAGGATGATGACTTTGAAGCGACATACCCCTTTTTCCAGAATTTGCAAGATGAGGGTGTTGGAAAAAATCACAAGGCATCAGTAACTATTGAGATGACCACAAAAAAAATAGTGGGTGACTCTGTGTTTGAGAAACTTGCAGGTCCTTCCACAACACCAGTGGATTTTGAAGTTCAATCTTCTTTGGTATGTCAGAAAGATCAGGCCGAATTCCCTGTTTTCAAGAAGCCGAGATCGATTGCTGGGATGGGTCTAGCTATGTCTGAGACAACTGGATTATGTATGGTTCAGTTGAGGAGATGGACCGTTCTTTGGCTGCTATCATGCTGGTTCCCTGCAGGTCATTTATAGACTGCTCATTGAAGCCCTTTCATCAAGCGGGATTTTCAGCATTAGAGAAGTGGTGGAAAGAGCGAGGCTTAACTTTTTTATTGAACGCTCGATAAATACGAGCTTGATAGCATTCAAGTCGTTGCTGAGCCTCAAGTCTTTTCTCATCTAGAGCTTCCAATTCCATAAGTCGGAGTTGAGCATTCTCATCAGTAGTAAGACCTTCCTGGATAACAATTCTTAGAGAAGGAATTTGAAGTTCTAGAGGTAGAATCGCCTCTACTCCATACACAAGGGAATATGGTGTTGCTTGAGTCGGAGTGCGGAACGATGTTCGATAAGCCATAGAGCCTCGTGCATACGCTCGTGCCAGTCTTTTTTAGATTTAGAAACCACCTTCTCCAAGAGCTTGCGTAAGGTCTTATTGAAAGCTTCTGCTAAACCATTGGCGGGAGCATTATACATTGTAGAACATCTCTGTTTGATTTTATACTTAGCACAAAAATTATCCATAGCAGTGTTTTTGAATTGCTTGCCATTATTAGTAACGATGCAACGAGGAACTGCCTCTGCCCATTTGGAAAAGTAGTCTGTCGCCGCTAGAATATAAAGGTGCCGCTTAGAAGATTTGGGTAATGGACCGACTATGTAAAGTCCCCAAGAGTCAAATGACCATGAAGCGACTGTAGGATGAAGTGGTTCTGGCGGCTGACGAATATAATCACCATGGATTTGGCATGCATGACACTTTTTGGAGAAGTTTAAACAATCTTTAACCATGGTAGGCCAGTAGTATCCCATTCTTTTGATACGAAAGTGAAGTTTCGGCCCTGACTGATGAGTACCACATATACCTGAATGTGACTCTTGGAGAGCAAACTTGATATCTTCTCCGGTCAAGCACCTCATAAGTGTACCATCATAGCTTCGACGATATAATTCGCCATTGAAATGTAAGAACTTGGGGCCTCGTCTTCTTATCTCAGTTCTGTGTTTAACTTCTTTAGGGAGTTTGCCACTCTCAAGGTAATCAATGAGGGGTTGTCTCCAGTCTTGTTCTTCAATGACATAGGAATGATCTTCATTTTTCTGGCCTATAGTCTGATTGAATTGATCTTCCAGAGTGAGTATCCACCTTCGACAAACAGGAATATTTAATTGGTTAAGGTCTTGAATAGCAAGCGATGCTGCTAGATTTGCCAATGCATCAGCTTGTTGATTCGAACTTCTTGGCACATGTTGAATGCTTGCTGCTTTAATGCTGTTGAATAAAGTAAAAACATATTCATGATAAGACTTGAGGTCTTCCTTATTGACTTCATAATCTTCTAAGACTTAATGGATGATGAGTTTGGAGTCACCATATATTCGTAAACCTTGAAGTTTCATATCCCGAGCGAGTTCAAGACCAATAATTAATGCTTGGTATTCTGGTTTGTTGTTTGAACAAGGCTCTGCCAATGACAAAGAGTATGAGAGAGTTTCGGAGTTTGGCGAAACGAAAACAATCCCTGCCCCCACAGCTTATCGTTTTGCCGCTCTATCAAAGAACATTTCCCAAGAAGGGATTATGTTTACAAAGAAGACCTCCTCATCTGGTAATTCTTCGGTTAACTCCCAATCAGCAGGAATGGAGTGATGAGCCAAGAAATCTGCTAAGGCTTGCCATTTGACTGCTTTCTGGGGGGTGAAGATGATATCAAATTCTGACAGGAGTAGAACCCATTTTGCTAGTCTTCCTGATAGAACAGGTCTTGACATAATATATTTGAGGGGATCTGCTTTAAATACAAGCTTAATAGTATGAGCCAACATATAAT
The DNA here is from genome assembly GCA_947650365.1 of Chamaelirium japonicum. NCBI lineage: Eukaryota > Viridiplantae > Streptophyta > Magnoliopsida > Liliales > Melanthiaceae > Chamaelirium > Chamaelirium japonicum. The sequence goes on from OX393558.1 coordinate 12,899,685, forward strand.
GCCTTAACTTTTTTATGGCAAAAATAAGGGTCAAGCATATCTTTTCTATAGGAGCATACTTTAACTCTGCCCCCACAAGAGTACGACTCAAATAGTACCAAGCCACTTCCTTCCCGAATTCATTTTCTTGTGCAAGTAATGCCCCCAGAGAGTGTTCTTGTGTGCTTATAGAATATATTTTGGAACTACGTGTGACTTGATTTCTTAAAAAAGGGTACGTAGGCAACCTGAGGAAACCCCTCAGGTTCAGTCCAAACAAAAAAAAATAAAACCCATATTCAGCAGAGCAATCAAGAAGGAAATACCAGGCAATTTATATATTGCATAAGTCTTAAATAAAGTCTAAAAGGAAAAAGTACAAGGCTTGATAATCAATAAGTCGAGCTTAAATCCCGAAGACGCTGCATAAGTTCCTCTCGTGCGCCATCAATAGCTAAGACAGAAGATGCCCCAGCTTCCTCTTGACCCTGGAGTTCGGTCAGTTCCTTCTCCTTTTCAGTCTTTTGTGCCTTCAGGGAGTTGAGGTAATCATGCTGTAAAGTCACGTCATAAAAAGCTGCAGCCAAATGATTTTCGCAAGAAATAATCGCCGCTTTAGTCTCCTCCAATGCTAAACGAGCAGAAGTTTCCTCTAACTTTGCTGTCGACAGTGCAGAATCACTCTCGTTCAAGAACTGGGAAAACGACTTCAAAATCTCTTCTATCTTCGCTATATGGTCCGGACTAACAATGGCCTTTTCTTTGACAAACGATGAATGTCGGTTATGATAAGCATGACTGTCTTGAAGAAGTGATTCGATCCTTTCAACAAAGACAGAATCGTTCACTCCGAATTTTCGAAGACGATCGCAAAAGATGGCACCCATATTGGTCCACCACTTCTCTAATGCTGAAAATCCCGCTTGATGAAAGGGCTTCAGTAAGCAGTCTATGAATGACCTGCAGGGAACCAGCATGATAACAGCCAAATAACGGTCCATCTCCTTAACTGAACCATGCATAAATCCAGTTGTCTGACATAGCTGGACCCATCCCAGCAATCGATCTCGGCTTCTTGAAAACAGGGACTTCGACCTAAGCTTTCTGACATCCAAAGAAGATTGAACTTCAAAATCCACTAGTGTTGTGGAAGGACCTGCAAGTTCCTCAAACACCACCACTATTTTTTTTGTGGTCATCTCAACAGTTACTGATACCTCGTGATTTTTTCCAACACTCTCATCTTGCAAATCCTGGAAAAAGGAGTATGTCGCTTCAAAGTCAGCATCCTCCAATAATCCTTTGCCAATCACTTCATTTAGATTATCATTAGGAATGCAAAGGCCGCCAGCAGAATACCCTATACAACAAAGCAATAGGGTAAAACATACAGCAATCATTAATATTCAAGAATTACAAAAGGGACAACTGATACCTGAAGTAGTAATATCAACTGGTTGAAGTCCAACACCATGAGTTGTCACATCAGGAGAAGCTGCAACAAGAGCAGTCTCCAATATTTGATACCTCGATCCAGTAGGGGACGTCGCAAGAGGATTAATGATCTCCCGAATAGAAGAACTATCCTCTGATGTTCTCGCTCTCTTCCTAGCACCTCTTTCATCTCTTGTCGCTCAGAAGGTACGGCTAGAGGAATAGGACGCTCAGAAGTGCCAGAACAAGAAGACTCATCCTCTCTGTCAGATTCTGTTCGGCGATGGCACGCTCGTGAAGAACCAGGACGAGAGTTCTTTTGGAATCGAATCTCCGTCATATCTCTCATACCTTCATCTTTTTTAAACTCAAACGAGTTTTTCTCACTTGATTTCAGCATAGAAGCAGGATACATGGCCAATCGATTCTTGATTCCCCCTCTTACTAAACTTGAATATGCTGAAGATACGCTGTCTCTAAGGTTTACTTCTCGTAACGGGAGAGCAAAACTAACTCCAGTATACCTCTCACTGAATGCTAACCAATAACCAAACGCCAACTTTGGAGACACTTCTTCCTTATAAGGGATAGGTGTTCCAGGTATCATTTGCATAAAACCTTGTTGACGAGAAAACCGATGAGGGCTATACTGTGCTATCTGTACCGTATTACCCCGATGGAATACAAGAAACCCTGGTTTATAGCTCAACATTAAGAGGAAGATGGCGTATGGCATCTTGGCATTATCATAAAAAATGCCATTTTCTCTATCAGCAATCGGCTTCCAAGCTTCATGGGCAAAGCGAAAATCAGCTTCTCTCATAGTACGAAGAATCATTCTAGCGTCTTGAGCTGACCCTTCCCAAGGCTGATAAGCTGCCAGAGCACCAGATACTGTTATAAGGAAAGGGAATCTCCTTTGCCGAAGATTCTTGGCAAATATCCCTCTTGGAAAGTGAAGTCCGATCCACCCATATAAGTAGTGAAGGGGACAAAAGGAACTCGCCCGACCTAGCTCACCACTGAATTTGGGGCTTGTAGACAGACTGCTATAAGTCCGCGTCTGACCGTTATAGAGTAAGCATAATATTGGAACAACCAAATTGTATTCGGTACCTTTCACCATATTTACAGCTGTGATGAAAGTACTAGGACGAATCAAGTCACCACTCCAAGGTAGGGCGAACTTACAAAGAAAAAGAACAATCGCCGCAGACCTATAGACAATCCTCCCCAAAGTGCTATTGGCTGACAATCCTAGCAAAACGTAAGGACTGGGTTTCGATCCAGAAGGCCGTTTCTCTGGAGGCATAAGACTAATTGGTCTATCAATATCTCCTGACTGGTCAAGTTTAGTTTTGGCTTTCCTCATGATATCAGTTTTCTAAGAATTAACAGCTCGAGGGTACCCACGAAACCAAAAATCAATCCAGTCACAATGCCAAACTCGGTCGCTACGGCAATATGCTGCAATAATTGCAAAAGCTTTAAAGAGATAAGAAAGTGCTGAAGGAGAATATACACAGTCGAAAAGTTCAAAGAGATTAGGGACTCTCTCTTGGTAATATTCTCCACTCATGGGACAACCTGATATCTGGAAGGAAAAAAAAAAATGAAGAAAGTAAGTCACGTATGAATGTTACTCAAATTCAATTTCAAGTATGAATATACCTGATAGATCTCCGACAAGGAAATCTCTATTTCCCCAATAAAAGTGAGGAATGTATTCGTTTCTGGACACCAGAGCTCACACAAAGCTCTATACATTCCATCAGGCCTACAATATTCATAACAAGCAGGTTCCAGCATAACAGATATGTTTTTAGTAGTCTCTCGGCCACGCAAACCTTCAAAGACTTCGCGCATCCATTCACCGAAACCATTGAGATACTGGACATCGACACGACCTCGTATTTCCTTCCCCCATCGAGTGAATCTTAAAACAATTTTTGAAGTAATTTGAGGAATGGGTATCATTTCAGCCGTTGTATGATGATGCGGAAAAGTAAGAATCAGAGCCTTTTCAAAACGGCTAATGGATCCAGCGCTCTTCTCAGCTCCATGAATATCGCTGTCACAACTCTCGTACTCAATGATTCTCAAGGTAGTCATAGAGTTTGGGCCATTCTTTTTTAGAGTTGTCCCATGCTGCTTGACTTTTGAATGAGGGAAAACAATATAATTGACCCCTCGTTCTTCTTCTAACCAACCATCTTCTGGCATAACAATATATTTCTCTGAAGTGCTCATACCTACACACAGAAGATTGGATTAAAAGTTTGAATATATTTTGCAAAAGTTGACCACCGAAAAGCATCAAAGATCGAAGATCATTGCAAAGGAAGAAAAGAAGATCAAAGAACAAGCAAAATAAAAAAAATGATCAAGAGTATGATTACTTTGAATAGATTTGCTTGTCTTCTTGCCGAAGGAATCAAGCTTGCAAGATGGTTGTTGCAAAAAACCTTGAAATAAGGTTTTTAGACCTAGTTCCAAAGAAATCCGAAAAAATGAGTTAGAAAAAGAAAGGAACCATATTTTATATAAAAAGGGGGGTCAAAGGACGAGCTGTACCGTCATAATTACCGCTGTCCTTAAAAAAAAAAAAAAAATCCGACCTGGCTGGCCCTGGTCAAACCTGGCCGGTCCTGGCAAATTTTTTTTTTTGACCTGGTCAAACCTGACCGATTTCGGTAGATAAATGGTCAAAGATTATTTAGAAGCATGAAAGAAGATCCAAGAATCAAATATCATCCAAGAGATATGCAAGAAGATAAAAAAAAAAAATTCAAAAAGGTAAAAATGAGAGCAAAAATCGTTCTTGCAAAACCTTGAAATAGGGTTTTTACAAACCTAGCCGATTCAAGTTGATAGATGGTCAAAGATCATCTAGAAGCATGAAAGAAGATCTAAGAATCAAATACCATTCAAGAGATATGCAAGAATATCAAAACTTCTAAAAGGTAAAAAAGAGATCAAAAATCATTCTTGCAAAACCTTGAACTAGGGTTTTGTTTTTTTCAAAGAAGCCCGCGAAGATTATTGCAAAAGGAGAAACGAAGATCAAATACCAAGCAAAACAAAGGAAAAGATCAAGAGCATGATTTCCTTGAATCGATTTGATCGTCTTCTTGCCGAAGGAATTAAGTTTGCAAGATGGTTTTTGCAAAAACCTTGAAGTACGGTTTTTAGACCTAGCTTCAAAGAAACACAGAAAAATAAGTTAGAAAAGGAGAGCAGACCCCTTTTTATAGAAAAAGGTGGGTTAAAGGACGAGCTGTACCGCCATCCTAAAAAAAAAAAAATTTCGACTTGACCAGCCCTGGGGATTTCTGGCCGGCCTTGGTCAAATCTGGCCGGCCCTGGCAAAAAAAAAATCAAGGATAGACTTTTTTCGTGTCTCGCTTGAAACGTCAATCCTTGAGGGGGCAATTTGTTGACATTGAAATATTGCCTAAAGCCAGAAAATCGAAAATTTGGCTAAGTCTAGAAAGCTTTATTTCCCTGATGACCAGGGAAGTTTTTCTCTACACTCAAAAATTGACTAAGTCTGGGAAGCTTTATTTCCCTGATGACCAGGGAAATTTTCGCTTCCTTACACTCTGATATTTGGCTAAGTCTGGGAAGTTTTATTTCCCTGATGACCAGGGAAATTTTTCTCTACACTCAGAAATTGACTAAGTCTGGAAAGCTTTATTTCCCTGATGACCAGGGAAATTTTGCTTCCTTACACTCTGAAATTTGGTTAAGTCTGCGAAGCTTTATTTCCCTGATGACCAGGGAAATTTTTCTCTACACTCAGAAATTGACTAAGTCTCGAAGGCACTATTTCCCTAGTGATCAGGGAAATTCTGCCTTGCACTCAGAAATTGACTAAGTTTGGAAAGTTTTATTTCTTTGATGACCAGGGAAATTTTTCTCTACACTCAGAAATTGACTAAGTCTCGAAGGCACTATTTCTCTAGTGATCAGGGAAATTCTGCCTTGCACTCAGAAATTGACTAACTCTGGAAAGCTTTATTTCCCTGATGACCAGGGAAATTTTTCTCTACACTCAGAAATTGACTAAGTCTCGAAGGCACTATTTCCCTAGTGATCAGGGAAATTCTTCCTTACATTCTGAAATTTGGCTAAGTCTGGAAAGCTTTATTTGGGAAATTTTTTTTCTCTACACTCAGAAATTGACTAAGTCTGGAAGGCACTATTTCCCTAGTGATCAGGGAAATCCTTCCTTACACTCTGAAATTTGGCTAAGTCTGGAAAGCCTTATTTCCCTGATGACCAGAGAAATTTTTTTTTCTTACACTGAAATTTGACCGAGTCCGAGAGTAAGGAAAATACTATATCCCTATCATCCAAAGGCTATATCTAAGTCAATAGAATTATACTTAGAGATGAGCATCCTTCGACAAGCCGATATACAAGGTCGAAGAATAATCAAGCTTAAGCTCCTACAAGTATGCTTACGCTAGATTCGACAAACTCGTTCTATCAACCAAGGCAGAAAGGACCGGATCAAGAGTTAACTTTGTTAAAATCTGAGTCGCAGTAAGTCGATTCGGATTTAAGACCCGAACCACAAGTCATTTTAATCAGACAGGTTCACTCAAACTCAAAATGATTAAACTACTAGTGGAAGTTACAAAACCACTTGAATATGATCCTAATCATGAAGGAGTTATGTAAACCACCTGGAAGTTTCTCTAACCAACCAAGAGAGTTATAGAAACCATCGGAAGGTTGCTTCAACCACCCGAAGTAGTTATTCTCTACAATAACTACTTTGACCCTTATAAAAGAAGGGGCAGGAAAAGAAGAAAGGATCTTGGGCCATAGCAAGAAGAACCTACAAAGCTCCCGACTGAAGATACTTCAAAGCTCCAAGAAATTCCGGAGAAGAAGGATCGAAGATCGAAGCAAACCAAAGAAAATCGAAGACCGAAGATCGAAGATGGAAAATTGAAGATTCAAGTTCAAAGCAAGTCGAAGAACGAGCGAAGAACAAGTGAAGATTCTAGGAGAAGAAGAGTAAAGCAAAGTCCCTAGCCGATCACGCGCAAAGTCCGAAAGGATCAAGCATCGCAACGCTCTTCTCTTTTAATTTTCTCACTTGTTGTAATCTTTGTACTTCGAAATTGAGTATCAAAGGATCTTAGACGGATTTCCCCACAATCTCCTGATATATTTTGTACTCCGCTCCCTCGAAATGAGTCCTTTGAAATTTGTACTTGAGTGAAAATAAAATATTTGCTCATACAAATATTTTGGCACGCCCGATGGGACTATTTAATTGGTCAAGGTCTTGAATAGCAAACGATGCTGCTAGATTTGCCAATGCATCAGCTTGTTGATTCGAACTTCTTGGTACATGTTGAATGCTTGCTGTTTCAATGCTGTTGAATAAAATAAGAGCATATTCATGATAAGACTTGAGGTCTTCCTTATTTACTTCATAATCTCCTAAGAGTTGATGGATGATGAGTTTGGAGTCACCTTATATTCGTAAACCTTGAAGTTTCATATCCCGAGCGAGTTCAAGACCAATAATTAATGTTTGGTATTCTGCTTTGTTGTTTGAACAAGGCTCTGCCAATGAGAAAGAGTATGGGAGAGTTTCGGAGTTTGGCAAAACGAAAACAATCTCTGCCCCCGCAGCTTGTCGTTTTGCAGCTCCATCAAAGAACATTTCCCAAGAAGGGATTATGTTTACAAAGAAGATCTCCTCATCTGATAATTCTTCGGTTAACTCTCAATCAGCAGGAATGGAGTGATGAGCCAAGAAATCTGCTAAGGCTTGCCCTTTGACTGCTTTCTGGGGGGTGAAGATATCAAATTTTGACAGGAGTAGAGCCCATTTTGCTAGTCTTCCTGATAGAACAGGTCTTGACATAATATATTTGAGGGGATCTGCTTTAGATACAAGCTTAATAGTATGAGCCAACATATAATGCCTTAACTTTTTTGTGGCAAAAATAAGGGCCAAGCATATCTTTTCTATGGGAGCATACTTTAACTCTGCCCCCACAAGAGTACGACTCAAATAGTACCAAGCCACTTCCTTCCCGAATTCATTTTCTTGTGCAAGTAATGCCCCCAAAGAGTGTTCTTGTGCGCTTATGTAAAGTATCAAGGATATCCCTGGAGTGGGTGCTGTCAGAACTGGTGGTTTCAAGAGATATTCTTTAATATCTTGGAAAGCCTTTTGACATGCTTCATCCCATTTGAAAATATCATCCCTTTTCATGAGCTGGTGAAAAGGGTGGCATCTCCCGGAGAGGTTGGCTATAAATTGCCTAATATAAGCCAAGTGACCTTGTAAGCTTCTAAGGTCATGATGTGACTTAGGGTTGGGCATATTGAGAATAGCATCAATTTTAGATTGGTCTATCTCAATGCCTCGATGCCTTGTGATGAAACCGAGGAATTTTCCTGATGTAACTCCAAAGGCGCATTTAAGCGGATTCATTCGTAGTTGATATCTTCTTAATCTATCAAAGATAGTACGCAAATCATTCAGATTCGAAGGCCTTTGTTTAGACTTCACGACTAGATCATCAACATAGCATTCTATATTTTGGTGAAGAATGTCATCAAAGATCCGCTGCATAGCTCGTTGGTAGGTAGCTCCTGCGTTCTTCAGTCCAAAAGGCATTACTTTATAACAAAAGATGCCCTTAGGTGTGCGGAAAGCTGTGAGTTCCTCATCCTTGGGTGCCATTCGGATTTGATTGTATCCTGAGGAGCCATCCATGAAGGATATAGCTTCATATCCCATTGTAGCATCCACCATAAGTTCGGTGATTGGTAAAGGGAAATCGTCTTTGGGGCATGCATTATTCAATTCTCTGAAGTCGACACATACTCTGATTTGCCCATTCTTCTTCTTCACGGATACAACACTAGAGATCCAAGTAGGATACTTAACTTCTCTAATGAACCCTGCTTCAATGAGTTTGTTCACTTCGGCTTCAATTTGTGGGATAAGTTCTGGGCGATATCTTTTTTGGCCTTGCTTGATAGGATTAGCACCACGTTTAACGGCAAGCTGATGAACAACAATTTTGGGGTCTAAGCCTGACATTTCTTTATAAGACCAAGCAAAGACGTCCTTGTATTCTTGGAGAAGCTTGACATACTCGACTTCTTCGTTCGTTGTTAGGAGAGAACTGACGAATGCCGGTCGTGGCTCTTCTTCAGTGCTCGATTTCTTTAAATCATCCACAGTGGACTGCCCCCCTTCGTCAAGGACTGGGGGTGCATCAGCTAAGTGACTGTCCGAAGAAGAAGACGAGCAATCGATGTAGTCAGTAGAAATATGATTGACAGATACAACGATTTTCTTTTTCGATCCAGAGGAAGAAGATATGTTCAAACATGCAGAATTGGTAGTAGAGTCAGAAGTCACATTAATATTGATTGTCATAGGAGCATCCTGAAGAGGCGGAACTCGAAACCAGGTTAGACTGTGACGCTGAAAAGACCTGCTGTGACCATATGAGATTTTGGCATGTCGAGAATGATAAATCCTGGGTGGGTGGGTGGGTTTTGCAAAACCAAGTTTAAGTCTGTCAAAGACTGATTGTCGTGGATGATTATTTTTGACGATTTCAGATTTGATTCTTGGTTTTTTTATCCTCTCAAAGACTGAAGTTCGATTCGGCTTTGACTGGTGATGTACTTCGGGCATCTTATATTGTGCCATAAGTATTTTTTTTCTCTTTGCATGTCGTCTTCTTCTTGCTGACTTAGACAATGTCTGAAGGTCTTCATCTGTGTTACTGAGATACTTCTTTTCTACTGTGTCATCATCTGCATCATATAAAGCTTTTGCATAGTCTTCTTCATCTTGGGCTTCAATGAAGTTTGCGGACATAGTTTCTTTTGCGCTTGTTTTGATCATAATAGGGATTTGCTTGGCTCCAATGCCAGGTCGAGTTTGTGGTATACTTTCTCCAGCCAAGAAGAGCCGCTCTTGGGTTTTAGTTAAACCGTAAGGGGCTGTTCGTGGTGGTAATGTACCTAAACATTCAACATCTTTTGGAGTGAATCTAGCTTTGCTCAGGAGACTTGATACTTCGCTTCCCCATGTTCCTTCTGGTTTGAATGTAGAATTGCCCTTACTTGAGTTAGTACTTAGTAGCCAATGTTAGGCTGTGCAGCGGCAATACCAAATCCTCTTTTAAAGTGACCAAGTTAGCGTCTGTAAAAGAGGTTGATGGCTTTGTATGCATAGGAGTGAATGGTGGCTGTCCTATCTTTCGGCCTTTCTATGGCACGAAACTTAACATCGGAGCAAATTCAACCATTTTTTAGGGATATCTATTAACCTTCTGTTTTCCTTTGATACTCTTCTTTTGGACTGACACCGCTTGCTGATTTGATTTCTTCGGATAAAGGACATAAAAATCGAATTTCCCTGAAGGTTGGCCAAGTAGACCTACTTCTGGGTCTCCGTCCTTATATCTTTGTTTGAGAGATTGTTGCGATGACTTCTTGTTTTTCCTTCGCCCATATTCATCATCTTCGTATTCCAATTCCAGTGCCTCTTCAAGGCATTCGTCACATTCGCAATCACCAAACATCGTATGACGTTGGGTTGGAGGATTTGGAGAGACCCTGACTGATGGAGTCACTTCTTTTGCCTTTGTTTCTTGGAGAAAATTTGTAGCTTTGTTGGGTGATGTTTCCTTGACAACAGAGCCCTTACTATTGTAGAATTTGGCATCAGCGAGATAAGCTTCTGCTTCATTAAATGGTCTATCATTTGCCATAACACACTTCTCAATGTCCCCTTGGTGATATTTGAAACATTGATGTAATATTGAAGGCATTATTTTATTCATATGTAGCCAAGGTCTTCCAAGTAAGAGTCGATAAGAGGTTTGACAGTCTATGACATGGAATAGAGTCATAGTGTCAAGTTCTCCGATTGACAACTTCAAGCGTATGATGCCGACAGCTGACTGTGCCCCTTGGTTGAAACCTTGAATGACCAATTTGCTTTTGAAAAGTTAATCATTTTTTATGCCCAAGTCCTCCATGGTTTGACTAGGCATGATATTGACAGCCGATCCGTCATCTAACAATATACGAGTTACTGGTTTTTCATTGATATAACCAGAAACATAAAGAGGTCGGTTGTGCAACTGTGCTCCCAACTGCAAATCTTCGTCAGAGAAGGAGATAGTCATATCACATTGGACTGATTTTTCACTTGATGACTTTCTGGGTCAGTCAATGCCGCAGCCATAGTGTGACGTGCATCTTCCGAAAGATGAAAAGCCTCTACAAGTGGCAAATGTAACATAGCTTCATCATAAGTAGCTGCGAGGTTTCCTTCGATCGGCTCAACAGGAGGTATATTATCTAACACTTCTGGAGGCTGAAGGGTTAGTTCCTCATTTGATTCTTTCTCATAGACTTCTGTCGTATAGCAAGTTGACGTAGAGGATAAATCATTTTTAAAGAAATATTCAGGAATGAAGTCTTTTAGTGTAAGAGGTCCCAGGACGGCTTGATATAGTATTTCTTCATCATTGGCTGTAGGAATTTTAAACATACTTTTCTTTTGGTTTTTCTTCTTCAAAGACTTCTTGACGTAAGTCTTTTCGCTTGTTCCTTTAGACATATCGAAGATTATGGGAGAGACTTTATGGAGAGGGGCTTGGGGGTTCTTTTATTACTAACTACCAAGGTCCATCCATCCTTCTGTTCCGAATCCTCTTTTTCGAGGGGATAGTCATTCTCTTTTAGTGGCAAGGGGGCTTCTTTCTTTGGTAGACTTTCACAACTCTTGATCTGATTTTTGCACATCTGGATTCTGAGTTGTGGTGCCCCCAAGCTTGCAACCCGAGTAACATGCATATGCCTCCTTACTGCAGAATGTTGCTTGTTGAGGAGGGCTGAAATTTTTATCTTAAAAACTAGCCTCTTCCTTAATGTTGGAATTTGAACTGGTGGGAGAAAACCGAAGACAATGGATGTCATGTTAGTTGTGACTATCTCATCAGAAGGCAACTTAATCTTTCCTTGACGTGCCAACGACATGATTTTTTCTTTGAACACAACATTTTTCGATAGGGTGACTCACGACCCTATGATATTTGCAATATAAAGGATTATCAACTCTATTTGCTTCTTCTGGTCTCTTGGATAAAGGTATTTCAATCATCTCCTCCTCCAAGAGTTGGTCAAACATGGCTGAAACTTCTGAGTCTGGAAAGGGATACTTCTTCGCTTGGAGCTCTTCTAAGGTCATCCGGGGTGGCCTTTGCTGTGAAGACTCAGGAGTAGGCTTGGTGTTGTCTGGTTTATCTTTCATCTTCAGGGGTTTTGAATAAGAAGCGATGTTTATAACATTTGTTTGTTTTGCTTTTGGGGCTGACATTTTTTCTTTGCCGGCTGCCTTAGACTTCGAAAAGTCCCTTGGCTTGGAATCTCCGTGACTCCGTGAGTGGCCAAGCTAAGCTCCATATCGTGAGCTCGTGTGGCCAATTCTTCGAAGGAGCTGGGTTTGATTCCCTGAAGAATGTAGAGTAATCCCCAATGCATTCCTTGAATGCACATCTCTATTGCTGAAGACTCGGAGAGTCGATCCCGTTAGTTGAGAGCAAGATTTCTCCATCGATCGATATAGTCTATGACCTTCTCATCCTTGCGTTGCTTGACAGCAGTAAGTTCCACCATACTCACCACACGTCGAGTGCTGTAGAACCGAGCGAGGAACTCTCGTTCTAATTGTTCCCAGCTATCGATAGACCCCGGAGTGAGGTCTACATACCATTCGAATGCGGTCTCTTTGATAGACCGAACAAATTGTTTGACCATTTCATCATCATAAGTGCCGGCATTGTTACAAGTTTCTATGAAGTGGGCAATGTGTTGCTTTGGATTGCCTTTTCCTTCAAATTGTTGGAAATTGGGTGGGTTGTATCCTGCTGGAAAGCGTAAGTCTTGGATACATTGGGAGTAAGGCTTGGTGTACCCTACTGTGGATTTAGAAAAATCCGTCTCCCCTTGCTTGGATCATACTCGCGACCATAGACTGTAATTGTTCAACAGTCATAGGTGAAGATGTAGGCATGATTGCACCTATCTCTGGAGAAGTGATCATCGGTGGTATCAAAGTCTGAGTAGTCGTAGGGAGGGCCCTGGTTGTTGCAGGAACCAAAGCCTCTTCCTTAGTACCCACTTTTTGGAGAAGACTATTGATTTGACGATCCTTTTCTGCCATTGTCGGGACCATCTGAGCCATGAGTTGGCTCATTTGTCGTACTTCCTCCTTAAGTTTAGTCATTGTGGAGTCAGTAGAATTTGGGCGAACTTCCTGGCGTGCCTCTAGAGTCTCAACATCGTCTTTCGAGACATAGTCATGATGAATAGCAGCGTCCACATGACCATCTGGATTGAAGATTACTTCGTCTCTCACCCCGAGTTCCTTAGTGCAATAGGATATCTCCGTCGGTTTCGACTTCAGGTACAAGTGAAGAAGTAGTCTTCTTGCGTCTAGTGTAGACACGTAGTGCAGGAGCCTCCTCGGATGACGAAACATTAGCATTCGTGGTGGCATTCTCCTGGTTACCTTGTTGGAGTGTATTTGACTCAACAACGGGCATAGTGACGGGAAGTCGGGAACGACCATAGCATTGCCGATACCGACCATGTTGAAAACTTGAATTAGAAGAATCCTTCGTAGGGAAGAAAGCTTCGAGTATGAGAACCAACGAAATGGAGGGATGAAAGGAGACGGAGGTCCCACCGGGCGTGCCAAAATATTTGTATGAGCAAATATTTTATTTTCACTCAAGTACAAATTTCAAAGGACTCACTTCGAGGGAGCGGAGTACAAAATATATCAGGAGATTGCGGGGAAATCCGTCTAAGATCCTTTGATACTCAATTTCGAAGTACAAAGATTACAACAAGTGAGAAAATTAAAAGAGAAGAGCGTTGTGATGTTTGATCCTTCCGGGCTTTGCGCTTGATCGGCTAGGGACTTTGCTTTACTCTTCTTCTTCTAGCTACTTTACTTGTTCTTCGCTCGTTCTTCGACTTGCTTTCGACTTGAATCTTCAATTTTTCTTCTTCGATCTTCGATTTTCGGTCTTCGATTTTCTTTGGTTTGCTTCGATCTTCGATCCTTCTTCTCCGTGATTTCTTGGAGCTTTGAAGTATCTTCAGTCGGGAGCTTTGTAGGTTCTTCTTGCTATGGCCAAAGATCCTTTCTTCTTTTCCTGCCCCTCCTTTTATAAGGGTCGAAGTAGTTATTGTAGAGAATAACTACTTCGGGTGGTTTAAGCAACCTCACGGTGGTTTCTATAACTCCCTTGGATGGTTAGAGAAACTTCCATGTGGTTTACATAACTCCTTGATGATTATGATCATATTCAAGTGGTTTTATAACTTCCACTGGTAGTTTAATCCTTTTGAGTTTGAGTAAACCGGTCTGATTAAAACGACTTGTGGTTCGGGTCTTAAATCCGAATCGACTTACATTGACTCAGATTTTAACAAAGTTAACTCTTGATCCGGTCCTATCTGACTTGGTGGATTCAACGAGTTTGACGAATCTAGCGTAAGCTTACTTGTAGGAGCTTAAGCTTGATTATTCTTCGGCCTTGTATATCGGCTTGTCGAAGAATGCTCATCTCTAAGTATTATTCTATTGACGTAGATATAGCCTTTGGATGATAGGGATATAGTACTTTCCTTACTCTCAGACTTGGTCAAATTTCAGAGTGTAAGGAAGAAAAATTTCCCTGGTCATCAGGGAAATAAGGCTTTCCAGACTTAGCCAAATTTCAGAGTGTAAGGAAGGATTTCCCTGATCACTAGGGAAATAGTGCCTTCCAGACGTAGTCAATTTCTGAGTGTAGAGAAAAAAAATTTCCCTGGTCATCAGGGAAATAAAGCTTTCCAGACTTAGCCAAATTTTAGAATGTAAGGAAGAATTTCCCTGATCACTAGGGAAATAGTGCCTTCGAGACTTCGTCAATTTCTGAGTGTAGAGAAAAATTTCCCTGGTCATCAGGGAAATAAAGCTTTCCAGACTTAGTCAATTTCTGAGTGCAAGGCAGAATTTCCCTGATCACTAGGGAAATAGTGCCTTCGAGACTTAGTCAATTTCTGAGTGTAGAGAAAAATTTCCATGGTCATCAGGGAAATAAAGCTTTCCAGACTTAGTCAATTTCTGAGTGCAAGACATAATTTCCCTGATCACTAGGGAAATAGTGCCTTCGAGACTTAGTCAATTTCTGAGTGTAGAGAAAAATTTCCCTGGTCATCAGGGAAATAAAGCTTCCCAGATTTAGCCAAATTTCAGAGTGTAAGGAAGCAAAATTTCCCTGGTCATCAGGGAAATAAAGCTTTCCAGACTTAGTCAATTTCTGAGTGTAGAGAAAAATTTCCCTGGTCATCAGGGAAATAAAGCTTCCCAGACTTAGCCAAATATCAGAGTGTAAGGAAGCGAAAATTTCCCCGGTCATCAGGGAAATAAAGCTTCCCAGACTTAGTCAATTTCTTAGTGTAATGAAAAATTTCCCTAGTCATCAGGGAAATAAAGCTTCCTAGACTTAGCCAAATTTCAGAGTATAAGGAAGAAAAATTTCCCTGGTCATCAGGGAAATAAAGCTTTCCAGACTTAGCCAAATTTTCGATTTTGTGGCTTTAGGCAATATTTCAATGTCTACAGTGATGAAAAGGACTGTTAACAGATCACTTATTGTTAAGCCCAATCTTATCACCATCATCAAAGATTTTGTTAGATTCCCTGAGAATTTAGGGTTCGCTTCAATTGCAATGAAGCAATAGTGAAAACACTAAAGAAGTACTGATTTTTGTTATAGCTATGGTTAAAATGGATGGTAAAAGTTCGAGGTCCCTTCCTGTTATATTACGCAACAGCTTATTTTCATTCTCACCATATTCATGTGTGCAGGGCGAGGGTTGCCTGTTCTAAATGAAGATGGCGACCTGGCTACTGGTAATAACCTAAACAAAGGCGGTTGGGCTTATGATTCCAAAGCTGTTTCAGAGGTATAAAACTTTCTTTCCATCCAACCTTTCATTGATATTTCAGTTCAGTGAAAACAGTGATGGATGCCTTTCCCTAAGATATGATAGGTTGTTTTCTGTGATGGAATAAATAGTATATTGTATGGAAAATTATCCTCACGAGTCTTTTCTTTTTCGGGTTTTTCAGTCCCAAGCATCAGGCGGCATGAGCAAGTGTACACTCTGCCTCAGTTCTCGCCAACACCCTACCGCCACACCATGCGGCCATGTCTTCTGCTGGTACTACCCTCTCTTCATGCAACTGCCACGTGTGCACACACTTTTTCTTATATAGTACGAATTTAATGAAGTATGGAAGATCTTGTACATGCCCTTGTGATCTTTCGACCATTGGATTTGAAACTTTTGAAATTTAAATATCGATGGGTCTCATACTGTTGGAAATTTGTAGGATGCATCACACGTCTAATAAGTTAAGCTTTTGCACTACTTCACAGATTATGCAACCTCGTTTTAATCACCGCTCCACCCACAAATTAGCATATCATTACGTCTGTACTATTTGCATCGACAATATTCTGTGTCGTCTGATGTAGGCAAGTTGAGCTGATGGCAGCAACACATCTATAAATACTTATAAAGCTGAGGCTTATGTAGCCACGTGTCAGAGTTCCGGTTGCTTTTTAGTCCAACGTGTTCACCTCTTTCCTCTTTATCATTTACTTTTTTTAAAGGGGAACTTAGTGCTCGGTCCCTGGAACAAGTCCAGATTTGCAATAAGTACATAAACAGATCCGGTTTTACAGCGGGCCCTAGTAGGCCCCTCGACATCGACGTTTTATTCTCAACCATCTTTATTGACTTTTATCCACTCCAATAACAATAAAAGGACTACATTGCCCTTAAGCCGAAGTCCATCCAATTTACATTCCATGCCATTCAGATGTATCTCGACTGTCGGATTGAGTGTAAAAAGGGTATGGGTGTGATGAACCTATTGTAACTGGGTGTAAAGTACACATCGGATGCACCTCGACCATTCCCTATTGTGTACGGAACTACGGATGCATCTCAACCATTGGATTGAATGTAAAAAGGATATGGGTGCGATGCACCTGTCATGACTCGTGACTAGATGTAAAGTACAAATTAGATGCATCTCAATCATTTCCTATTGTTACGGATGCAACTGGACCGTCAGATTGAATATAAAAATGGGTGTGATGCACCTTTCGTGACTCGTGACTGAATGTAAAGTACAGATCGGATGCATCTCGACTGGGATTGAGTATAAAAAGGGTATGGGTGCGATGCACCTGTCATGGCTGGGTGTAAAGTATACATCGGTCCATCGGATGCATCCCTATTGTGTACGGATGTATCTTGACTGTCGGATTGAATGTAACAAGGGTATGGATGCGATGCACCTGTCGTGACTCATGACTCGGTGTAAAGTATAGATTGGATGCATCTTGACTGTTCCCTATTGTTTCAGATGCATCTCGACATCGGATTGAATGTAAAAAGGGTATGAGTGCGATGCACATATCGTGGCTGGGTGTAAAGTACAAATTGGACGATCCAGAGGCTCCTGGAGCATCCACTGCGGGAGCATAAATCTTCCCAGACGTCCCCCTGCGGGAGCTAATGTTTGTAGGGTTAATTTAGTCATTTGGCGTTTTCTTTTATTAGTGATAAATCCTTGCTAGGATTTGATTTAATAAATCTCCATTCAGATGGACTTATTGCTAATGGTAAACATTAGTTATCCTTGCTAGGATTTGATTAGCGCTCATTTCTCCTTATTTTTTTAATGATCAAACTCGTTCCCCCACCGATGGAGGGGAGAGACTGTGGAAGTTATGAGTGTCGCCTCCTATGCAGAGTTTCCTGTGGAAAATGTTACATGAGGCACTGCCTATAGCATCTCTATTGCAAGCTCGCTTAGGTTGGATGTATGAGGGTTGTCCATGGTGAGCAGAAACGGAGGATGTATGAGGGTTGTCCATGGTGAACAGAAATAGAGTTTTGGCATGATGTTACGATTTTTATCGGTATAAAGGGTCAGGAGACAGATCTGTTTCCTCAGCAAGCAAATGGGGGGCGGTGTGGAGGGATGCCGATGCCGGGTGTGATCGTGGCAGTCGCACTGTGGAAACTATGGAAAAAACCGGAGTGATCAGCTTTTCTAGCAAACAGTCCCACGTACGAGGGAGTGTACGCGGCAAGCGATTTCCTTGTGCTTTCAGTTTGTTAAGATATTAAGTGCTAAAATATCCATGGAGGCAGAACGGGGCATCGAAGGGAGAGAAGTCCTGTGGGCAAATGGATCTGTAAAAGGGAGGGACGAAGTGGCGAGTGGGGCCTGGGTGTTGGCCTCTAATGATGGAAAGGTTAAGGCGGCAGCTGCGTTTCGTTGTCAAGTAAAGGCCCCTTTGCAAGTTGAGCTCTGGGCACTCAAGGGGCATTCAAGGAGCTGCCTCAGTGTCAAAGTAGGAATGTGGTCATCCTTACGGATGCGTTGGGGGCTCGCGAGGCCCTGCTTATGGGCAAGGGTATCAACTCGGATATTTGCCCTCTTATTCTTGATTGTACGACGGCTTGGCAAGTGCTGTCCGGAGTTACAATGAGGTGGATCCCACAAACAACTAATAGTACAGCTAACTGGTTGGCGAAGAAAGCTCACATCCGAGGGCAGGAGGGATACTGGTCATCTGAATTTCCTGATGTACTATAGGCCTTGGTGTGGGAGGACCTATAGGCCATGATGTAATGACCAAAATTCCAGTCTACCAAAAAAAAAAACGTTCCTCTCTCTCTCTCTCTCTCTCTCTCAACACAATGGGAAGCAGCATCACAGCTGCCCGTGTATTTTGCACTGGATTAGTACTAGTTCAACACTAAGATGTAGGCTTTGCAAACATCACTATTTCAATAATTACCATCACTTAATTAATTATCTAATTTTGGAATTGATTGTTTGCAGGAACTGCATTATGGAATGGTGCAATGAGAAACCCGAATGCCCTCTCTGCCGCACCCCCATAACCCATTCGAGTTTAGTTTGTATATACCACTCTGACTTCTAGAGGACTCGGTGCAATTTCATACTCACGATTGAAACTGGGGGGGAGTTCGCACCCCATCAACTGATACGAGAAGCCAATTACCTTTACAACTACACATCATCAGAAGAATTTGATACGGTCCGGTGTCACCCGAAGCAACATTGACAAACTTCCGTGTTACGCCAAGGCCTGCTAACCCTAGAAATTACCAACTTGTACGGCAGTGCCAAAATGGAATGGTGGGATGGCGATCATCGAAGAAACCATTTCTTGGAGTTATGAAAATGGAGGGTGAAGTGCCCATGAAGTAGATGTAAACTTGATCTTGTAGGGTTCGGGGGTGTGCGCAATTTTTGCAAGTTCTGCACTGATTTAGTTGGCTGTTATGGTTTGTAGGCTATTATGTGATCTTAATGTGTCTCTTTGTAGTGTGATTTAGCTATTGGAGGCAATGTCTTAAACTGATAACGCAGTTGGTAAAGACATGCAACCCATGGCCTTGGTCAAGGGTTCGAATAAGTGCTACAGCATATATCCTACCGCTCTGAAGTAGCGGGCCGCCCTCTCACCTTAGTGGGCAGCCGTCCAGCCTGCGGGGTTCGGGTACGTCTCTCGCTCGCGATGAGTTTAGATCCTTGGTCTATCTTAGCTGGCATACTTAACATTTCAGTTGATGCCAACAAGGCTATATAGTGGACTCAAACAGTGGAGCCCACTAGTCATTTAGCCCATTGGTTGAGTCCTATTGACTCGTTGTACCAAAAGCGAAATAGGCCGAACCCATAGGGTGTCATTGGCTTGTTGACAATTTGAGCAGTCTATCTTTTAACTCGCTCTAGTAAGTAGTAATAATTCATTTACAGATCTTTTAGTACACAGCTGATGGAGATTGGACTCGATAGCTGATAGCTATTCAGGCACATAACATATCATCACGCTTCTGTAGCCAACGTCCTTGTTGGCCCACTCTATCGACATTGACCCGATGATAGTCCTTTTTCTTTTCCAGCGTATAAATTGCTCCTTTCGAGATTCAAACCTTGGACATGGGGTTGGCTCTTATACCAAATGTTGCGAACCCGATCGTTTTTTCAAAAACTCCCGAGCTGATGGAGATTGGGCTCGATAACTATTTAGGCATATAACACTCATACTCGTCACTCGTCGAAGCCTGTGCAGGCCTCCATTGTCCTTTCCTTCAGGTGGCTGACTCCTCAACCTCCTCCCCGAAACCCTAACTCACCCTAAAGAAGAGTCGGCGATGATAGGCTGACATTTTCAGCGGCAGGTCACCCACCGACATGGTGAAAAAGTTTTATGTGACCACCCTCCGATGTTGACATAATAATGTTGACAAGTAACAACAACAAATACTCATCAAGTATTGGGGTTTTTGTCAAAATATTATTAAAAAATAAAATATTTAGCTAAATAAATAGCTGTTGACCAAAAGTATGTCATTCTAGCGCTCTGACCGCCACATGACAGGTCAGCAACGTAAAGCATGTCGAATTTTTTTTCTTTTTTCTGAGCCAAGGTAAAGTCGGTATCCGGGTTACCGGATTTAAACCTGGTATTGTGGATACTGGGTTTACCCGAAGTCCAACAAGAAAACGGCTAAGTATGAGAACATTCTATAAGGGGGCTCCGGTTAAACCCGGTATCCAGAATACCGGGTTTAAACTCGCTAACCTAGATACCGACTTTAACTTGGCTCAGAAAAAAAAAAAAAAAAAAAAAATTCGGCGTGCTTTATGGCACTGACTTGTCACATGACGGTCAGAGCGCTAGAATGGCAAATACTTTTGGTCAATAGCAATTTAGCTTATTTTATTTTTTAATAATATTTTGAAAAAAAGCTCTCAAATATTTGGAAATATTAAAAAGGAAAAAAAAATCAATTACTCCATTTATTCTGTACATGATACACCAAGCATGGGAGATGAAACAAATAACATCAATAATAAGTAATCAGCGCAGATTGTGAATAATCTACAGAATATTTAAATTACTAAATATCTATGTACAAATATAAAAATTTCTTTTTAAAACATGCACAAGGTGGTCTTTCAGCAACTGCACATGAACTCATTCTGAACAACAGGACGGCAGTTGTCGAACGTCGAGAGTATAGACGTGCTGAACTTTGCCTGCAAAGACCCCCCGAAACATACGAGAGTCAGTAGATTGGTGAGGAAAGAGTTCATCACTAGCCATGAATTTGTTCTTTTTCTAGCCTACTATGTGGTTGCAACAATAATGACATCATCTGCTACAAACACAGTTTAACAAAACATTCTAGACTAGTTTATCAAATGTCACTGCTTTCTCAGAAAAACAAAAAAGACGGTAAATTACGAAAACGTCCCCTGAGGCCTGAACTACCCATCTCATTTCATATTGGTCCTGTAACTTTTTTTTTTAACAATTTGAGCTCGGGACTATGCTCGTGTGCATTTAGTCCTCCAGTCCTCCGACAACTTCTATTTCAAAAATATATTTGACGTATTGGAAATTTCAAAATTCATTTAGACTTATTTGAAGTGATAAGGGCATTTTCGGAATAAAAGTTAATGGAGGGGGCTAAATGCACACAGAGCAGTCCACGGTTCAAATTGTTCGAAAAACAAAAGTTGAGGGACCAGGAAGAAATGAGGTGTAATAGTTCAGGGTACAAAGAAAAGTTACTAATATATTCATGAAATATTTGTAAGAATTGTCTTAAGCGTTTTAAATCCCTTCATTTCCCCTCCCTCCCCAACACACACAGTGTTATCATCATCGTCAAAGCCTTTATCCCATCAAGATGGGGTTGATTGTCTGCAAAATTGACAAGGGTCTTCCGACCGGTTGTCAGCCCTCCAAGATTGCTGTCGAAAACCAGGGCTGCAACTCGGGTGGGTTGGGAGGGTCAGCCCAGGCCCAACCCGAGGGGTTGAACCCTTTTCCCAAGCCCAACCCAACCCGAGGTCAGGTTGAATTTCCCTACATGTCCAACCCGTCAGGTTGGCTGGGATGTACGGGGAGAAGGCATTGTATTCCACCGTTATTGAGTGAACTGTGGGGTAATCCAAGAGAGTTTTCTCTTGATGTGTTATATTCTAGTGGCAAATAGGGAGAAGGCATTGTATTCCCATTATTTCACAGAGTGGAGATTTCGGAATTGCTCCCTTGGGTTTCCCCCTTAGAATCAGAGGGGTTTTAGAAATTGGGTATTACTTTTGTTTTTCATTGCTTGGCTTGTTGTGGATCTTATGTCTCACATCTCTATTTTTGGTACTTCATTATAATCTTACAAATAGACAGCAAGTTATGTGTTTTTTTTTTGGAAGGTAAAGTTA
The DNA here is from genome assembly GCA_947650365.1 of Chamaelirium japonicum. Classification (NCBI taxonomy): domain Eukaryota; kingdom Viridiplantae; phylum Streptophyta; class Magnoliopsida; order Liliales; family Melanthiaceae; genus Chamaelirium; species Chamaelirium japonicum. The sequence goes on from OX393558.1 coordinate 12,921,520, forward strand.
AGTGTTTTCCTACATATAAATCCACATAAGTCCCCTCTATTAAATCTTGTGTCTTAATTGAAGTTCATATCACCATCAAATGGTTTTATCATAAAATCTATTAGGATGATTTAGAGCTACATTAACAGTGAGACCAAATGATGATCCTCTGCAGCTTGCAGATGCTACTAAACTGGCACATGCCAATGTACAATTTATATGAACAGATGTGAACTGGAGAATTTATACAGACAATACAGGGGGGCTATAGTATCAAAAAGAGTACAATGGAAAATGATAAGCAGCTCCTATGCAATGTGCATATCAATTTATTAGCATAAACAATGATAAGAGCAATCTCAGATTGTGAAACTGACACAACATGGGCATACTTCCCAACAGAGATACATTAACAGAATAAGAAAGAGGACCAGAGATTTAATGTCCATGTAAAATAGTTCACTAATTTCACAATATTAACCATGAATCCTTATTAGTTCAAATCAGTAAACTGAACGGAACAGACTATACATACATTTGAAGGGCATATTATTGCACGAACACCACTCAACATATTTGTAAGGAAGGACTAATCATTTAAATCTCCAGCCATCACCTTAGCATTCAATACTGATGCGATCACGTATCAACTTGATACGATCTGATATTAACTAAATGCGATGCGGAATGCTTGAATGAATCCAAGTGCAGAATTTAACAATAAAAATCAGGTTTCAGCATGTATCAATAAATTTCAGCAATGCTTATAATCATGTTTCAGCACTCATTCATCACCAATCAGATTTAATTCTAAGAAGTGATAACAACTGTCAAGAGAATAATTTAATTTCAGATTATAATAAACCAATCCCAGCAATAATGATGACCACAATCTCAATTAATAATGCCAATGTATCAAAGAACAAGTAAAACCCTAAACGAATAAACCCTAATGGATGAGACTCTCGGGAAAACAGAAATTTAGGGATCCTAACATAAAATCAGCAACAAGGCCGGTTACTGGAAAGGAAAATATCACATGAAAAATCAGAGGACAATCCAAACCGTGCTGAGGTCAATGCCGGCAGCTTTCCGATACTCCGTGTTGCAGAGGAATGGCGCGGAAGGGGGAGGTGTGATCCAGAAGACGGGGTGAAGAAGCCGAGACGATGATCTTGAAGAAGAAGAAACTCCACGTCGATCTTCCGTGAAGCCGAGGATGAATAGCGAGGCGACGGGGTAGAAGCTTGCGAAGGAAGAAAAGGTTGAGAAGCAAGGAGGAATTCGTCGGAAAAGATAAACCGAACAAGCGAGCCGCTTCTCCGTTTCTAGGGTTTCAATTTCAATTTCATCTCCCCTTTCTCTCAATTAGGGTTTAGACTTTATAGGGAATGAAAGCATGAAGGCACAAAAGGAAAGGAAGAGAGAGAGGGGCCGGTCGGGTGAGAGAGAGGAAAGGACGTGCGGGAGAGAGAGAGAGGGCGCGGGCGTCCGCGGGAGAGAGAGAGAGAAAGACCGGCCGGTTGGGATTTGGGCTAGGGTTTTGGGTTTTTTGCTCTCCATCGAATCTCATCCATTGAGATCTATCCCTAACTTAAGATCCTACGGCTAAAAAGTAAACACGGAAATGAGTCAGTTCGGCATCTGTGGCTCGAACCGGATGCGAACATGGCTCGCACCTACCCAAACCAGAAATAAAAACTGAAATAACTAAAGATCCGTTGGTCGGATCGAAATAAAGTAAAAACCAAAACTGTGGGGCTTCGATTAAGCGTTCCACTGATGCAGACGGATCGACGATCGGGTTCCTGGATCTCCGGCGCGGATGAAAATACGCCATCAGCTGTAGAAAAACTGCACGTAGTAGGCTCGTCTGCATCAAGTCCCCCGGACTCAAAAGAACTCGACTCCTGTCGAGCACGGTCCTGGATCCGGCGGGGGCTCTCCTGGTAGCAACGGCAACCGCTGAATCCGCTCGAACTGCTCTCCCGGGGCTGGTGGCCAAGTGATCCGCCTCAAGTACGCGGCAACTCCATCTCGTATCCCCTGCCCCTCGACGCCAAGCGAAGACCTGAAAGTCAAAACCAACATCCTCCGCGGCACGATAAGATCATCAACATACTCAGATAATTTCATGTGATAATAGGAGTTTGGGTTGACATGAAATTCAAATGACATATAAAAAGAAAGGCCGCGGGAGCATAATGAGTTGCGGGTCATCGGCTTGCGCGATAGGCAGTGGTATAATTGAAAGGCCGAGGGTTGCGGGTGCATAATGTGTTGCTCAAAGTGGCCTGCGCACGGTGCCAAACAAGGGGATTCTAAACCAGGAAGATATGTCATGTCATCATTGTCCGGATGTAGTGAATAAAATAAGAAATTAACGAATTCATCATGCCACTTGTTATGATTTCGAAAAATTAAAGGTGACGGGTTGGTTGAAAGTTGAAAGCATGATTCATAAGTAATTTGCTTCGAAAAATGATCAAACATACCAAAATCGTCGTTATTGCTTAACTCAACACTTGGATGACAATAGGGATGCACATATGAATGATCTATGAATGAATGGAAGTCAGGCAAATGATGAATGCAAGTGTCATGAATGCCTACCGACTCTAAATGCGATGTGCATGCAATGGAATTCAAAATGTTCTCTAATCCCTTATCAATCTTCAGTAAAGCAGATGGACATCCAGCTAAGTTTTCAGCGAATGGTGGTATGGACGGACTCTGACTCAGAAGGGCTTGAGGTGCGTGGGATCGGTGCCTCCGAAAACATGTAGGCCATAGGGTGACATTGATGCCATCCTTCAGGAAGGTATAGGTGTTAGCTCTACCGTGATGTTGGACATCTCGGTCGAACTGCCATGGACGTCCTAAGATAACATCAGCAACCTCTAACGGAATGATATCGCACCAGATCTTATCTCTATATTGCAGCCCAATGGATAGCTTTGCCAAACAACAGTGAGTTACCAGCTTACTCGTGGTGTTGTCTAGCCAGGATGTCTTGTACGGGTGAGCCAATGGTTTAACTTTCCATTTCTTGCTTCTCACTACCGCTTCATTGATCAGATTGGTGGTACAACCTCCATCGATCAAGAGACAAAGGTCCATTCCGTTGATAGTACAGACTGTTCGGAATAGTTCGAACCTCTGATTCTTGCAGTGTGGCTTAGGGGGTCCTCCACAGAGCTCGTGGGGTAACAATGCTTTGGGTGCTTGGGGTGATGGCGACTGGTGAATGACCAACAGTGGTGCAGTCACATCATCCCCTTCCAAGACTAATTCATTGAAGTGTTCCCCATCAGATTCGTGACTATCCTCGTCATTATCCGCAAGATTTGTCTGTGGATGGAATTGACGGCGAGGACAGTCGGCGGACTTGTGACCCGGCTGGTTGCATTTAAAACATTTTATCTGACTCGGGTTGGGTCCTAAGACTCCTTTACCCTTCTCAGTGGGTGCAGGAACTGTGCCAGCTACAGGTGTAGGTCCAGGGAGTGGTCTACTAACAGATCCGGAAGGTGCCCTAGTGTTGTCATATCGCCGGGACGCAGATCGTGAGTGGTGAGACTCGACTTTCTTGGCCCGACGGTGTGCATCACTGACCTGATACAAGTCGTGAAGGGACACCACCTCCTGAATTGAAGGCTTGAGACCGTTGACATACCTAGCGACGCTCTGCTCTTCATCTTCGTGCAGATCGTTCCGGGCTTGGAGCTTGTAGAATTCATTAGTGTAGTCATCTACAGATTTATGCTCCTGTCGCAGGTTCTGGAATTTCTGGAACACATTCTGCTTGAAATCAGAAGGGAGGAACTTCTGTTGCATTTTTCCTCGCATATGTGTCCATGTGGAAATCTTTTCTTTCCCTTTCCTACCCCTAGCGGTCTGCAACTGTTTCCACCAAATCAGTGCATGACCTTTCAATTTAAGACTGACAAACTTGACTTGGTTGTCGCGGGGGATTTCTTTCCACTCGAAGTACTGGTCGATTCTCTCGGCCCACTCTAAAAACTCTTCTGGGTCCATCCTACCCTCGAACTCAGGAATCTCTATTTTAATGCCCTGATCCCAGCCCCAATGAGATTTCGATCTCCTATGACTTTGCCTACTTTGCCGCGCAGATCCATCAGAGGAACTGACGCTGTCACCTCCTGACCCTAGGTCTAATTCACTACGCCCGGGTGACGCTCTAGTCCTGTGTTCGCGACGAGGTCGCGGTGGATTCTGGGAATTATTGAAGGCTAAGGTCAGGGTTTCTATCTGGGTCTGAAGCCTCTCAATGTTATCTTGTTGCCTCATGAAGGCATCCTGCCAAGTACGGGGCGGAGACGATCCAGCCATTCTAGATTGTCTCGTAGATGCTATCGATTCAATCAAGAGAGAAAGGGATGACCCTAATATGGATGCGACCACGCGATGGGTGTTACTAATTAATGCAAGGCGCTAACTAAAATGAAAGAAGGCAAATAAAAAAATTTTCAGCAAACAGGCAATGATGCGTATGATGCGAGAGGACCGGCCGTTGCGTAAGAACGCGACGACTAGTGCGCTCTGATACCAACCTGATGCGATCACGTATCAACTTGATACGATCTGATATTAACTAAATGCGATGCGGAATGCTTGAATGAATCCAAGTGCAGAATTTAACAATAAAAATCAGGTTTCAGCATGTATCAATAAATTTCAGCAATGCTTATAATCACGTTTCAGCACTCATTCATCACCAATCAGATTTAATTCTAAGAAGTGATAACAACTGTCAAGAGAATAATTTAATTTCAGATTATAATAAACCAATCCCAGCAATAATGATGACCACAATCTCAATTAATAATGCCAATGTATCAAAGAACAAGTAAAACCCTAAACGAATAAACCCTAATGGATGAGACTCTCGGGAAAACAGAAATTTAGGGATCCTTAAATAAAATCAGCAACAAGGCCGGTTACTGGAAAGGAAATATCACATGAAAAATCAGAGGACAATCCAAACCGTGCTGAGGTCAATGCCGGCAGCTTTCCGATACTCCGTGTTGCAGAGGAATGGCGCGGAAGGGGGAGGTGTGATCCAGAAGACGGGGTGAAGAAGCCGAGACGATGATCTTGAAGAAGAAGAAACTCCACGTCGATCTTCCGTGAAGCCGAGGATGAATAGCGAGGCGACGGGGTAGCAGCTTGCGAAGGAAGAAAAGGTTGAGAAGCAAGGAGGAATTCGTCGGAAAAGATAAACCGAACAAGCGAGCCGCTTCTCCGTTTCTAGGGTTTCAATTTCAATTTCATCTCCCCTTTCTCTCAATTAGGGTTTAGACTTTATAGGGAATGAAAGCATGAAGGCACAAAAGGAAAGGAAGAGAGAGAGGGGCCGGTCGGGTGAGAGAGAGGAAAGGACGTGCGGGAGAGAGAGAGGGCGCGGGCGTCCGCGGGAGAGAGAGAGAGAGAAAGACCGGCCGGTTGGGATTTGGGCTAGGGTTTTGGGTTTTTTGCTCTCCATCGAATCTCATCCATTGAGATCTATCCCTAACTTAAGATCCTACGGCTAAAAAGTAAACACGGAAATGAGTCAGTTCGGCATCTGTGGCTCGAACCGGATGCGAACATGGCTCGCACCTACCCAAACCAGAAATAAAAACTGAAATAACTAAAGATCCGTTGGTCGGATCGAAATAAAGTAAAAACCAAAACTGTGGGGCTTCGATTAAGCGTTCCACTGATGCAGACGGATCGACGATCGGGTTCCTGGATCTCCGGCGCGGATGAAAATACGCCATCAGCTGTAGAAAAACTGCACGTAGTAGGCTCGTCTGCATCAAATACAATGGACAAAGCCAGTGACACAAGTTTTACTTTCTATATATATATATATATATATATATATATATATATATATATATATATATATATATATATATATATATATATATATATATATATATATATATATATATATATATATAGGGGGCGGGGAGCCTGCACCCGAGGTGCAGCAACAACGCTGCACCTTGGCCTTGTTTTACCTACCTAGAAGTTTTGGAATTGGATGAAATTTGGCGAGGGTGTTGTCTAGGGTAAGATGATCATCCTCACAAATTTTCATCAAATTCCAAAACTTCTAGGGGGGTCAAATGGTCGAAGCAAAATCAGCCGTCCGCAGTCACCGTTAAAATATGTAGATTTTGCTTCGACCATTTGACCCCCCTAGAAGTTTTGGAATTTATTGAAAATTTGTGAGGATGATCATCTTACCCTAGACAACACCCTCACCAAATTTCATCCAATTCCAAAACTTCTAGGTAGGTAAAACAAGGCCGAGGTGCAGCGTTGTTGCTGCACCTCGGGTGCAGGCTCCCTGCCCCCATATTATATATATATATATATATATATATATATATATATATATATATATATATATATATATATATATATATATATATATATATATATATAAAATCAGAAACGGAGCAGGTGCTTCTGAGACAAGTCACTATCAAAAGCAAATTGCATTGCCTAAACAGGGAGGCAGTAGTTCACTGTTGTTACCTCAACATAAGTTCCAAAGGCATCAACAGCAGCCCGTTTATCCTTGACAACTGCTATAACTCGAGCTCGTCCAAGATTCAATGATAGAATTACCATCTGCATTAGCCATACCATGAGAATAAGTCCTTTATCAAATAACCATGCAAAAGATGGAAGCTCAAGTTTTATCGGAGAAATATGGTTTAAACAGTACACTTTATAACAAAAGAAAAGGATGTGCTCAGGGCAATTTAATTACATTACTTCAATCCTGAAGAAAGGATTTAGGTATCAAGAGATCTATGCAGAGGAGCAAATCACGAATTTACTGCAGGTTTAGATCTGGGATATTTATCTGACATTGCCCTCTTTCATTGTTAGCTGGTAGTTTTAAGATCGTCAGAGCAACAACGAGCTTATCAAACACAGCTTTATATGACAAGTTTACACCTAACGAAATCCTCAAATATGGATGCGGATTTTATATGGATGCAAAACTTATCAAACACAGCTCAGGTTTTACACCAAACGAACTTATCACACCAAACAAAATCCTCATATATAAGTTTAAACTTATCCAACACATCTTTGTGACGGGAACAATCACATCTCTTACTGCAATTTTATATGGATGCAGATGTGATTCGACATGCAAAATCAGTTTTTCCAACGTACCTTATGCCACATTCTTTGTGTTGAGGAAGTCCACCGGTTAGTCTCACACAGGGTTTCAAATCTCGGCCGGTACCGGTACGTACCGGCCGGTACGTACCGGATTTGGCCGGGCCGAACCGAGTCCAGCATCCGGGACCGAAACAGACCTGAACCGGCCGGTACCAACCCGTACCGGACCGAACCGGCCGAGTCAGGCAGGTACCGGCCGGTACGAACCGGTACCGGCCGGTTCAGTCCCGTCCGACAGCCATTATGGGGTGGGTGGGCTTTGGGTCACTTTTTTTATTTTTTTATGTTGGATTCCTCCCTCCACATGGGCTGAACATGCTTTCCCAGCATTTGCATGTGGAGGGGGGGTGGCATTTTTAGTTTTGGCCCCTCCAAAAAGTCTTATTCCTTAAGTGGGAGGGGGGGATTTGAAGGCTATATAAACCCCCCCAAACCATTCCATTGCAACTCCAAAACCTTCCATCAACTTGCAAGAAAATAGAGGAGAGAAGAGAGAAGAGAGGAGAGAAAGAAAAAAGAGAGAAGAGAGAAGAGAGAAGAGAGAAGAGAGGAGAGAAAGAAAAAAGAGAGAAGAGAGAAGAGAGGAAAGAAAGAGAAGAAAAAAAGAGAGGAGAGAAAGAGAGGAGAGAAAGAAAGAAAAGAGAGGAGAGAAAGAAAAGAGAGAAGAGAGAAGAGAGGATAGAAAGAACAAAGAGAGAAGAGAGAAGAGAGAAGAGAGAAGAGAGGAAAGAAAGAGAAAGAAAGAGAGGCGACGAGCGGGCCGAGCAGCACACCGACACAAGCCGCACGCCGACGAGTGACGACGAGGTCACGACTCACGAGTCACGAGACTCACGACGAGCGGCACGAGCACGAGCGGGCCGAGCGGCGAACTTAAGAGTGAAGAAGGTAAAACGATTACTGCCTTGACTCTTGAGTCAGTTCAGTATACATGTAAGCATAGTAATCTTCTAAAAAAATAGTAAATTGAACAGAACCTTATTTGACGACCTCGACCCTTCTATATAAAACTTGCATAACTGCATTGTCGAAATTACATCCTGAAGCATCTCAAATGGATGCGCAAGCAGCGCAACTATTAAATCCATAATGAAACATTGGATTAAAAGAGGTAGCTTCGTTCACCATTGCTTATGACAGCACTTCTGTCCTCGGTTTTGTTTAGAACTGTCTTGAATAGGAAAGAGAATTCATAATGTATTGTCTTCCTTCAGGACAATCATTTTCAGCATGATGTGGTCCAAAGTTTTGGACCATAAGTAATATCCAATAAGCTATTAAGAACAAATCTTAAACCTGGGTATGTTCTTTTTATAGATTCTCCGTAGCTTATGCTTGTATGTGCATGCACTAGTGTTACAAAATCTGGCTAAAGTTTAAACATATTTAGTGATCAAGATGCTATCAATCTATTTAGCATTTTCTTTCTCTTAATCACATCATCGACATTGATTGATAAATCACAAACTATGAATGTCGTAAACATTTTTTTGCAGCATTTTGAATTTTTAAATAAAGTACTTATTTTCCTTTTGCATCTTTTTCACTTGTAATAAGTAACATAAACCCCTCTTACGGCCTTGGTAAGCAACTTTGTTCGTGAGGCATTTTGGTATGTTCTACCCAGTCGTTTAGTATTTTGTTGCATATTATCTTTATAACCATCACCATTTTGTTGCATATTATCTTTATAACCATCACCATCAGGCTTTCTCCCAATTACTTCTTCTTGGCTGGTCATTTGACTCATTTATAGTGAGGGACACCTCTGTTTTAGTTGCAAGTTTTTCCATTTCTTTTTCGTCGGTAATTTTAGGGCCTCCCCTCTTACTTTCCCCCTAGGAAGCACGGACACGCCTCACGTAGATTCGACTTTCGAGCCATTCGAAAGTCGAAACTTTTGCAAAAGTGAGCAAAACTGCAAAAGTCGAAACTTTCTAGTTTCTAGTTTCTAGTTTCTACTTTCTACGTTTCTAGTTTCTAGTTCTACTTTCGAGTTTCTAGTTTCTACTTCTAGTTTCTAGTTTCTACTTTCGATTTTCTAGTTTTCACTTTCTAGTTTATACTTTCGAGTTTCTAGTTTCTACTTTCGACTTTCGAGTTTATAGTTTCTACTTTCTAGTGTCTACTTTTGAGTTTCTAGTTTCTCCTTTCTAGTTTCTACTTTCGAGTTTCTAGTTTCTACTTTCGAGTAGAAACTAGAAACTCGAAAGTAGAAACTAGAAAGGAGAAACTAGAAACTCGAAACTCGAAAGTAGAAACTAGAAAGTAGAAACTATAAACTCGAAAGTCGAAAGTAGAAACTAGAAACTCGAAAGTATAAACTAGAAAGTAGAAACTAGAAAATCGAAAGTAGAAACTAGAAACTAGAAGTAGAAACTAGAAACTCGAAAGTAGAAACTAGAAACGTAGAAAGTAGAAAGTAGAAACTAGAAACTAGAAACTAGAAACTAGAAAGTTTCGACTTTTGCAGTTTTGCTCACTTTTGCAAAAGTTTCGGCTTTCGAATGGCTCGAAAGTCGAAACTCGAAAGTCGAATCTACGTGAGGGCCCTACTTTCTAGTTTCTACTTTCTACGTTTCTAGTTTCTACTTTTTACTTTCTAGTTTCTAGTTTCTACTTTCGAGTTTCGAGCCATTTAAAAGTCGAAACTTTATAGTTTTTACTTTCTACTTTCTACGTAGCAAAGCTGCAAAAGTGAGCAATTACTTTCTAGTTTGCTAATGCTTATTTATTTTTTGACTTAGATAATGGCACCAAAATCGAAAGAGATAGGCGCTGGATGGCTACATTGCAAGGCAATTGAAGGCAACAAGCGGAAGGCCATATGCAACTACTGTGGCCGGACCATAAATGGTGGTATCACAAGAATGAAGGAGCATTTAGCGGGCAAGAAAGGACAAGTGACTGGTTGTGAGCACGTTCCAATAGAGGTACGGTCTCAATTCCAGCAATTTTTTAGAGAAGCAAGTAAAGATAAGAGTACTGCTCCTGAACTTTCTGCTTCTAGAAGACCACCCCTTACCAAAAGTCAGTCGGTAAGGGGTTATAGAGATATAGATGATGAAAGTTTTGATGATTCTTCATCTGAAGAGTTGCCGGATGAGGATAGGGAGATGAGAACGGCAATGAGACTTTCTCGTGAGGAAGCTCGTCGTCAAGAAATGAGAGAAAGAGGGGGAGACCAAAGAGGTAGATGGTCAATGAGTGGTCCTGGTGGTAGTTCCCGTTTTCTTCCTGGTGATATTGGTGGTAGTACTGGTGGAGGTGGACCTGGTGGTAGTAGCAGTGTTAGTGCTAGAGGAGGTAAAACTAGCACTGGCGGCAGTACATCTGTGCAGTTACCTCTAGACGGATTTATGTTTAGGGAACGTGGCCAGAAACAAACTAAATTAACAGCTGGAAAAATAAAACAAGCGGCCAGTAAAGTGAAGAAAGCAGTGGCCAAATTTTTTCATTTCAATCATATCCCGGCTAATGCAGCCGCGTCGCCATACTTTAAAAAAATGTGCGACACATTGCAGTCGGTTGGACCGGGAATTTCTCCCCCTACCCCATATGAAATTGCTGGGCCACTTTTAGATGATGAGGTCTCCGAAATAAACGATTATATTAGTAGTTTTAAAACTCCCTGGGAGGAGAAAGGTTGCACAATTATGTGCGATGGATGGAGTGGCCCTACTAGAAAATCCATAATTAATTTTCTAGTATATTGCTCAATTGGTACAGTATTTTACAAATCAGTCGATGCATCAGCCAAAGTGCATGATGCAATATATCTTGCTGGACTTATGAATAATATCATCGACGAAGTTGGAGCTAATAATATTGTCCAAATAGTGACGGACAATGGCTCTAACTATAAGAAGGCCGGACAAATCATACAGAAGGAACGGAAGACTATATTTTGGACTCCTTGTGCCGCACACTGCATCGACTTGATCCTAAAAGATATAGGCAAATTGGATCATGTTGACAAGGTTGTAAAACAAGCTCGAAAAATAACAAAATTCATTTACAACCATAACTGGGTAGTTGACTTGATGAGGAGGTATACTGGGAAGCGGGAGCTTCTGCGTCCAGCAATCACCCGCTTTGCCACTCACTTCATAGCATTGGAGAGCATTTTTAATCAGAAGGATGCTTTACGGAAAATGTTTACCTCAGATGCATGGTGTCAATCAAAATATGCATCTAATGAAGAGGGCAAAGAGGTGGAAAATATTGTTGTTGGAAAGGAGCTCTGGGTCGAAATTGACAAGATAATAGTGTGTATCCAACCTCTAGTGCAAGTTCTTCGACTGGTAGATTCAGATGAAAAGCCTGGAATGGGGTATATCTACGAAGCAATGGACAGAGCTAAGATGGCCATTCAGAAGTCGACAAAGGTTGGAGAAAAATCAAAAAAATAATATTTTAAGTTAATCGACAAAAGATGGGAGAAGACGCTACACCATCCATTGCATGCAGCAGGTAAATATTATCGTCAAGTGTATACTCATTATTTAACAATTTCAATTTTTAATCTCATTAGTCATTAGACTCAATACTTATTTCTTTCATATTATAGGATTTTACTTAAATCCCCAATACCAGTATAGGGTAGAAGTTTCACAACACCCAGAAATAATAATCGGGCTTAAAGAGGTGATCCGAACCTTGGAGCCTAACATAGCAGCACAAAATAAGGCAATGGAGCAAATGGAAATCTTCCGATATGCTCGTGGTTCATTTGATTCGGAGAACGCAAGAACATCTATCTCGACCATGCAGCCAGGTAATACGTCGATAAGTTGATAACACACTTTAATTATACAATTATCCAATTGTAATCAACGAATACAAACTAAATGTTTTATTTTTTGACTAATTTTATAGCTACTTGGTGGTCCATTCATGGTGAAAGTGCTCCTGATCTTCGCAAGATTGCTATCCGAGTATTGAGTCAGACATGTTCGGCATCGGGCTGCGAGAGAAACTGGAGTACATTCTCTCTCATTCATACGAAAACTAGAAATAGATTGTCATCATCTAAATTAGATAAACTAGTTTTCGTACATTACAATATGAGGTTGAGGGTCCGCGATCAGGGAAGATTAGAGGACCAAGGTGATAATCCAATCAATTTGGATTATATTTTCGACGACGATAACCCTCTAGCCCCTTGGTTGACGGAGAGAGAGGATCCAGTTCTTGACGGTCAAGAAAATACATGGTTGGAGAAGGAGTTAGGCAAGGAGCAAAGACAAGAACAAGAGGGAGCAAGGTTGAGAAGCGGCAAACGAAGATTTCAACATGTTAGCCAGGCAATGCAGCAGATAAACAGCGATTCAGATGAGAGTCTTGGCAGTATACCTTCCGGATCTAGTGATGGTGGAGGAGAGTCATCTCAACGGATGAGAGAGCATGAGAGAGCTTCTTCACCTCCTAGTGCTCCCACGTACACCGGCGTCACTGGACCACCAGCCCCACCAGATCCACATCATCCACCACTGTCACCACATGATGGAGCAGGGGCCGGGCCTTCTGGCACTGTTCATGAAGCTGCATATGTACCATACTCGTACGGATATGATCCACCACTAGGTCCACCATCATCATATTACCGAGATTCTTATCAGCCGATGTTTCCAGAGCAAGAGGAATCGCAAGGAACATATGGAGATTCTTCATCATCTTACGGCTACGGAGCATACGGTTATGGTGTCCAGCACGACTAGGACATTGGCCAATCAATCTTCGGTTATTCTGGGCCTTCCGACGGGTCTTACTACCAGCAGCACTACTCGGCACCAACTCCAAATGAAGACGAAGAAGAAGCTGATCGCAATAATAATCTATGGAACTTCTGAGTTCTGAGTTCTGATTCTTCTGATTCTTCTGATCTGACTATCTGAGCGACTGAGCCAGCCAGGTGAGTTAATAATTTTAATATTGATAATCTGTATTTTGTGGAAGTTGAAGTGTTGAACACGTCTGGAATCTGGATTATGAAACTTATTCTATAATTTGTATTGTAAATTTATAATAATAAAAAAATTTCAAAACTTTAAAAGGTTGTTTTATAAAACCTTTTAAAAACCTTTTTTAACTTCGCCAAGGCCGGTCCCAAGCCCGGATAAAGAAGGAGGGAAAAAGGATATAGGAAATTAGGAATTAGTAACTTGTTAGGTGTGAGTTATAACTTGTAACTTGTAAGTTGTAACTTGTGAGTCTTGTGGTTCAGTTAGGTCTCTACTGTCCAATCATTCACCTCGGGGAGTGGTGATTCGACAATAGTTGACAAGTTCATCAAGATTCTTAATCATACACCTCGGGGAGTGGTGGTTGTGAATCTTGATGAATGATGAATCCAAGACTCTAAAGTCTAAACTCTAAAGTATGAACTCTGAGAGTCTGAACTTTGAAGTCATAACTCATAAGTCATAAGACTCATAACTCATAAGTCATATAACTCATTAGATAAGAGTATAAGACTCAAGTCATAAGTCATAAGTCATAGTCTGAACTCTGAACTCTGAAGTCACATAAGATAAGACTCATAGGCCTAAAACTAACCCTAGCAGCCTAGCCTAAGGCTCTAACCCCTAAGCCCTAACCCTAACTCCTAAGTAACTCCTAAGGTCCCTAAGCCTAAACTCCTAAAGGACCTAAAGGTCCTAAACTAGGGCCCTAAAGGGCCTAAAGTACTCTAATATTTATTTTCTAATTTTTTATATTTATTTTCTAATTTTTTAGAATTTTTAAAGATTTTTTAAGAATTTTTTACAATTTAAAAAAAATAAAAAAAAGGGGCCGGTACCGGTTCAACCAGAACCGGCCGGTACCGGCCGGTACCGGTACGAACCGGCCGGTACGAACCGGTTCGGCGCCGGCCGATACCGGTACCGGTACCCGAGTTTTAAACCTTGGTCTCACATCGGGTACCTAACACCCGCTTAATATACCTTATGTGGACTTCCCCTTACGACCCGGGTTTTGGGGCGTGAGGGTATCTAACATGGTTTCAAAGCTGGGTTCACCGTCTCCTTCCGGGTGCGGCACCTTCCGATTGTGCCTCGCTCCGTGTGCTCCGCTTGAGGGGGGCGTGTTGAGGAAGTCCACCTGTTAGTCTCACATCAGTAAAGGGGGCACCTAAAGCCCGCTTAATATACCCTCTATGGACCTCCCCTTACGACCTAAGTTTTGGGGTGTGAGGGTATCTAACACTTTGCAATCTTATTCCAATGATCATCCAAAATAATTCGAGTCTTTTGTTTCATCAATAAAAGAAACTATAAGTTGAATCATATGCCTGATAAGCAAGTCTTTTGTTTGCACTTCCCAAGTTCTCCAAGAATAGATTCAACCACTTTGATTGGACATGGTCACACCCTTATACTCTGATTACTAATTGATTCAGGTCAAAAAGACCCTGGGTTAATTTTGAGTAGGATGTGACTTGAGGAAGAAATCTAGAAATTTGGAAGTGCAATAAGATCTGAGTCTGACTGAAATTGCGATGCAAAAGAAAATAGTTTTGGGCTTCCGGAAAAAAATTCTAGACCAGGTATACTACTAAGAGGAATAAGGCACTAAAAGAATTTTCTAAAATACTGAGATTTGTTAGGAAATTTTTCTAAATATGCTTGCTTGAATTAAAATTTGTAGCAAAAAATCTGGAGTTTGGAAGAAAAAATATGAGGCTTCGTATTAAGATATACCCCGTGGTGGATCTAATGAATACTATGGGCTAAGAACTAGAGGATTCAACCCATTAGATGCAGAAATTAAATATAACTAGCAGAAAAATCTGATAAACAACACCGATGACAGAAAAAAAACAAATAATAACTACTAGAAGCATCACACTTCTAGGGTGAGACTAAGAAGTCACGCAATAGTATTTTGAGGCACCACACCAAGGAATTCCGAGACATCACCTCTAGGAACAAGAATAAATCTTCAACACCTTCTCCGAAAATAAGGAGGAAACCTCCGAAACTGTACTCATAAATCAATGCTAATTCGAAACTGCCCTTGCAAAGTTGCACGTGTGTATGCAAAACTCCTAAATTGTACTGATAAATCAATGATAATTCGGAATTACCATTGCACGTGTATATGCATACTCTCAAACTAGCTTAAAACCCAATCCTAGTTTACTTGAAACTTCTCTAACCCAATATACTATTAAATTAGAACCCTTGTAAACATTTCAACTAAAAATAAGACTCCTAAACTCACTCTAAAATTGAACAAAAAAATAGATCAAAAATTACAATTAAATAGGAAATGTGCTAAACTGGACTGAGTTCAATTCAAATTCAAATAGGATCCCTAATCAAATTAAAGTCCTAAATATATTACCAACTCTAAAACAATATTACAATGGATTGGAGTCATAAAGAAGAGGGCCTTCAAATATACCTAAAAAACAATTTGGCTTGCCCCCCTTATGATGCCAGTGATGGTTGGCGGCAATTACAAATAAGTAGGAAACGCACTAAACTGGACTCTTAAGTCCAATTCAAATTGAAATCGGATTCCTAATCAAAAGTCCTAAACATCTTACTAACTCTAATACAATATTACAATGGGATTAGAGTCATAAAAAAGAGGGCCCTCAAATATAACTAAAAAACAAGGGACTAGCCCCCTGTGTGATGCCAGTGATGGTTGGCGGGCTTCTTCTTTCTTCTTCTCATTCTTGTAAACAAGGGTAGGATCATTGGATCCATCCCAAAGGCAGAGGGGATCCCAAAGAAAAGATGTGTCACAAAGGCAGAGGGGGTTCCAATGAAAGGGACGGTTTGCAAAAAGGGCTTTATTGGCCTTTAAAAAATGCCCAATACACAACAATTCCAATCAAATCCCTATAGACACACAACAATGATATAATCAACAATATAAGTGCTAATGGAGTAATAAATCATGTTACCTGTGTGTGGATCAAGAAGGAGTGGAAGTAAATGCTTTCCACTTACAGAAATGGAGGTCAAACAAATGGCTAAAGATATCTCACTTAAAGGAGAAATATTCAAATGCTCCTCCTAACAAAAGCTATGTTGGTTGAGTCCAAATCATGAACATTATGTTAGCAAGATATATGTTGGAACACAACAACACAAGCCTAGTAGTTAAAAGTTTCTCCAAACCGTTATTCCAAAATCCAATTTCTTGGACTACTATTTTTATTAGCTTGACAAGACTAGGCATTGGAAAATACCTTTTAAGTGGAGTTTGAGGAGGCAATTAAGTGGACTTGCTGTATGACACTGATGAAATATCAATTTTAAGTCAAACTCACAAACCTGACCAATTTCACTTTCACCATCAGTCACTAGTACTGCATCTCGAAATTCCTCAATTTCTGCAGTTAAGTAAGAGCACCTCACCCCACACCCACCCCAAGAAAATTATAATAAAATTCTTTTGAAGGGCGAATTGCTATCCACTAAAAGATAGTAACAATATTACCAAGAGATCGATCTTCCTCAGCATCAAGACCACCATGTTTTGGAAGTAGATCAGGTGCCCCATACCATTTCCTCAATTTAGGCCCACCTACAAATAAAATTCTTCGATCTTATACAGTTCCCGAGGTTTAGGTGTGCATTTCATCCAGAAAGTAGACCTAACATTAAATCTCAATGCATGACAAATGTCAATCTAGTCAAATAACAATATAAAATGGATGTATAGATAAGCAGTATATTCTATTTTCAGCAAAAGCTTGAACTTAGCATCCAAACAATAAACAAATTTGGTAAAATTAAGTAAGCTCCAGTAAAACTATGGTTTTCCGTAGAAATGACAGTTAGAGCAGATTAAATATAGTCGGTGCATTAAGACCTTTCAGTCTGACTGTGCTCAGAAGTATCTCTCATCTGAGATGCGTGAGATTCTTCAGACTTATGGCACTCTTCACTAACAGTTGTGCCCCCACACCCATAAATAGAATGGAGTCGTCGAGCGCAAACATCGCCATGTCCTCGAGACAGCGCGAGCTCTACTTCTGTCTGCTTCTGTTCCACATTCCTACTGGGCCGAGCCTGTTCTGACCGTCGTTTACCTTATCAACATCACTCCGTCCTCTACCCTCTCTGGTCTTACACCGTACGAGCGGCTTTACTCCACACTCCCGGACTACTCTCTTCTTCGTACCTTTGGATGCACGTGTTTCATCCTCCTCCCTCCCCATGAGCGCACCAAACTCTCTGCTAGGTCTATTAGGTGTGTCCACTTGGGGCTCAGTCGGGAGCACAGGAGCTATCGGTGCTACGATCCCTTAGCTCGCCAGATCCGTATCTCTCGTCACGTCTACTTTGTTGAGGATGTCCCATATTTTTCCACTGAGTCCCGGGATCTTCCCTCACCGCCTGTACCACCCTCTACGCCTCCATCCCCTCTCACCATCCCTTTCCTACCTCCATATTCGACTCCCACGCCCACGGTTGTGCCCTTCCCGGTTGATCCTCCCCTATCTTCCTCACCTCCACCTCCCCCGTCTCCGCCACCTACACCACTACCTCCCCCTCCCTCGTCTCCCCCCCCAACACTACCACCTGTCACGCGTGTCTACGTTCGGCGCTCCACAGTCCCTTCCATCGAGACTGTCTCTACTGGTACTTCTTTGCCTGCAGTTACTCCTACCTCTCCGGCCACGGATCCTGGTCCTGTTTGGTGCTACCCTGAGCGTGAACATCACCCTCCTGATAGATATGACTACTCTCTCGACAGGTTTGGCTACTCTGCCTTTATCTCTGACTCTTCTGACCCTTCTGACTACTCTGTTGTTGTCTTCTACTCTCTGTCTTATTAGGTTTTTCTTACTGCCCTTCACACCCACCGGAAGCCCCAGTCATATCGTGAGGCAGCTTTACGCCCAGAGTGGTGGTAGACCATGTCAGTGGAGCTTGAGGCTTTTCAACGGACCCAGACATGGAATCTGGTTTCTTGTCCCTCAGGCGTGGTGTCTGTCCTGCTACAAGTGGATATTCAAGGTCAAGACTCGACCTGATGGATCCATTGAGCGGCACACAAGGCCCGCCTCGTTATTCGTGGCTTCTCCCAGGAGTATAGGATTGACTATGAGGAGACATTTGCTCCGGTTGCTCGAATAACTACTATGCGCACCCTCTTAGCTGTGGCAGTTGCTCGAGGGTGGCCTCTCCATTAGATGGATGTCACAAATGCGTTTCTTCACGGTGACCTCTCCGATGAGGTATGTATGGCTCCTCCTCCGGGCGTTCCTGTTCCTCCAGGGCAAGTTTGTTGTCTTCGACGGTCTATCTATGGGCTCAAACAGGCACCTCGGGTCTGGTTTGAGCGATTCCGCAGTGCAGTTCTGGCAGCTGAGTTTGTAGAGAGACACTCTGACTATGCTCTGTTCACTCGCTCCTCCAATCAGGGTATTGTTGTACTGCTTCTGTATATGGATGATATAATCATCACCGGGGATGACAGTGCTACCATAGCATCCCTTCAGCGTCACCTCCAGAGTCAGTTCGAGATGAGGATCTGGGCCCTCCCTGATACTTTCTTGGCCTTGAGATTACCCGGTCAGCTCGTGGATTGTTGATCTCCCAGCAGAAGTACATCTCAGATATTTTTACCGAGGCAGCTCTCACTGACTCTCGTACTGCTAACACGCCCATACTCCATAGAGCTCAACTTGAAGCTCCTCTCTATAGATAGTGAGCATCTCCAAGATATTTCTCGTTACCAGCGGCTGGTTAGGATGCTTGTTTATCTCACCATGACTAGGCCTGACATTGCCCATTCTGTTGGCATTGTTAGCCAGTTCGTTCAGGCTTGTCGCTCAGTTCACTTTGCAACGGTCCTTTGGATTATTCGGTATCTCCGCGGCACTATCACTCATTCGCTGCTATTTTCCTTCACCTCTCCACTGTTTCTGCGTGCTTACTCCGATGCAGATTGGGCTGGAGATGGTGCTACTCGTCGCTCTACCACCGGCTACTGTATGTTCCTTGGTGATTCCCTTATTTCTTGGCGCAGCAAAAAATAGGAGTCTATTGCACGCTCCAGCATCGAAACCGAATACCAGACTATGGCTTCCACCACTGCAGAAATTGTCTGGCTTCGACGCCTTCTACTTGACTTGGGAGTCAGGATTTTTGAGGCTACACCTCTATTCTATGACAACCGGAGTGTTATTCAGATTGCTAGCAACCCAGTTTTCCATGAGCGGACCAAACACATCGAGGTCAACTGTCATTATGTTCGACAGGAGTTTCTTGCAAACATCATCTCCTTGCCGTTCATTCCCTCCACGGAGCAGATTACTGATTTTCTCACAAAGTCCCTAACGATTGCTCGATTTCGTCATTTTATAAACAAACTCTCGGTATATGATCCACCATGAGTTTGAGGGAGTGTTAATGTATATACCGGGTCGGGTTCTATGTACAGTCGGGTCGGGTTGCTTGTGTATTCATATAAATATATATCGAGCTTGAGTCCCTCAATAGAGAGCACTCATTCTCTCCAAACCCTAGCCGTCATCTCCTAACATATGATCTACCCAGACGAGGAATTCTTCAGGATCCATTCGGCCCTTAAAGCCCCAAACAACCTCTTACATTCTAAAATCTCATCCCCTGCGTGGCCTCTTGTCTCGCTCACCTTGTCACCTACATGACCTTTGAGGAATTACTTCCTCTGCGCTTAGCACTCTATTATCAGAATCAGTCTTGGGTTCATTGTGATGTCTACGCTCTTAAGCGTGTCGTGGTGGAATTCAGTGATCAATCACCGCTTGCTAACTTGATTGAGTTGGGTCTAGATTTGATTCATGAATCTTTGTTGATGTTTATATGCCTCCTGTCAGGTTCGAGGCACATTTTTAGGATTTTGGTCATCCATGGGAACTTGCGCTAGAATTGATGGTTAAAGGCTTCCTTATACTAAATAGGTCAATAAAGGATACTGCAATAGTTGTATGTTTGGCCTATTGATGATATGCAATTTCTATGGATATGTATGTGTGATGTGAAATTCCACACTAAAAAAATATTAAAAGTAAATATGCATGGCAGCAAGTAATGATTGTGAAGTGCGTGCAATACTAGGAGAAGACCTTGGTCTAATACCAACTAATGCAAACCAGGTTATGATACACGCAAGGTTCCCAAGTTAATTAAAGAAAGCAATACACATATTCAAGAATAGTTACTTAAAATTCAGCAAACAAAGAACATCCACAAATCTGAATTTAAATATAAGATGACAACTTTTATCTACAATATCATACACAGATCCTAGCAGAAGAAAATATCATCCAATGAACTAGATTTATATCTCAAAGTAGATTTACAAATACAAATTTCAGCAAATAAAACCCATGCAAGAGAACAAGATATAAAAGATGAGACTACCAACTATTAGATCAAGCCAGCCAACTTCTGTGCGAGAGATTGCATTCAAACCTTGTGAAGCTATCATCAGTACCAAATATAAAGGTGAATTAATTCATGGGTAAATTACACTTTACCCCCCTGAAGTTTAGTCCAAAATCACTAAATTCCCCTTTTTGCACGGTTTGAACTCGAACCCGAATTCTCAAACCTTGATCTAGGATCGACTGGTGCGCCAATGACTGCGTGTGGAAGCTAGCTGCATTGGGTAACAGTTGCGGTCGACGATTGTGGCAGCCCACGGTGAGAGCATATGCAGTTCCAACGGATGGCGTGGGCAAAGGCTGTGGCCTCGAGGGTTCGACTATAGGGTGGCGGTGATTGGTAGGTGCGAACAACGGTAAGGTGGCAGTGACTAAACCAAACTCATTTTTTTTTGGAAGACTAAACCAAACTCTTAACCAATGTAGATGGTATCAAACTCAATTCGAGTCACTTGCGGACAGAAAGCTTGGGCAATCAATCAGTAGCCCAACAACCTGGCACCTACCCATTATAACAAAGGATGCCAGGGAGAAGAACAGACAATTGGCCACTTTAGAAGGGGGTCAATTTCCTGAGATGTTAGATCTTTTGGAGAGAAATTTCGTGTGTTTCATATTTCTATTCAAACCACCTATCTCAAGTAACCCATCATTTCAAACTCTCAATCTTTAACTATCGTACAAACTCTTGATAAACCCTGTCAAAACTAACACGTATACCAAGAACAGCAAAGGTTGAGACTTTGTTATCGTAAGAGAGAGAGAGAGAGAGAGAGAGAGAGAGAGAGAGAGAGAGAGAGAGAGAGAGAGAGTCATGACTCATGAGGGAGGTCACTTCGATGTAGTCGAGTATGCGGTCGGTGAAGCTCATGGTCCCCTTCTTCTTGGAGGAGCAGCGGCGGAGGAGGCGCCGCGGCCTCCTTCGGAGCGTGGAGATGGTGGGGAGAGGAGGAGGGGATGTTGTGAAAGATGAGGAGACTCAGGAGAGAGCAGCGAGGACAAGTGGCTATTATATGTTATCATTCATACGGTGATGGATAAGGCGCATGGTCGAAAAAGAAAGATCAAGGTTCGAATCTTATGAGGTGTTTGGTAAGTGGAACTGCGGTTCTCCTTAATCCTCTTCCAGAAGAGGTTATTATCGTTGTTAATGTATAGAGATAGATCGGGTTTTATGTATAGTCGGGTCGGGCTTATGTGCTATTGATGTACATATATATTGGGCATTAGTCCCTCAATAGAGATAACTCCATTCTCTCCAAACCCTAGCCGTCATCTCCTAACATGGTATCAGAGCTCTAGGGTTTCTCCGCGGTGAAGGCGACTCCTCCGGCATCTCCTCCTCCGGCCTTCCGGCAGCTCCTCCCGCCCCGGCAGCCCCTCCAACCCCCTCCTGCACCCGATTCTCCCCTCCGACAGCCCCTACAGCACCCGATTTCCCTCTCCGGCAGCCCCTCCAGCCCCCTCCTGCACCCGATTCCCCCCTCCAACAACCTCTCCAGCACTCCGGCAACCCCTCCTGCACACCCTATTCCCTTCTCACCCGCACCGATAGGCCTTTCAGAGTTCAGCCCCCTCCTGCACCAGATTCCCCCCTTCGGAAGCCCCTCCAGCACTCTCCAGCACCCTCCTGCACCTGATTCCCCCCTTCGGAAGCCCCCTTACACCTCGTGAAGCCCCCGCCACCCCCCTCCTGTACCTCCTGCAACCCCCACCGCCCCCTCCTGCACCCCCTGAAGCCCCCACCACCCCTATAGCACCCGCCGCCTCCTCCTGCACCTCCTGAAGCCCCGTCGCCCTATCCTGCCTCCCCTGCAACCCACGCCGCCCCCTCCTACACCCCCTGCCACCCCCCATCGCCGCACCGCTCCTTCACCACAGCCCTCCCTCTCCTGGCCCTTCTCATCCCACCACAACCCCCCCCCCCCCCTCTCGACCTTCTCTTCACCGTAGTCCCCCCTTATGCCGGCTCCTCCCCCGGACTCCTCCTCCTGCCACAGCGCCACCCCCCCTGACCTTCTCCACCGCAAGCCCCCCTCCGCCTCGTCTCTTCTGTACCGGACTGCCCAGGACCTCCCTTGTGCCGGCTTGCCCTCGTAATTCAGGGGTATGGCTTCCTACAGTATCTCTCGGCTCCCGTACTGCCTGCACATAGCAGCTGATCGTCGAGTCCCTCCGTTTCCTCGTTTTGATGGTATTCTCGGGACACGTCCCTCCACCACGTTAGTCGACTGTGGACGTCGTCAGGGTCCCCTCCGCCATGATGGCGGGACTGTTGCTGCCGCTGATCTCTCTACTCCAGCACCGCCTGTCACAACTCCTACTCAGTCTCGGTCTTACTCTGACCGCCTTCAGCACTTTAAGGAGTTAATGTTTTGATATCTCGCCTCCACCAGCTCTTCAACAGATCACAGTCTCTCTGCCACTCCAGATAGTACTGCTCCATGGATCTTCGACTTGGGTGCCTCCTGCCACCTTACCTCTGATCCTTCTGTACTCACGAACTGTAGCCCTGCTCCCGCCCACCTGGGGATCCACACTGTTGACGGAACTCGTGTACCCATTTCGCAGTGTGGATCCATCACCCCTACCTCCGATCCCACTAGTCGCCTAACCATACCTCGTGTTCACCTTGCTCCCTGCTTAAACATTAACTTAATATATGTTAGTTCTCTTTGTGACTCGGGCCTGATCGTTACATTTACTTCTTCTTCTTCTTGTTCTGTGCAGGATCCGCAGACGGGTCAGAGAGTTGGGCTGGGTCGTAGAGCAGGGGGACTATATCAGTTGGATCACCTTCAGGTTCCCACTTCCACTCCGTCAGCTCTGTCTGTTACCTCTGATGCCGATTTGTGGCACAAAAGGTTAGGTCACATATCCAGTGAATGACTCCAAAGTGTTTTTCGCTCTGGCGCTTTGGGTCGGGTGTCATTCTCCCCTCTCTCTATTTGCACTGGGTGTCGATTAGCAAAGCACCTTTCTCTTCCTTTTTCTACTAGTGTTTCTCGTTCTAGCGCCCCTTTTGATCTCGTGCACTCTGACGTGTGGGGTCCTGCTCTAGTTGCCTCTTTTACTGGTTTTTTGTATTATGTGAGCTTCATAGATGATTACTCCCGCTGCACATGGGTCTATCTCATGCGTCGCCGCTCCGAGATCCCTCATATTTACAGGACCTTCACTACTATGCTTCACACCAAGTTTGGTCGGCGCATTAAGACTTTTCGGTCTGACTGTGCCCAGGAGTATCTCTCCTCTGAGATGTGTGAGATCCTTCAGACTCATGATACTCTTCACCAACAGTCGTGTCCCCACACCCATGAACAAAACGGAGTCACCGAGCGCAAATATCGCCATGTCCTCGAGACAGCACGAGCTCTACTTCTGTCTACTTCTGTTCCACATTCCTACTGGGCTGAAGTTGTCTTGACCGCTGTTCACCTCATTAACATCACTCCGTCCTCCTCCCTCTCTGGTATTTCCTCGTACAAGCGGCTTTACTCCACATCTCCTGACTATTCTCTTCTTTGTACCTTTAGGTGCACGTGTTTCGTCCTCCTTCCTCCCCATGAGCACACCAAACTCTCTGCTAGGTTTGTTAGGTGTGTTCACTTAGGACTCAGTCGGGAGCACAAGGGATATCGGTGCTACGATCCCTTGGCTCGTTAGATCCGTGTCTCTCATCATGTCTCCTTTGTAGAGGATGTCCTGTACTTTTCCACTGAGTCCCAAGATCTTTCCTCACCACCTACGTCATCTTCTACGTCGTCACCCCCTCTCACCATCCCCTTCCTACCTCCGTATCCTACTTCTACGCCCACCTTCCCAGTTGAGCCTCCTCTACCTTCCTCACCTCCCCTGTCTCTACCACATCCACCTCCACTTCCCTCATCTCCACCACCTCCCTCGCCTCCTCCCCCTCCCCCTCCCCCGTCTCCCCTATCACCTCCACCACAACCACATGTCACGCGTGTCAACGTTCGTCGCTCTACAGTTCCTCCCACCAAGACTATCTCCACTGGTACTACTTTTCCTGCAGCTGCTCTCACCTCTCTGGCCACGGATCCTGTCCTGTTCGATGCTACCCTTCGCGCGAACATCACCCTCCTGACATATATGATTACTCCTCTGACAGGTTTGGTTACTCTGCTTTTACCCCTGCCTCTTCTGACACCAATGGACACTCTGTTGTTGCTTCCTACTCTTTGTCCTACCAGGCCTTTCTCACTACTCTCCACTCCCATCGGGAGCCCCAGTCGTACCGTGAGGTAGTTTTGTACCCAGAGTGGCGACAGGCCATAACAGTCGAGCTTGAGGCATTTCAGCTGACTCAGACATGGGACTTGGTTCCTTGTCCTTCTAGCGTGGTGCCTGTCAGCTGCAAATGGATCTTCAAGGTCAAGACTCAACCTAATGGTTCTATTGAGCGACACAAGGCTTGCCTCGTTGCTCGTGGCTTCTCCCAGGAGTATGGGATTGACTACGAGGAGACTTTTGCTCTAGTTGCTCGGATGACTACTGTGCGCACCCTCTTAGCTGTGGTAGCTACTCGAGGGTGGCCTCTCTATCAGATGGATCTCACTAATGCGTTCCTTTATGGTGACCTCTCCGAAGAGGTATATATGGCTTCTCCACCAAGAGTTCCTGTTCCTCCAGGGCACGTTTGCCGTCTGTAGCGGGCTATCTATGGACTCAAACAGGTCCCTTGTGCCTGGTTTGAGCGCTTTCACAGTGGAGTTCTTACTGCTGGATTTGTAGAGTGACATTCTGACTATGTCATGTTCACCCACTCCTGCAGTCAGGGTCTTGCTATTTTGCTACTGTATGTGGAAGATATGATCATCACTGGGGACGACAGTGCCACCATAGCATCCCTTCAGCATCACCTCCAGAATCAGTTTGAGATGAAAGATCTAGGCCCTCTTCGGTACTTCCTTGGACTTGAGATTGCCCGCTCGACCCATGGTTTGTTAGTATCTCAACAGAAGTATATTTCCGACATTCTTACTGATCTCACTGACTCTCACACTGGTGACACACCCATGGAGCTCAACTTAAAACTCCTACCTACAGATGGTGAGCCTCTCCGAGATGTCTCCAGATATCAAAGATTAGTTGGTATGCTAGTCTATCTCACTATAACTATAGCTCGACCTGATATTGCTCATGCTGTTGGCATTATCAGTCAGTTTGTTCAGGCTTCCCGATCTGTGCACTATACCGCAGTACTCATGATCATTCGCTATCTCCGGGGCACCATCACTCGTTCTTTGCTGCTCCCCTCCATCTCTACTTTAGTAATGCGCGCCTACTCTGATGCAGACTAGGCAGGAGATATTGTTGGAATTGGATCCGCTTATCAGAGTCACAGCGAAAGCAAAATATAGATCCGAAGATCATACGGTGTATGTTTCATTACAATTAATTCTACAAAACAATCTATATGCAAATCTATGATCTTAGCATATGTGCGGACACCCTAGAGGCATACTATGATCTACTGAAGACATGCATGCATCTAGTTAGGTGTTTAGAATCATCATATCATTTGGATCTATGATCCGGAGAGAACGGAACGATGATGAACCACACGTGAATCACAAGGGAAGCTATCGGATAGCACCTTGTCCTTTGCGAATTGAGGAATCCTCGAAATCCCGTCTCTGAGTGCAAGGATTACGAGCCGACGGAGGAATTCGTTGCGAAGACGATGGCGAGCCGCAAGATCTCCTTCTCCTCTTTCTCTCTTCTTCCTTCTCCTTCCTTACTCCTTCTTCTTCCCCTTTCTTCCTTGGCCGAAACCACAAAGAGGAGGAGAGGGGGGAGAGGTTAGGATTTTGGAGAGGGGAGGCACTTAAGGCCGGCCCCTCCCCCTCCTCTATACATATAGGGCCGGTCTCCTAGTGCCATGCGCAAGCTAGGGCCGGCCCTAATTAGATTAGGATGAGGGGGGATCGGTTTTTAGGGATTCCAAGTGTCTATCGTGAAGCCTGGACGAAAACGCCCTTCACAAAAAGTGAAAAACTGAAAAAGAGATTGAGTGAGGTGCGCTACTCGGGATCGATTCTGTCAGCGCCTATGAGCTCCTGGAATTATTCCGCTAATTCTAAGATCCATATTCAACATGTTCTGAGCCATATTTCAGTATTTACCAAAATACCCATATGGCCCGTAACACATGCGAATTAGGTTCTTAGGCTCCGGGCTTGCGCTACTTCGCATCCAACGTATCCAACCAGGTCGGGGAACAATTCCTATACGCAACGACAGGGTGGAACCTTCAGGGTTCGGGATCTTTAGCTCCAACCGGATCCCTAATTAACTATTCCGGTGATACACCGAAAGTTCCGTTAATCAGCCCTAATCCGATTAACCTGCGTAGCCACCCAGAGTGCGACACGAGTCAAACTCTAGTGATCCTAAACTTATGTTACTCCCTCGTAACCCTGTTCTCTACTATACTCCGATAATCCTTAGTCCCTCCTATTACTGGTGCCATGATCGACTCGGGCGGTGGGGAGCACCGTCAGATCCCGATCGATCATCTGACTAGGAATTGATGATTTGTCACCTATAACACCACACACCTTCCGGTGCTATGCCTAGCACCCGGAACATCGTCAGTCATACTGACAACCACCAGGCCTGGGTTAACTGTGTGGACAGATTGACTCATCAAAACACACCCATCCAACACTGGACCTCGGATAGCCTGTAGGGATTACATGTCACTCAAGCGCCAGCCGGGTAACCCAACGTACCGTGGTATTGGACTATGGAAGGTCCACACACATTGGCACATCAAAGCACCACACAACTGGTTGGCCCAGTGAACATGGTCCCTCAGGGTTAAGGACAGATTATCTATAGTAGTAAGACGGTTTATGCACCAGTGTCTGAATCACTGAACTGTGCACCGTCTTGGTTCTTGTTCAACACGTTCATCGTGCTTGGTCAGGTGAATGGGAATCCCACGTTCCCGTGGTGGAGACTTCACCACATCCTCTACCTGCCAACAGCTTGTTCTCGGTGAAGCGACCAATATCACCTAAGCTGTGAACTAGTTCTAGGTCTACACATAACTGGTCCACTGGGTCTCCCAAGCATGGATCCACCATGCGCCTCAGTGGCCTACTGTGTTCCCTAGGGTCCTTTATTATATGTGTATTAACATATACCATAGTAGTATTCTAATTAAAGCAATAACCAAAGGCATCTTTATTAATGTTAATACAGAAAATCCACGCTAAGGACACACGAGCTACAACAATCTCCTACTTGGCCTAGCGGGGAACAACAGTCTTAACTCCCATGGCATCCACATGCTTCTCAAAAGCCTTGGTTGGTAACGCCTTTGTGAAAGGGTCCGCCATGTTATCTGCAGACGCCACCTGAGTCACTGCAACCTCCCCTCGCTTCTGCAAGTCCCGGATAATGTAGTATTTCCGCTCGATATACTTGCTCTTCTGGTGATATCTTGGCTCCTTGGATTGTGCTACCGCTCCACTATTGTCACAGTAAAGGACAATAGGATCTTGAGCTCCCGGTACGCATCCTAGGTCCGTGAGAAACTTCTTGAGCCACACTACCTCCTTAGCTGCTTCGCACGCCGCAACGTACTCAACCTCTGTCGTCGAATCCGCAATGTATCCTTGCTTCACGCTCCTCCAACTGATAGCTCCTCCTCCTAATGAAAACACAAACCCTGATGTCAATCTCCTGGATTCTGGATCTGACGCAAAGTCAGAATTCGTATATCCAATCGGCATCAGTTCCTGTGAAGAGTAAACTAACTCATAATCTCTCATCTTACGGAGATACTTGAGTATACTTTTTACAGCAGTCCAGTGCCCTGGACTCGGATTTGACTGATACCTGCCCATCATGCCTACTGCATAGCATATATCCGGTCTCGTGCACTGCATAGCATATATCAGACTCCCTACAGTCGAAGCATAAGGTATCTTCTGCATCTCTGCCCTCTCCTCAGGAGTCTTAGGACCCTGATTCTTGGACAACTTCATTCCATGTCTGAATAGAACCAGTCCCTTCTTGGAGTTGTGCATACTGAATCTGACCAAGATAGTATCTATGTAGGCTGATTATGACAGTGAGAGAGTCTTGTTCTAGCGATCTCAAGTTACCTTGATCCCCAGAACATAACTCGCTTCACCCAGGTCTTTCGTGTCAAATTGAGAGGATAACCACACCTTCACTATAGACAACATTCCAATATTGTTTCCAATGAGCAGGATATCGTCTACGTAAAGCACTAGAAAAACTACTGCAGTCTTATCGCTCCTTTTATAAACACATGGTTTATCCACGTTCTGCTCAAATCTATAAGACTGGATAGCCTGATCAAAACGCATGTTTCAACTTCTGGATGCTTGCTTCAATCCATAAATGGACCTTTGCAACCTGCACACCAGACTTTCCTGACCTTTTACGACAAAGCCTGGAGGCTGAGACATGTAGATGTCTTCTTCCAAATCTCCATTGAGGAATACGGTCTTGATGTTCATTTGCCAGATCTCCCAATCATAATGGGCTGCAATGGATAAGAGGATCTGGATAGACTTAAGCATAGCCACTGGCGAAAAGGTTTCATCATAGTCGATCCCTTCTCGCTGGGTATAACCATTAGCGACTAGTCTAGCTTTGTAAGTCTCAACGGTACCATCCAGACCTCTTTTCCTTTTGTACACCCACTTACACCCAACAGGTTTAATGTTGTGAGGTGGTGTTACAAGTATCCAGACCGAGTTTTGGGACATCGATGTCAATTCTGCCTCCATGGCTTCCTGCCATGCTGCATGGTCAGAGGATACCATCGCTTCATCATAGTTCAGAGGATCATCCTCCTGAAACTCTGGATCTACCATAAAGGCTTCTCCAATGTATCTATCAGGAGCACTTGTGGTCCTCCCACTGCGATGAGCCTATGGTGGTTCCATAGGAGTCGATTCTATAGTATCGTTTATTTTAGTGGTATCGGCTCCCACTATGTTTTCTGTCTACGTACTCCCATCAGTACCAAGCAATTCTTCAAGAACTACTTTACTGGTGGGCTTATGGTCTATTAAATAATCCTGCTCCAGAAATACGGTGTTCGTCGAGACGATAACCTTTCTATCCTCAGGATCATAAAATAAACCTACATTTGTCCCTTTTGGATACCCAACAAACAGACATACCTTAGTCTTTGACTCCATCTAATCTCGTTTGTCCTTCTGCACATGTGCTGGACAACCCCAAATCCTAAAGTGCTGTAGGCTTGGCATTCGCTTCAACCACAGCTCCCAAGGAGTTAGAGGTACTGACTTTGATGGAACAAAGTTCAAAGTATATGCTGCCGTCTCTAGGGCATATCCCCAAAAACTAGGTGGCAATGTTGCATAACTGCTACAACTTTAAGTAGTCCTAATTAAGGGACTAAAAAGTGCAATTTAACCCCAAGTATAGGGTGTGTAGCGAAGTAGTAATCTCGGTGAGTCCGAGGTCGATTCCACAGGGACTGAAGGACTAATGGGAACTAATGTGATGACAGTGCGTGAACGTGAGTACAAATCAGGGTTTTCCACTGAGAGTGGAGCACGAATGATGAAACTACGTTACTAAATTAAATAGACTAAATATTGCAATTAATTAAAGGCGATTACGATGGAGATGAGGCTAAGGCATCCGGGTTCAACCTAGTAGTATTTCATGTATTCTTTTGATCAATAAGTATATATGACGATAGCATGAAAATTAATTCGGATGCATGCTACAGAGGTCTTTAAACATTGCACATGCCCGGAGTCGATGTGCAATCAAAAGGACTTGTACACATGCATCAATTTCTAAAGATATGCATCTATCATAAAAACTAATATAGATTGAAGATTATATGACGAGAGACTCGTGAAGCTCGTGTCATCATGCCACAGGGATTCGCAAGCATTACGTATGCCCGGAGTCAATACGAAATCAAACAAATTTGCAAGCTAGATGCCATACATCTTAAAATAGTGTCATTCATATAGGATTCAATCATAAGACAATTAAAACATTATTACTGATCAAAGAAACACATAATAACTACTAGGCATCCCCCATAGCCTTAGCTAGGGGTTTAGCCGTGCATGTTTATAGAATTCAATATAAAAGCATAACAGCACGCAAACTTCATTAATAAAAATACGAAGGTTGCCGAGCGTGGATGACGGCTTCCGGCGATGATGACGATGTACGACGATGATGACGGCGTGCTTCGAGAAAGGCTTCCACGGCGATGACGATGGACCGTAGCTCGGAGATGATGGTGCGTGGTATGGTGAAGGTCCGGAGGTGATGATGAAGGTTCGGGCTGGTGGTGATGGAGGTCGTCTCCAGGCTATGGTCCGGGTGGTGGCAGATGGTGTTATGAATTTCTGCTAATGAAGTTCGCCCCCCCCCCCCCATATAGAGAAGAGGGGGTCCGGTTTTAGAAAGAGAAAATACACGGGAGAAAAAGAGATCGGGAGAGAGCTGCTCGGGACACGAGAGAAGGGCGAGACGATCGGATGGTGTTGGCCGGGTGCAGAGAGAGAGACGCTCGGGGGCGATCGGGTACACCGAACGGCTGTGATTCTGCCTGCATGGGCGCATGGGATCTCGCGATCGGGTTTAACAGAGAGAAGTCAGGGGAGCTGGCTATGGAAACGAGAGAGAATCCGAGAGAGAGAAAACCGGATGAGAGAGAGAGAGAATCTAGGAGGAGAGAGAGAAAGGTAGCGGTCGGGTAGGGGATGAGAGAGTTTCGGTTTAGATTAGGCACACAAAGAGAGAGGTTTTCGGTTTGAATAGGGAAAGAGAGGGAATCGGGAAAGCTGGGCGTTCGGTTGGGTTAGAGAGAGGATCCCGGAGAGAGCGGGCCTCTGATGGGTTCCGGTTTTAAAGCCTGCATGCCATCGGACGGCTGTGATTAGTTAGAAGAGAGGGAGAGAAAAAGATGTGCATGGATTCAAAAATAAAGGGACGGCTGCATGTGAGGGAGTACACGGACGGCTGCGATTAAATCCGGATGGGAAAGAGTGAATTTATGAGGACGTGGGGGGTTTGATCAGATGGGCTCATGCATGGGGTTTAGTTTTAAATACACGGATGGTTGCGATTAGATCAATGAGGATGGAGATCGGGTAGAATAGGAAACAAAGGAGAGTGCGATCAAGGGAGGAGTTGGACGGTTACGATCAATTGCTTGTATGCATGGGTGCGAATGGGTTTGGACGAGAGGAACGGTTGGGATTTATTTGTTATGCTTCGGTAACCATTCGTGTCATCCACACTCGTCAACTCTTCCATATCAGCCCCTTTGCATATGCGTGGTTCTTCAGTGGTCCGACGCTAGCGATGTGCTGCTGGTGATGTTATCTCGGTCAATTTCTTCACAATCATTATTCTCTGCATCATTCTTCATAAGGGCCTCCAAACGAGCTGTGCATGCTCCATTGGCTCGCTGTGAGAATGTCCACCATACTATCATGATGTCCTTTATCCGCCTATGTCGAGTACCGGGTGAATTCCCTGAAAATCACACATGAAACGACACGTGTAAGGATCCAATACGATTATCGATAAAAAGAA
The DNA here is from genome assembly GCA_947650365.1 of Chamaelirium japonicum. Lineage (NCBI taxonomy): Eukaryota > Viridiplantae > Streptophyta > Magnoliopsida > Liliales > Melanthiaceae > Chamaelirium > Chamaelirium japonicum. Next base: position 12,953,723 of record OX393558.1, read on the forward strand.
TAATTTGGACTATCGGGCTTCGTATTTTTCATGCATGTATCGTATGAATGAGAACCAATATACCGTTATGTCCGTAATAAAGTCTACTATGCAATGGTGTAAAGAAACTGATGCGCTTTACGAGTATATGAAAAGTTTTACGTAGAAAAGCGATGATAATGCAGTAAGAAATAAGCGATAAAATGCATTATTTGGAGACTTAACACACCCCCCAACCAGCTTTTTGCTAGTCCTCAAGCAAAATAAGCGAGAATTCAATGCAAAGATTTTCGATAATAATGCATGATTTCTATCCCCAAAAAGTTTTTTTTTTTTTTAATGGTAAAACAACATAAAGCAATATTTTTTTTTTATTAAACGAAAAGTTTTGATGAATAATTTAAAGTACTCAAGACTAGAGATTCTACGGCACAAAGCTTATAGAATAATATTAGCTAACTTCTAGTTTACCGAGTCATCGATTGAGGTCCGGTTATTAACCCTCCGTTAGAAAATATCAAACTGCATGTACTCGAGTGCTCGGTGATATCTGGACTTAACACGACTAGAGCTTTGGTTTTCAAGGATGCATCAATACTAATAAGCACCAAGAACAGTCGAACGACCTTAAACACTGATTCAAAACCCCGCTGTCTGTCCAGGTTTACGAGAGGTGTAGATGTTCACTTTAATACCACAAGGGCTTTATGTGTGATATTCCATGCTTACTCGTGTTTTTACAGTGACGGCTTTCACACTATCTCCCTTTTTTTTTTCTTTTTTTTTTTTTTCTTTTTTTTCAGGTCTCCTTTTTTTAAGGATCTAATTATGTATTCCTTCCTAATTTACACCATGGTAGCTGCACTCTGTGCCCATGACACGCTGCCAACGCTCTCATAAGTCAGGTAGCCATCCCCATGTTGCTTCTACATTAGATTCACTATGTGTATATAGGATCATTCTCATAACCCTATACACCATGCTTCAATAATATAGTTGCATGTAAGTTAGGATTTTTACATAACTCGACCCTAGACCTTGTAATAGGTAGCCCTTTTCGCTGTACCTGGTCTAATCCACTAGTTGCCTTTTTTTTTCCACCCTATCTCTCCATAGAGCAAACTAAGTGAACAAGACAGTCGTGGTTCATCAGGCCTCTAAGTATTATCAGATCAACAACAACCTATTGAACCTAGACTCCAAAGGTGAAAGCCAGAAGTGTAGTGAAGTTTTCAAAGTACAATTAACCTGATACTCTATAAGAAAGAATTAATAAACGGAATTCAACGTCAACACCTTTCGACTAGAACTTAAGCCTTTTATAATCTATGTCACTAAGTGCCATATAGTCCTAGCAAGAGTACATAAAAAATATAGTTCAAAACTTCCAAAGTAAATAATAATTTTTTTTTTAAGAATAGATAAGAAATTAAAAACAAATAAATTTTATAATCATACGCAAGAAAAAATTTTTTTTTTTTAAATGAATAAACATAATAAATAGGTATTTGGAAAAGTATAAAAAATGCATAAAATTAGAATTCGTCAGGATTCCCACCCCCCAACCTAAATATGACATTGTCCTCAATGTTTAAAAAATGATGCACATAATGATATTTCATGGAGATTCAAATATAGAAACATGAAGGTTATATCATTTTGCAAGAAGGACATGGAGAAAGGGTTAGAGATGACCTGAAAGGATGATTGCATATGTTTTCATCGCTTTCCAATGATATGTACTAGAAAGAAAATAGAATAACAAGAACAATGAAACTAATATACAAGCAAAAGATCCCTTGTAAATATAGAGATTAATCCTGGTAAACAAGATCTTCTGGAATTTTCAAAAAAAATAAAGAGCATTCATGCATAAAGAAGATATATCCTGAGATATTTTGTGGATGCTTATATTCTCTCACCACATCCTTTTGATTAGGGACAATCTTGCATTGTTGCTTATGAGCTGAATTTATATTCTCTTCAAACTGGAGAATATAAATTTTATTTATATTCCACCCGATATCTTCTTCATGTTTTCTCAAAATTTTAAACAGTTTTGTGTCCTGGTTCTTATTTAAATCAGAAGATATAATAATAGAAAATATTTCTTCTTTATCCAAATAAGCATACTTTAATTCAGATGGTAATTGTGTTAGGTCAAGTTTTGGTGCATCGATATTAGATGGAATTGATTTGTTGGTATCTCGAGGCAAGTCTTCAAAGAAAGCTTTCCATCTATCGGTATCAAGTAATAGAGGAGAATCTAACAAAGCATTGATTTCCTCAAAAATCTTATCATCAGTATGACAATGAAAATGAGTCAAGCAAGTTTCTAATGGATCAGAAGTAGACATAACTAATTTATCCTCTATACAAGCCTCAATCAAGTTTACTTCCTCAGGTTCATCATCATTATCATCATCTAGTTGTTTGCAAATATTGAAAACGTTCAGCTCAATAGTCATATTGCCAAATGAAAGTTTCATGACCCCATTCCGGCAATTAATAATGGCATTCGATGTAGCCAGGAATGGTCGACCTAGAATGACAGGAATAGGGGTGCTACCATATGCCACAGGTTGAGTATCCAAAACAATAAAATCTACTGGAAAGTAGAATTTATCTATCTGAACAAGCACATCTTCTATGATCCCTCTCGGAATTTTGACAGATCTATCGGCGAGTTGGAGAGTGACTCTGGTGGGTTTTAATTCACCAAGTCCCAACTGTTCATAAACCGAGTAAGGTAACAGGTTCACACTCGCCCCTAGATCAAGTAAAGCTTGTTCTATTCTAAAGTTCCCTATGATACATGAAATAGTAGGACAACCAGGATCTTTATATTTAGGGGGAGCACTCTGCTTAAGGATAGCACTAACCTGTTCCGTCATAAAGGCCTTCTTTTGTACATAAAGCTTTCGCTTAACTGTACAAAGGTCCTTCAAAAATTTAGCATATGACGGTATTTGTTTAATTGTATCCAACAAGGGAATATTGATTTTAACTTGTTTGAATACATCGAGGATTTCTTGATCAGACGCTCCCTTTTTAGCTGCTAACAATCTATGAGGGAATGGGGCAACAGGTTTATACGCAGGTATTGGTTCATCATCTTTTTGTTTAGCAGTGCTATCCTCACCCTCATCTAGAAAAGATTCCTCAGGCTTATTAGTCGTTTTAGAGATTTCTTTATTGATGACTTTTCCACTCCGAAGGGTGGTGACAGACTTAGCATGCTCTACATGAGAATAAGATGAACTAGGCTTATTAACCTCATGTTGATTCTTAGGATTAGGCTGAGGTTGAGCAGGAAAAACTCCTTTCTCCTTAGCATTAAGTTGTGATTCAATCCTATTGACTGAGGTTTTAAGTTCTTGAATAGCCTGTGCATTATTCTGGTTTATTTGAGTTTGTCCCTCTATGAAGTGGTTTATTGTAGATTGCCCTGCCATAATCATATCTAATTTATCCTCGAGGGACTTCATGTGTGGTGGCACATAAGAAGTTTGATTAGAAGGTCCCGGAGGATTATCGGTAGATGGATTATTCTTCCAACTGAAATTAGGATGGTTCCTCCAATTAGGATTGTAGGTATCAGAATATGGGGAACTAAATGGCCTTTTGTAAGCATTAGTGAAATTTGTTTGGTCATGCAACACTTCTTGAAAGGCAGGGATTGTAGGACAATCCTTTGTTAAGTGGACATTACTCTCACAGATTTCACATATGCTATTAACAGAAGTTGTGGTTCTTCCTATGTTAACTTTTTGTGATTCTAGGGCTTCAAGCTTTCTAGTTAGGTTGGCAATTTTTGCATTGACATCATCTTTCTCAGATAATTGATAGATTCCTCCCTTAGAGTTATACACTTGTTCAGATTTGTCAGTTTGATCGCTTGTATCCCAGCTTTGAGCATTTTCAGCTAGTTGATCAAAATATTCCCAAGCTTCATCAGGGCCTTTATGCATGAATTCACCATTACACATCATCTCTACAAATTGTCTCATATTGGAGGCTAATCCATCATTAAAGAAACTGATGATCCTCCAATCTTCGAAGCCATGATGTGGGCATAAGAGAAGAAGTTCCTTAAATCTCTCCCAACATTGGAAAAATGTTTCATGTTCTTTTTGAGAGAAATTCATGATATTCCTTCTTAAGGTATTCGTTTTATGAGTCGGAAAGAATTTTTTTAGGAATTCTCGTGTCATCTCTTGCCATGTCCCAATGCTTCTCGGCCTTAAAGAATGAAACCATGATTTGGCTTTCTCTTTTAGAGAGAATGGGAAAAGCTTCAGTTTAACTACATCTTCAGTTACATTATTATATTGCAAGGTTGCAATAACTTCTTCAAATTCTTTAAGATGTAGGTAAGGACTTTCAGAGTCTAAGCCATAGAACTTAGGGAGTAATTGAATCACTCCCGGTTTCATATCAAAGGTTCCCGCATTGGTAGGAAAAATAAAGCATGACGGGGTAGTCGTTCTACTAGGTTGTAAATAATCACGCAAGGTTCTAAATTGTTGCTCATCATGGTTACTAGCATTATCAGCCATATTTTCAGAATAGTTCTTCAGACAGGTTTTGTTCAGATTCAGTTCTACTTAATCTTTGTGTATGATCTCGATACCACAAGGGCATACACAAGATGTAGAGGCAGAAGGTAAGTCAAGGGTTTGCAAGCAAATGTATGCACCACCTAGAGCCTTCTATACGAACGCTCTCGTTTGAAGGGGATAACAGACTAGACACACATACGCCTACACCGAGACGTATGTGCCGAGCTTTCCCACGAGAGCGTAAGTTGATGCGAGATAGCAAATACAGAGAGTTTAAAGAACGAGTGTACCAGGGATAAGCAGATCTTTATTTAGGCAAGCGTGCAGTACTCCTTCGAAATCAACGGTCGACTCCAATATTCAGATCTTTTTTTTTTTAACCTGAAAAGATAGAAAGAAGTAATTAGTATATTGAATGCAAAGAATAAGCAAAGAATAAAAAGAAAAACGTGGATGCGAAGTTCCTATTCGTCCGTTGCAATCCCCGGCAACGGCGCCAAAAACTTTCTACAACTTTAAGTAGTCCTAATTAAGGGACTAAAAAGTGCAATTTAACCCCAAGTATAGGGTGTGTAGCGAAGTAGTAATCTCGGTGAGTCCGAGGTCGATTCCACAGGGACTGAAGGACTAATGGGAACTAATGTGATGACAGTGCGTGAACGTGAGTACAAATCAGGGTTTTCCACTGAGAGTGGAGCACGAATGATGAAACTACGTTACTAAATTAAATAGACTAAATATTGCAATTAATTAAAGGCGATTACGATGGAGATGAGGCTAAGGCATCCGGGTTCAACCTAGTAGTATTTCATGTATTCTTTTGATCAATAAGTATATATGACGATAGCATGAAAATTAATTCGGATGCATGCTACAGGGGTCTTTAAACATTGCACATGCCCGGAGTCGATGTGCAATCAAAAGGACTTGTACACATGCATCGATTTCTAAAGATATGCATCTATCATAAAAACTAATATAGATTGAAGATTATATGACGAGAGACTCGTGAAGCTCGTGTCATCATGCCACAGGGATTCGCAAGCATTACGTATGCCCGGAGTCAATACGAAATCAAACAAATTTGCAAGCTAGATGCCATACATCTTAAAATAGTGTCATTCATATAGGATTCAATCATAAGACAATTAAAACATTATTACTGATCAAAGAAACACATAATAACTACTAGGCATCCCCCATAGCCTTAGCTAGGGGTTTAGCCGTGCATGTTTATAGAATTCAATATAAAAGCATAACAGCACGCAAACTTCATTAATAAAAATACGAAGGTTGCCGAGCGTGGATGACGGCTTCCGGCGATGATGACGATGTACGACGATGATGACGGCGTGCTTCGAGAAAGGCTTCCACGGCGATGACGATGGACCGTAGCTCGGAGATGATGGTGCATGGTATGGTGAAGGTCCGGAGGTGATGATGAAGGTTCGGGCTGGTGGTGATGGAGGTCGTCTCCAGGCTATGGTCCGGGTGGTGGCAGATGGTGTTATGAATTTCCGCTAATGAAGTTCGGCCCCCCCCATATAGAGAAGAGGGGGTCCGGTTTTAGAAAGAGAAAATACACAGGAGAAAAAGAGATCGGGAGAGAGCTGCTCGGGACACGAGAGAAGGGCGAGACGATCGGATGGTGTTGGCCGGGTGCAGAGAGAGAGAGACGCTCGGGGGCGATCGGGTACACCGAACGGCTGTGATTCTGCCTGCATGGGCGCATGGGATCTCGCGATCGGGTTTAATAGAGAGAAGTCAGGGGAGCTGGCTATGGAAACGAGAGAGAATCCGAGAGAGAGAAAACCGGATGAGAGAGAGAGAGAATCTAGGAGGAGAGAGAGAAAGGTAGCGGTCGGATAGGGGATGAGAGAGTTTCGGTTTAGATTAGGCACGCAGAGAGAGAGGTTTTCGGTTTGAATAGGGAAAGAGAGGGAATCGGGAAAGCTGGGCGTTCGGTTGGGTTAGAGAGAGGATCCCGGAGAGAGCGGGCCTCTGATGGGTTCCGGTTTTAAAGCCTGCATGCCATCGGACGGCTGTGATTAGTTAGAAGAGAGGGAGAGAAAAAGATGTGCATGGATTCAAAAATAAAGGGACGGCTGTATGTGAGGGAGTACACGGACGGCTGCGATTAATTCCGGATGGGAAAGAGTGAATTTATGAGGACGTGGGGGGTTTGATCAGATGGGCTCATGCATGGGGTTTAGTTTTAAATACACGGATGGTTGCGATTAGATCAATGAGGATGTAGATCGGGTAGAATAGGAAACAAAGGAGAGTGCGATCAAGGGAGGAGTTGGACGGTTACGATCAATTGCTTGTATGCATGGGTGCGAATGGGTTTGGACGAGAGGAACGGTTGGGATTTATTTGTTATGCTTCGGTAACCATTCGTGTCATCCACACTCGTCAACTCTTCCATATCAGCCCCTTTGCATATGCGTGGTTCTTCAGTGGTCCGACGCTAGCGATGTGCTGCCGGTGATGTTATCTCGGCCAATTTCTTCACAATCATTATTCTCTGCATCATTCTTTATAAGGGCCTCCAAACGAGCTGTGCATGCTCCATTGGCTCGCTGTGAGAATGTCCACCATACTATCATGATGTCCTTTATCCGCCTATGTCGAGTACCGGGTGAATTCCCTGAAAATCACACATGAAATGACACGTGTAAGGATCCAATACGATTATCGATAAAAAGAATAATTTAGACTATCGGGCTTCGTATTTTTCATGCATGTATCGTATAAATGAGAACCAATATATCGTTATGTCCGTAATAAAGTCTAGTATGCAATGGTGTAAAAAAACTGATGCGCTTTACGAGTATATGAAAAGTTTTATGTAGAAAAGCGATGATAATGCAGTAAGAAATAAGCGATAAAATGCATTATTTGGAGACTTAACAATAACTCATCATAGTCCGAACCATGTCTAACAAAGTTTGGTTTCTCCTCTCAGATACACCGTTTTATTGTGGTGTCCCTGGTGCAGTCAACTGGGATACGATTCCATGCTCACGTAGGCACCAATAAATTCATCCGATAGGTATTCGCCTCCTCGATCCGATCGAAGAGACTTGATACTTTTACCCGTCTGCTTTTCTGCTTCAACTCTGAACTCCTTGAACTTATCAAAGTATTCAGACTTCTGCCGCATTAGATATATATATATATATATATATATATATATATATATATATATATATATATATATATATATATATATATATATATATATATATATATATATATATATCCAAACCTTGAGAGATCATCCGTGAAGGTGATGAAATACTCGAAGCCTCCTATAGAACGGACATTTATGGGCCCACATACATCAGTGTGTACCAACTCTAATACCTCCTTAGATCTGCTACCTTTGGCTCGGAAAAATCTTTTAGTCATCTTGCCTTCCAGGCAAGACTCACACATCGGTAGGCTTTCTGAAACATCTGGACCTAAAAGTTCTACCTTAACCAACCTGTGAATCCTGTCTGAGGCTATGTATCCAAGCCTTAGATGCCAAAGGAGTGTTGGGTTATCTGAGGGATTTTTCCTTTTAGATGAATTAATCACACATGCTTCAGTTATGTTATCCTGCTTATGATTGGAGTTAATTATATAGAGACCATTCTGTGTCTTTTCCTTACAAACAAAGGAACCATTCAATTTAATTGACATACCAGAAGCATCAAATAAAACTGAAAAACCTTCATTATTCAATAAGTAAACAGAAATTAAGTTTTGTCTTAAGGACGGTACATAAAGTATGTCTCTAAGTAATAAACTTCTTCCATCAAGAAATTGCAAGACGACATCTCCTACTACTTCAGCCTCTGCCACGGTCTCAGTTCTCATGCTTAGGATTATCTCCCCATCATCCAGTTTTCTTGTCTCCTTGAACCCCTGCAAATTATTGCAAGTATGGTTAGTGGAACTAGAATCCACAATCCATGAAACTACAGAACAACTGGATGCTACAAGGGATTCCACTATGTGGATTTGAGATATACCTGTCTCAGCCTTCTTGGGAGCCACGTGGCAGTCACCCTTCTAATGCCCCTTCTTGCCGCATCAAAAACATTTTCCTTTGGGCTTCGCCGGACCATTCTGCTTAGGAACCTGCAACTGCACCTGGCCCATCTTCACGGGCTTCTTAGACTTTCTTTTCTGAAACTTGCCTTTGGCTTTCAGAGAAGAATTCCGCTCTACGTTCAGGGATTGGGCTCCTGCTTTTATCCCGTCCTCTGCCGCCTAGAGCGCCGCTAGGAGCTCTGTGTTAGACATCTCCAACCGGTTAAGGTTAAAGTTGGTAATGAAACCCTCAAACGCTCCTGACAGAGACACGAGAAAAATGTCGGTCTGGATCTCTGCATCCAAGATGACATCGAAGGAACCAAGCTCTTTCACATAGCCAAATAATTTCAGTATATGATCCCGAACTAAAGTCCCCTCTGCCATCTTCGTGGACACCAATTTCTTAATGGTCAGGTAACGAGTTACCCGACTACGACCCTCGAACATTTCCTTTAGGTAGAGCATCATGTCTGAAGCGAAGGCCATGTCTTCGACTTGCTTCTGAAGGACGGTCTGCAAGGATGCCACTATGTAGCACCTACACATCTCATCAGCATCTAGCCAGTCTTTCCATTCCTTCAACTGAGCCTCAGTTGCACTTGGTCCCGGCATGGCTGGTTGAGGGGTACTTAGGGTAATTGTGTGTTTGCCAACCCTTAGGACGAGCATCAGGTTACGCTTCCAGTCCTCATAGTTTAGTCCTGTAAGTTTGTTATCATTAAGTATGGAGGCAAGGGGGTCGAGCTTGGTCATGATTTCTGTAAACAATGGTTCAAAGCAAAATTAAGGTTTACTACAATCTATTTCATGGAATTTAGAAATAGGTAATGTTTACTCCAGCCGCTATGTCTTCAAGTGGAGACATCCAGGAATCTAAATTCCCTGGGCTCGAGCACTAAGACTATTGGCCTTGAATTGGAGACAGTATCTCGGTGAGAGCATGCAACCGCTTCTGCCAACGGGGTTTTTACGACCCAGTCTTCATCAGAATTACCCATAGTAAACTGAAAGACCTCCCAGTCTCCTTTTGGCTAGCTTTATGTGACCCGCGTGCGCAGCAACGGCGGCTTCATACAAGCTTTCGGATGCTTCCCATAAATCTAGGTGGTGTCGGCAGGGGGGTTCATAGGCTCCCACGGTGCAGAAAAAAACTGTCACCCACTGCCACCGGCATCCTCCATGTCCCGAAGGAAACCACTAGGCGAACCAGCATGGAAGGAAACACAACTCTCACCCGGTGGGAATATCGAACTGCGTACCTCCCACCCAGACCCTTAGCCGGTTGATTGTGGAGGCCAGGGGCTCCCCTTTGGAGGGAACCTTTTACACATCCCTTCTTTATGAGGTTTTATGTATATCTAGAAAGGTCACGACCTCCTAGACTTAGACCCTGGTCTACTGTGCTCCCATTAGGAATACAAACCTTCCCGCAAAGCATTAGTATCCTCGGAAAATATCATAGTCCCTACCTTGAATACTCAGCTTTTGCCTTTCTTGCAAGGATCACATTACATAGATTCCAAGGATCCCGATACTTCACTAGTTTGCCCATAATCCTAAGATCTGGAGCCTAGCCTAAGGTCGACGTGGAAAGGACTCCCACTACGATGACGTCTCGTTCATAATTTGATGCCTGATGTCATAGTAGACCTCATCTCATTATAGGTTTCGATGCTGGCCAAATAGGGACATCCGACTACTTCCGCCGGACCTCAACCTAATGGTGGCATAACCAAATCGTGATGAGTTCATACTACCATCAAACGTCATCTAGAAACGAGTATTACACAGTGAAATCCTAACCTAACTTGGTCGCTAGGACCACGTGGGGAAAGGGCATCCCACTAGGGTTATCATACTTCTTATGGAGACATTAGTTATCTCTAAATAAATCTAACACTGTGTCTATCTCGGTGCACAGTACTTGGCTACCTGAACTACCACAAGGCCGGTTACCACCTTTCCTTTTAACTAGCCATCGGATTCGCACGTGTTAGAACCATATAAAGACACCGATGAATCCATAAGCTTAGTACTAACCCTAAGCCTGATCTAGAGACAAACTCATAAGCATGATAGATAATCACATTATCATCGGGGTTCTCTAAACACTAAGAAAATAGAATCAACAGAAATAGCATCCAAACTGAATCAAGTCCAGGGTCCGACTCCTGAACCTGAATAGCACAGCCAAGATATCCTGCTCTTCCGTTCTGCACGATCTCTAACGACGATCCTGAACATCGCCAACGTGCACGCTTTCGTCGGGTCTTTACACGCCATGGTACTGCTTGCCCGAACCGTGGATGTAGCATCATCTTCTTCTTCCTGTGATCAAAAAACTAACACGCTCCGAGCAAGTGCTCGTTTGTGTACAATTTTGCAAGAAAGAAAAGGAAACAATCCTAGAAACATGGCCAGGGAACCGAGGATGGTCAACCCCTACCCCCGCCCATCTAGAGCCTTAAAACCCACAAGCACAACAATAATCAATGCAAAATTAAATCTGGGGTCCGACCCCCGGAGGCATGCAATCACAGATTACTATTCAGCGCGGCACCTGCAAAAAGATGATACATAGCACAATCCATATGCATAATCTACGTCGAACCCCGATAAAAACATATGCCATCATATATTCACATGATGTTTTCATGAATTCATGCATGAAACATACACCAAAGCGTGCCCTGATACCAATTATTAGAATTGGATCCACTTATTAGAGTCGCAGTGGAAGCAAAAGATAGATTCGAAGATCATACAATGTATGTTTCATTACAATTAATTATACAAAACAATCTACATGCAAATCTATGATCTTAGCATATGTGCGGACAGCCTAGAGGCATACTACGATCTACTGAAGACATGCATGCATCTAGTTAGGTGTTTAGAATCATCATACCTTTTGGATCTATGATCTGGAGAGAACGGAATGATGATGAACCGCACGTGAATCGCAAGGGAAGCTGTCGGATAACACCTTGTCCTTTGCGAATTGAGGAATCCTCGAAATCCCGTCTCTGAGTGCAAGGATTACAAGCCGACGGAGGAATTCGTTGCAAAGATGATGGCGAGCCACGAGATCTCCTCCTCCTCTTTCTCTCTTCTTTCTTCTCCTTCCTTCCTCCTTCTTCTTCCTTCTTCTTCCTCTTTCTTCCTTGGCCGAAACCACAAAGAGGAGGAGAGGGGGGAGAGGTTCGGATTTTGGAGAGGGAAGGCACTTAAGGCCGGCCCCTCCCCCTCCACTATACATATAGGGCCGGTCTCCTAGTGCCATGCGCAAGCTAGGACCGGCCCTTATTAGATTAGGATGAGGGGGTGTCAGTTTTTAGGGATTCCAAGTGTCTATCGTGAAACCTGGACGAAAACGCCCTTAACGAAAAGTGAAAAACTGAAAGAGAGATTTAGTGAGTTGCGCTACTCGGAATCAAGTTTCGTCAGCGCCTATGAGCTCCTGGAATTATTCCGCTTATTCTAAGATCCATATTCAACATGTTCTGAATCATATTTTAGTATTTACCAAAATACCCCTACGGCCCGTAACACATGCGAATTAGGTTCTTAGGCTCCGGGCTTGCGCTCCATCGCGCTACTTCACATCCAACGTATCCAACCAGGTTAGGGAACAATTTCTATATGCAACGACAAGGTGGAACCTTTAGGGTTCGGGATCTCTAGCTCCAACCGGATCCCTGATTAATTGTTCCAGTGACACACCGAAAGTTCCGTTAATCAGCCCTAATCCGATTAACCCGCGTAGCCACCCAAAGTGCGATGTGAGTTGAACTCTAGTGATCCTAAACTTATGTTACTCCCTCGTAACCATGTTCTCTACTATACTCCGATAATCCTTAGTCCCTCCTACTACTGGTGCCATGATACGACTCGGGCGGTGGGGAGCACCGTCAGATCCCGATCGATCATCTGACTAGGAATTAATGACTTGTCATCTATAATACCACACACCTTCTAGTGCTAAGCCTAGCACTCGGAACATCATCAGTCATACTGATAACCACTAGGCCTGGGTTAACTGTGTGGACAGATTGACTCATCAAAACGCACCCATCTAACACTGGACGTCGGATAACCTGTAGCGATTACATGTCACTCAAGCACCAGCCGGGTAACCCAACGTACCATGGTATTGGACTATGGAAGGTCTGCACACGTTGGCACATCAAAGCACCACACAACTGGTTGCCCCAGTGAACATGGTCCCTCAGGGTTAAGGACAAATTATCTATAGTAGTAAGACGATTTATGCACCAGTGTCTGAATCATTGAACTGTGCACCGTCTTGGTTCCTGTTCAACACGATCATCGTGCTTGGTTAGGTGAATGGGAATCCCGTGTTCCCGTGGTGGAGACTTCACCACATCCTCTATCTGCCAACAGCTTGTTCTCGGTGAAGCGACCAACATCACCTAAGCTGTGAACTAGTTCTAGGTCTACACATAACTGGTCCACTGGGTCTCCCAAGCATGGATCCACCATGTGCCTCAGTGGCCTACTGTGTTCCCTAGGGTCCTTTATTATATGTGTATTAACATATACCATAGTAGTATTCTAATTAAAACAATAAGCAAAGACATCTTTATTAATGTTAATACATAAAATCCACGCCAAGGACACACGAGCTACAACAATTGCTACTCGTCGTTCTACCACCGGATACTGTGTGTTCCTTGGTGACTCCCTTATTTCTTGGCGCAGTAAGAAACAGGAGTTTGTTGCTCGCTCCAGCACTGAAGCCGAATACAGGGCTATGGCTTTCACCACTGTAGAGATTGTCTGGCTTCGTTGCCTTCTCCTTGGCCTGGGAGTTGTGATCTCCGAGCCCACACTCCTATTCTATGACAACCGGAGTGCTATTTAGATTGCTAGCAACCCGATTTTCCACGAGTGGATAAAACATATCATGGTTGACTATCACTATGTTCGCCAGGAGTTCATTGCCCACACCATCTCCTTGCCATTCATTCATTCGATGGAGCAGACTACTGACTTTCTCACGAAGGCTCTTATAGTTGCTCGCTTCAGGCATTTTATCAGCAAACTCTCAGTATATGATCCACCGTAAGTTTGAGGGGGAGTGTTAATGTATAGAGATGGATCGGGTTTTATGTATAGTCGGGTCAGGTTCATGTACTATTGATGTACATATATATTGGGCATTAGTCCCTCAATAGAGATAACTTTATTCTCTCAAAACCCTAGCCGTCATCTCCTAACAATTGTCAATTACTATTTCTAATGCAATTTGATTGTCCATCGTTTCTATTGGTATAGAAACATCCAGAATGATACTTTGAAATTCTCAAATCCTTCATTCCACCGGGACAATTACTAGCCGTTATTTTTAAATCATGGAATTCCGAATAAAAATATATTGTTCCGAAATGATACCAAACACCCTCTTACCTTTCGCGTAATATTGCGAGGATAGATGAACACAGCCACAATGTCGAGATATAAGGTACAGAAATTATTGGGAAATAAAACAAAAAATATTAATAATTTAATAAACGGAACAAAAGTTTGGAAATTGGAAAAAACGGAATAGTATGTCATCTCAATTGGCGTAAAGTATTTACGCCATTTGAGATGGCGTAATAATGGAGGGATAAATTAAAATGTCAAAAGTGCCCATAGTTTACGCCATTTCAAATGGCATAAATTTCCTTTTTTTAGATTAAATAGTTTACGCCATTTCAAATCGCGTAAAGTCCCTTTTTTTAGATAAGATGAAAATATTTTATATTTGCCAACTAACGGCTATTTTTTTGATCGTTGGCTGAAGTTTTTTTTTTTAATTCTTATCATCTAACTATTTTTTTAACCGTTGGGTGGGAAGTTTTTTTTTTTTCATTCTCATCATCTAACTAACGGCTATTTTTTATCTTCAACCCTATCTCCCTATAAAATTTGTTACCACATCTTTCTTTCCTCATCATAACTTTTTGCTCAGCTCTCATTCTCTCTACTCAGCTTTCTGTCTCTCAACTCTCAAACTCTCTTATCTCTCTCCACTCTGTTTATCTCATTCTTATCTCTTTTTTGCATTCTTCGATTTATATTCGTTACAATGGCAACAATGATTCCAATAACCTGTCGTTATGGATGTCGGTGCGAGATTGATAGCTACATTGGAAGAAATACAAGGGTCGACGTCTTCATTCAACCGGGTTAGACATTAGTACAAGTGCAACATAAGATAGCGACTTGCTGCAACCTCCCTCCGGGCTTCGTACTAAGGTCAACTTGTATAGTTAATGAATCACAATCCTATCTAATTGAAATTTATGATAATACTAATTGGGAATGGATATTACAAGATGATATTTCTCGTGGTACTAGGCTAACTATATTTATAGATTATCCTCCAAGTAGTAATGTAAATATTAATTATCAATCATATTATAGTCATGCTAATGAGCCTAGTTCATCGGCACCACCAGCAAATGGCCATGATATGCTTAATAATATTAGTCAACCCTTATCTATTATATCAGTACTGACACTAATATAAGTACCAATACTAGTATTAGCACTAGCACTGATTACCTCTGATAGTAATATGAATTTAGATATTAGTGAGTCTAGTTCATTATGTTCGGATGATAACGAGATTTACATTGGTAAAACCTATTCATCGGCAAAATTATTTAGAAAAGTCATGCTTGATATTGCAATTTAAAAAAAAAAATTACTTTAGCATATGATTGCAATAATAAGAGTAAAATTATTGTAAAATGTGATATGTTAGAATATACATAGCATATTTATACAAAAAGAAAGTGATGGTGATACCTTTGGTATTGTGACATATAATTTGACTCATATATGTACATATAAGGTAGTGCCAAAAAATCATCCTCAAGCTACTTCTGAATGGATTAAATCTAAGATTGTAACTCATTTAGCAAATAATTCGAATCATCCTCCATCTTCTATAATAAAATATATGCTTCATGATTTTGGTGTATCTGTATCTTATAATAAAGCTTGGAAAGCTAAGGAAAAAAGCTAATATAGAAATCCATGGTTGTGATGTAGAATCTTATAGGAATCTAGACCATTATTATTTAACTATTTTTAAAACAAATCCTGATAGTTTTGATATAATAAAAACTAATGATAATAATAATTTTTAAAGAGTTTTTATTACTTTTAATTTTTATATAACTGGTTTTAAAAATAGATGTTTGCCGATTATAACTATAGATGATACATTTTTAAAAGAAAAATACCAAGGTATAATGCTTACTACTATTTCTCACGATCCTAATGGTATGATGTTTCCAATAGTATATACAGTTGTCGAGACTGAAGATAAGCATATTTGGATTTGGTTTTTAGAGTGTCTTATGATTGTATTAAATCCATATGATTTTTCAAAATTATCTTTTATTTCTGATAAACAAAAAGGACTTATTTATGCCGTTAGTAGAATTTTTCCCTAATCTCATCATTTCTTTTGCATACAATATTTTAAAGTAAACCTTAAAAATAAATTTCAAAAAAACTTTTATGTGATTTATTAAAAAAGGCAGCTAAGAAATATAATATTATCGAATGTAATGCAGTGCTTCAACAAATTGAGACTGAAGATAAGGAAGCTTATGATTGGACTATATCAGGTGACCCGACACACAATGCACATCATTGGTTAACAGCTTACTCACATGTACCATGGTATAAGATATTGACATCTAACATAGCTGAGTCTTTTAATTCAGCAATTAGACATTTACGAGAGAAACCAATAACATAACTTTTAGATGAAATTAGGTGCAAATTAATAAAATTACATTATAAACGTAGAGAGGCTTGTCAATTATGCGAAGGTCAACTTGTACCTAAAGCGAAAAAAAACTTTAATAATAAATTGATAAAGCAAGATATTTAGATATTTTACATGTCAATGAGATGCAATTTGAAATAATTGATAATGCAAAATCTAGACATGAAATCATTGACCTAGCAGAAAAAACTTGTACATGCGAAAAATGGAAGCACACACTTTTTTCATGTCAGCATACAATATGTGCATGTAACTTTAAGAGATGGAATATTTATGATTTGTGTCCAATAGAACTATATGTGGAAATATATAAACAAGTTTATGCTACTCCTATGGAAGGGATCCCTAATCTGTATAAGCTCCATAATCCGTCACAAAGACAAAATCCTATCTTACCACCAAACACTAGACATCATCCTAGTCGTCCTAAAGTTAGAAGATAAAATACAGATGTTAGGGAAGTGTGACCTTTTTGTTGTAGTCGTTGCCACCAAATTGGTCATAGTCGAACAACCTGTAGGAATCCCATAGGACCCGATTCTACATCTTGATTTTGTAAAATCAATTATTTAAAATTATATCTCATTGACATGTAAAATATCTATATATTTTGCTTTTGGTACAAGTTAATCTTCCCATAATTAACTAGTCTCTCTACGTTTACAATATAATTTTATTAATTAACATCTAATTCCATCTAAAAATCTTTTTATTGGTTTTTCTAGTAAATTGTATCTCATTCATAAATTTATTTATCTCCAGTCTCAATTTGTTGTAGTATTTGATTACATTCAACTAAATTATTTATCTTAGTTGCCATTGAAAAAAAATATTTTAATTTTTTTTTGTTAATTTTGCCAATGTATCATCTTAATTCAAAATATTAGGGTTTAGGAGTTAAAGGTTTTAGGGTTTAGGGGTTAGGGTTTAGGATTTAGGGTTAGGGTTAGAGTTTAGGATTTAGGGTTAGGGTTAGGGTTTAAGGTTTTAGGGTTTAGGTTTTACAGTTGGGGTTAGGGTTAGGGTATAGGTTTAAGGGTTTAGGGGTTAGTTTTAGGGTTTAGGGGTGTTAGGGTTAGGTTTTAGGGGTTAGGATTTAGGGTTTAGGGGTTAGGGTTTAGGGTTTTAGGTTTTAGATTTAGGGTTAGGGTTAGGGTTTAGGGGGTTTAGAGTTTTAGGGTTTAGGGGTTAGGTTTAGGGCTTAGGGTTTTAGGGTTAGGGTTAGGGTTTAGGGTTTTACGCTTTAAGATTTAGGGTTTAGGGGTTAGGTTTAGGGTTTTAGGGCTTAGGATTTAGGGTGAGGGTTAGGGTTAGAGTTAGGGTTTAGGGTTTTAGGGTTTAGGTTAGGGTTTAGAGGTTTAGGTTTTAGGGTTTAGGGGTTAGGGTTTGGGGTTTTAGGGTTAGGGTTTAGGTTTTAGGGTGTAGGGGTTAGGTTTATGGTTTAGGGGTTTAGGGTTAGGGTTTAGGGTTTAGAATTGATGGTTTAGGTTTTAGGGTTTAGGTTTTAGGGTTAGGGTTTTAGGGTTTAGGTTAGGGTTTAGGTTTAAAAATATTATTTTTTTAACTTTGCCAATATAACATCTTAATTACATTGTCGGTCCCCAGCCCGGATAAAGAAGGAGGGAAAAATGTCTCTCTCTCTCTCTCTCTCTCTCTCTCTCTCTCTCTCTCTCTCTCTCTCTCTCTCTCTTTCTCTCTCTCTCTCTCTCTCTCTCTCTCTCGCTCGCTCGCTCGCTCTCATGGGGGTTAGCGATGAGTTCCTATCTCTCTCTCTATCACTCTCCAAATACAAAAACAATCATATCTAGTAATGCCTGCAAGGAAAAAAAGATACAAATACAATCATGACTACTAATGCCGACATCATGGCGTATCATGACTACAATCCCCAGATACAACCCTAGCATAGTGCCCAGCAACGTGCCTCTTCCTCGGAGGCAAAGAAACCTGCTCTACGACAGTAACTGTCTGCGGGGTCTGGAGTGGACTGGCGGTAGCTGCCTGCAAAGACCCCTGGCCGTCTAAAGTAGCTGCCTGTGAAGACACCTGACTAGGGTCTAAAGTAGCTGCCTGCAAGGACTCTTGGCCTGGCTCAAAGTTGGTCGATAATTGGTATAATGGTGAGAGCCCCTGACTGGACAAAACCTGGGAGCAGTAATCGTACTCAATCATATCTAGAATATCCACTATTGACTCTACCTCTCCCTACTCCTGTGCCCCACCTCTCTCCTCCTATTCCCCACCTCCCTCCTCCTATGTCTCTCCTTTTGGTGCACCAACTCGGCCTTCGCTCGGCCTCTGCCTCGGGCCACTAACTCAACCTCGGCCTCTGCTTCTGCCTCTGCCTCAGCCACCACACCCCATACGGTATGGTACTAAAGGTTATCCCTCAACATGTGCATAGAATAATCGAAGATCTGGAGCAGACCTTAGCAACTTTATGACACCTCTCACAGTATCCTCAATATACAGCGGACCAGTAGCCTCTAGATCGTCAGGCTATAAAATTTAATTATACAATTTTACAATTATATATTAAAGAGCGCTTATGATAAATATACTTTAGGTAAATATTAAACTTACCATTTAGAAGCATCTGAGGGTGTACTAGTGAAAAAATTGGTCCCTGTATCCTTGGGGGAGAAAACGTGGCTCCAAGTAGTCCGTTCGTGGATTGTAGACTCGCGGAATATCAAACCACTGATGGTACTCTAGTGTCAGACACCCATCTGAAACATATATGAAATACACATATAAGAACATACTAAGAATTTAACTCTGTACGCAATAAATATAACCACACATGAAATTAATAATTAACTTATTAAAATAAAATCTTACCTTGAGAGTCCAAGCAGAGAAATGGGGCTAACTTAACTCTGTACACAACCAACCGCTGCTCCCACACCTGGAGGGCAACGTGTCCCACACTCAAGCCTTTATTCCTAGAAGCCTACGAAAGAGGTGCAGCAGGGATGGGTTGGCATCTGGCGTACTGATGTAAACACCGATCTAGTGGATGATATAGCACAAGCACTACATGGATCACACAGGACCGATGACATGCCCAACTTGCCTCCCAAGCCTCCCGTAAAAAAAGTGGAATATCCGGCTTAAGCGAAAAGTGAGAGACCCAAGTGACCTAAAAAATATATTACATTGTTTAATAAGACAATCAACTATTAAATTATAAATAACCAACTAAAATATCTAATATTAATGTTTAATTAATTTATCTCACTCCCAGTCAGTAAATCCAGCATTATCCGGTACAACGGAATGCTGTGGTAGGGGTCAGACTCGTACTCCCGGTATGGAAGGACCCACCTCAAAACTTGAGGAAATGGTCGGGTGCCCTCGGAAAGGTCAAAACGTACCGGTCTACCTACAAGTAGGTACTCATGGGCCCAAACCTGAAACAATACAATAAATATATAAGATTCTAAACAATTCAAATAAAACAAAACAAGTATAACATATTATAATATTTTTTACCTGCAGTAAGGGGGTGCAACCCACTAGCTGGTATGCAACACCTATCGCAAAATGGCTTAGGCCAGAGTATAAAAATATCAGAAGGGCTGCATCCCATGCATACTGGGAAGTAATAGTCAAATCCTGAAAAAATAAAAACAGATAACTAGCATGCACAAGATTGCCAGTTGTATTTGGTAATAGGCATAAGCCACACAGTGCCAACAAGTACGCACGTGTGTACCTCAATGCCTTAAATAGCAAAAATTTATTATTAGTATGTCATTTATATAAGAAAATTAACAAGTATTGAATACAATTAATAAATAAAAACTTACTGCCTTAGGTTGTACCGGCTCTGGAGGTGTCGGTCCAAACTGAGTACGAAGCCAGCTAAGCTGGATGTACCGCTCCCCCTGTAATGGCGAAGGCGGTACAACTCCTAAGCTGTTATAGATCAGCTGGCGGTAGTCAAAAGACTGGGTGCCATGAGGTACAGTCACAGGGAGGCCGGTGATGGCCAACCCTATAATCTGTTGAGTGTCCTGCAAAGTGATCAATATCTCTCCGAAAGAAAAATGGAATGTGTGAGTAGCCGGCCACCAACGCTCAGCTAGTGCGTAGCAGAGACGCAGGTCGCTATTCAGCCATCGGATACGGCTGAACCAACCGAACTCGGCCTGCTCTACTAACTGAGTACGGGAGCCGAACAACTCTCACTTGTCCAAAAGATTCCCGTGATAACGGGAATGAATATCGTGATAGTCGATCTAATATACAAATTTTAATTAAATTCTTTTATTTTTTAATATTAATTAATTTGAATACCGCAGTATGCTCGAATATAAAATTTTAAATGTACCTCAGCATGCTCAAATACGGTAGTAGCACGATGTCTAGTTCGTAAGAGAAGCAATTAATTCATGGTCGGGCCTTCCAGAAGTCGTCCATCATTCTGCTCCATTCCAGATAATATCCACAAGAGCATCCCACTCGCACAAATAGCACCCCACCCAACCCACCCACTGCCAACCCTCCACAGGCCCACAGTGCTCCCATAGAAAGGGCCACTGCCAACACCCTGCACTGCCAAACAGTGTTCCCACAGTGCTCCCACAGAGGGCCACTGCCGAACACCCCCACAGCTAGGGCTGGCAATTTCGGACCCGAGACGACCCGACATGAAGTTAGCGGGTCTGGGTCAGGGCTAAACGGGTTCGGGTCGTAAACGGGTCGACACAATAGACCCGTTTAATAAACGGGTCGGGTCCGGGTTTAGGGTCTAGACACGGTAGACCCGGGAAGACCCGTTTAGTATTCAACGGGTCGGGTCGGGTCTACCCACAATCCGATACTATAATATATAATACCAGCGGGTCTTTCGGGTCAGGTCGGGTCGAGTCGGATCGGGTCAACTGAATAGTCCCGGGTGATAAACGGGTCTTACCGGGTCTTATCGGGTCTACCCGTTTATTAGCGGGTCGGGTACGGGTTTAGGATCTAGACACGATTAGTTAAACGGGTCGGGTCCGGGTCTGGGGGTTTTGAACATGAACCCGACTAGACACGACACGAACCCGACACGACTCGACCCATTGCCACCCCTACCCACAGCCCCACAGTGCTCCCACAGAGAGAAGGCAGAGAAGGAAGAGAAGAGGAGAGAGAGAGTTTTACGCCAAATGAACCAAATGGCGTAAAATGGCCTATAAATATTCAAAGACTTTACACCATCTCAAATGGCGTAAAGACTTTACACCATTTGAAATGGCGTAAACTATGAGCACTTTCGGCATTTTAATTTACCCCTCCATTTTTACGCCATCTCAAATGGCGTAAATACTTACGCCATTTGAGATGACGTACTATTTCGTTTTTTCCAATTACCAAACTTTTGTTCTGTTTATTAAATTATTAATATTTTTTGTTCTGTTTCTCAAAAAATTATGTATAAAGTATAAACCAGACCAGGCGACGATAGGGAAACCACGGGATTTGATTACACGACCTGCTTGGGAGTGGTGCTATTGGCACACTAATATTTGCTCTCCAAACACCTTTGAAGGTTTTTTTTATTACAAACTTACCCCCAAGTAAAATAACCAAAACATCACCGAACAAGGTACAGTATGTTCGGCTGACCAGAGCCGAACATTGTATAGAACGTTCGGTCGACCACGGCCAAACATATTGTATCATGTTTGGATGGCCGAAGATATTTTGCCATGTTCGACCATGGTCGGCCAAACATATTGTATAATGTTCCGCTCTAGTCGACCAAACATATGGTTTGGCCAAATACCAATAAACGATGACAGAGAGAAAGATTGATAGGAGGAGGAACCTACGGCACCTGTGCGGGGGAAATTGGAGAGGAGATGAGTTCGGGGAGAAGCAGAAAGGAGCTTGTCAACATGGTTAATGGAGGATAGGATAATAAACAGAGAATATCGACGAGTAGAGAAACCTACGATGTCTGGTAGAAAAAAGCTAGGGAAGGAGATGAGCTCGGGAAGGGGTGGAGAGCAAAGAGAAGCTCATCAGAGCAGATAATGGAGGTAAGGTGTTAGGGTTTGGATGTGTGTGCGCATTTATTTGAAAAAAAATTATAATATAAGATTTTTTATTTTAAATTAGAGGTGTGCAATGAGCAAATATATACATTTACAAAACTGGGTGGTGTGTGAAAAGCTTCTAGTGGGTGAAAAGGAATACTTGGTGTGTCAATAACCCCACTTCCTGCTTGGTTACCCTTCCCACAAAAAAAAAGAAAAAATGACCGTATATATACATCACAGTTATTTCAAGGGGTCATACATTCAATGTATAGATGCAACCCATAAAACCCATATTTTATCTATTACAACCCTAAGATAAGACTTTTATAAAATCCCAATCTTACCCTTCTTTCTCCTCTTCCGCCACCATTCAGGCCATGCATCCCACTGCCCACCCCACCTTCCTCCTCATGCCTCCTCCTCCATCTGAAACAGTGATTCACCGTTGCAAACCGAATCTCTTTGTATCTCATTCAGTCGTTACAAGTCGAGTGCTCGTACAGACCATTCAGCCGTAGGAGGCCAAGTGCTGTCACCATCCATTCGGCAACAGATTCAAGTCTTTAGGCCTACTACCTGCAACCTGTTGTAACATTTAAACGGAAGAAACAATAAAATTTACATTGTCACTTTTGTTGATACTAACCAGGGTTAGGGAGACTGCAGCTCCATGGTTTGCCACTTTTGTGATCATGTGTCTGATCATACAAAGGTCACTAGACATTTTATCTACCTTCTCACCCTTTTAATCAATTTCCGCTGCATTCATTTACAATCCAAGCCTAACACAACACTGTTGAAAAAATAAAAGGTCTCTTTTTTCAGTACATTGAGCATTACAAAAATCCTGATCCTTTTTCTCCTACAGTTCTTCGGCTAATGCCTGCAATCCTGGCAGGCCCAAATTCAATTGCAGATTGCGAGTGCATCTTTGCCAGTTCTTTCACGCGCGACAGAATGGATGTTGGTACTGGCATCGGAGCATGCTTCCGGGCCTGCTGACAACCGAAACACAATCAGAAAAGGTTGTGCCATTAGTGTAATGTCCAGTGCTTTCTGAAGCCCAAGAAATTTGACATTAGTAATGTTCTGAAGATTTGTGGCGGTGGTGGGTGGGTGGGTGTGGTGTTTGGGGGGGGGGGGGGGGGGGGGGGGGGGTGAAGGCCAATTCAGGCATGAACCAGTCATTTCAAATTCTGGTCGTGTTCGGGTTCAGAAGGTTTGGGTAAAAATTATTTAAAAATCATAAAAAAAAAAATTAAAGAATTACGGTATATTCACCCAATTCGGGCACAAATCGGTTGCTTCAAATCCAGGTACTGTAATATATGAATCATAGAATATCTACTAACTTCATATAAATCATTCAAACTAGTAGAATGACGATGTAAACCGAATCCGTATTAGACCCGATTAGGGGCATAATGAGGGTTCGGAGATTTAAATCGGTCAAAATCCGAACAGGTTCAGGCTCGGACAAACCTTCAAACCATGGTTATTAATGGTTGAGATGTGTAAGTAGAACTACTCAAAATATTATGGATAACACTACAATCAATAAAGCTGACCATATTTATCAAGGGGATTAGGATTTTTACGGTAAAGATTTAGGTTACAACAATAATCTTCACTTGAGGATAAACAATCTGTATAATGCTTACCCCTTTCTCCATAGGCCCTTGTGCAAAGCTAGCTCTCAGCAGGTTCCGCCACTTATCCTGAACACAAACAAACTTTATTAATAAGCTCGACACCCAAAAGAAAATGGTAGGAAATGAAATGCAGAGGTTTAGAGGATCTGATGTAGGGTGTGATTCCTGCTTCCTTGGAGAACATCTGATTTCCGATCACCCATTTTGGAATTTTAGGGAAGAAGAAGCATACCTTAAGATCGACCGAGGTACGATAAGCATGAGATGCGAAAGCTAGCCGTTTGATCTCTGACCATCTTCCAGTTCCAAACCTAGCTACTCCTTCGACTAGCTTCATGACTTCGCAAAGCGTCCAAGCTCGATGATGCTTCCTTCTGGCACCATATTTCAATGTCGGAACAGCATAAGCATTTTCATCTGAGACATCCCCATATGAATCTATTCTTCTATGCTCCAGATCATGTTCCTCCTCACTGTGAGGTATTTCCATAACACTTCCTTCTCTATCCCAGCCAACAATATTCTGACAGCAAAAAGGATTTGATTAAAATACAGCAGGTTCTTAGACATGTATTAGATCATTAGTGGTAGTAAGAAACAAAAAATATATATCTGGAACAGTGTTTTTAAGATGACAGCAAGGTGATTTCGGGCAAAACCGCCTAGGCGGCAACCTAAGCATTGTATACTAACCCTGCCCTCTCTCTGTCCAAACCCACCCCCGAACCACATACACACACCGAAATCCTTCACTGATTACCAGAGAAAATAGAGGAAGTGGCCATTGTAGACCACCAATCTGGGGTTTTTATGTTTTTGGGCAGTAATCCTAGGGTTGTTAATGGGTAGGGCCACCACTAGCTCAGGCCCAGCCCAAAGGACTTTTAGCATGCCCAGCAGTCCAAGCCCGATTTAATATTTTTGGCCATGCCCAAACCCAGGCCGAAGTTGAGCCCATGTACCCAAGCCCGAACCCAGCCCAAACTAGACCCAAGTACTGTACTGCACTTCTTAATCGAATGATTAATATTGATTGTTGATCAAGATTTATATTCCATCCATCACATTCAACCCGACCTTGTTCTTCAAAGCCAGCTGAGACCATGTGGATGGTATACATATGATTGGCCAGCTTGATCTTATAGAAAGAATGATTCCAGAATAGGACGAACATGAGCAAATATCGATGCAGAGATAGGTACAAGAACATAGACGGAGCAATTCTCCAGGAAGATTGATACTCGACATATAGACATCAAGACCCCAAGTAATTATTTAAATAGTTAACCTTATTATTCATTGTTCTTAGTACCTTTAACTACTACAGTACTACTTACTACTTCATCAATTTATTAAACTTCCCTACTCTAATCAAGATTATTGTTAAATTTATAGACGGACGGTTGATGACTTATGGCGTTGATCCAATCATGGAGGATGCTAGCTTGTGTATCCTTGGCTTTACATGCTCTACTTCAAGCTTCAAACAGAACTGCAGTACATTCAAGATGGTAAGATCCTCTAGTCATCTTGTAATAGTTTAATAATTCAATTGGAATTTTATCAATTTGGAATATTCCAAGTTTGTAAGTTCTAACTTCAAACTCAAAATTGCTCACCTTGCAGCTTCATACAAAGAAGCAGAACCGGTTGGAGCAGAAGAAACTCAACAATCTACTATTCGTTAAGTCCAAAACAAGAAGTTGCCCGAACAATTCTTGGAGAGGAATGAGATTATCCTTAGATTATTAAGACGAACGAGCTGCTCTTCTAGTGGGAAGACTTGACTTGCTCATAAGTGGAGCGATCAGCTTGGGGAAGGGTCGGGCACGAGTCCAAGAAGATGCTTATCGAGTGTCATGTGTGCCATAAGAAGGATCGTCGGAATCATGCCAAGAAGACACATGCCGAGGACGATTGTCCATAAGGAGTTGGTTCAGATGATGACGGGGTATGCCAGCGTTGAGGATGTTCACCAATGGTAAACTGAAAATTGTATATGTAAGAGACTTTACTTTCATTTTCCATATAGTTGTAACTTTGGAAGTTATAATTTGTAATGCCTCAAGAAGGTTTAGGTTCCTTTTTCTTATTTTCTTACCCAAATTTTCATTCTAATATACTGGCTACAGCCATAACCAATCCCCTCTCAAATAAAGAGGGATTTCTCTAATTTTTTGGGTTATTTTTCACATATATTAATATATATTATGAGTGTTCATAATTTTTTGGATTTATGATTTTTTTAGGTTTTCAATTTTTTAAATAAAAAAAATCATCTGGATATATGATCAAATATGCAATCAAGAAAATAGACTTGTGTGATCGCATAGTTTTTGACAACAATAGCTGACGTCTTACCACAAAATAGACTTCTCAAGAGTAAGGCTATGATTTCTTTATCTTGAGATAACCATATAATTTCCAATAATTAAATAAACAAATAGAAACGAACCAAAATCAAAATACATACTATAACTAGAACATATAATGATTGAAGTACTATTCCAAAAAAAAAAATGATTGAAGTGATTCGCATACGCAATAAAATTATTTGATTGAAGCATTAAGAACTTGATGGGCTTGGCTTATTATATTAATGTGTGAACCATATTATGTTACAGTACTGAAGACCAATTTTCAGCCACATTGTCATGGTAAATGGATAACTGTACATACCATGAGAGCCATAAAATTTTTCCTTGGGCGTCCTCTTCTTACTCTAGACACGTATGGTATCTGAATATGAGATCCTCCAAGAGAGTCCTGCCTAGTGACAAAAGTTGTACCCTGGGAACCAACATGACAAACAGACCTCATTCGAGATATTGGCAAAAAATGACCATGTCCTGAGTTTTTCACAGAATCAGATAATGTGCAAGTACAGTCCCTGGTCTCAACATCTGAAAGTTCTTCAATATATCGCTTAGTAGGCTTCCTAACCCTTTTGGCTGCAATCTGTTCCATATGAAGACTTTCACTCTTTGCATCACATTCTTCAATGGATCTCAGTCTCTTGCCAGATAATACTAGCATGTCTTTTTCTTGTTTAGCGGGGCACATTGATGACTCCAAGCTAACATCATTTCTGGATCCATCAACTTTATCTGAGGATAAAGAAGCTTGGAACTCACTCCTTCGCACCCTGCAAAGTGATTCTTCTTTCACTTTAGTGTGAGCTACTTTTTCCTCTGGAATGACAAAATTTGTCGTGGGAAGATCATAGCAATTACTTAAACCTGTTGCAATCCGTCGCTTGAGCCACAACTTATCCTTAACAGAAGTCTCACACCCAAAAGTGGCTCTGTAAACCTGCTGAAGTTCAGAAACTGTCAGATTATTAAAGCATATTCCCCCTTTTGAAGTAGAAAAATCAGGCTTTAAACTTTCAGAGAGACCAGAAACTGATGGCTCAGTTGCAGGCTTTGAACAAGTTGCTACAACCTCTGACTGAGCACCATGGCTGCCACTTACACTGGTTGCATGAGGAGATGTTGCCAATGAAGTGATGTCAGATTGGAGCTTCTCAATGCAGACTAGTGAATTGTTAGGATGATCAGATGGCTGGCCATCAACATCGATGTAGTTGAGAAGATTGCGACGAGAATCACGTGATAATCGCAACCTCTCTTCATGTTTGACTTTTTGCAACATCACTTCAATATACTACATGATAGAATTAAAACCAAAAAAAATTAAAACAAGGGAACAGGTCTTGGGAGCAAAAAAAAAACACATCTACAATGAATAATAAATAGTACAAACAAGAACAAGTACAAATTAATCTTACAATATAGCATGATAGAATACCTATGATATAACGACCAAATAGGGTTTAGCCCAATTGGTCAGCATCTCCCCTTGTTCATGAGAGGCCACGGGTTAGATTCATAGCATGATGTCTACGAGATCGAGTTGCAGGATGGATAAAAGGGGAAATCTAAACTTTGATGACAATCATGTGTTCCATAACACTATCAAACACAAACTGAGTGCAGGATCACCTGACTGACTATACTTAAGGCCTGATCAAATGAGTCAAATAGGATAAGTTGACAGTTTAGAGCACTTGATTTTTACACGCATGAAAGGGGCCAAATTAAGAAATATTGGAGCACACTTTTCTGTTTCAGAGTGACTGCCCATGTTTCGGCCAATTATAAGTTTATAACAACCGTTCAGCACGACCAGATGAAGTCCCATAAAAGCAATGAAAACGGAATCCCATCACTAGAGTAAATACTATATTTTCGTTCTTTTTTTCCTACATAAAAATGAGTTCAACAAACAAGAATGGTGCCAATAGATGCATATCTTCATGAATAACAATAAACAGGATTTTTGGACAGACTCTGCCTCCTTCAAAATTTAGGACACAGGTACAGACGAGTATCTTACACAACAAAACGTGCACCAAAATACTAAAGGAAAATTCAACTACGAATATTGATGCAATCAAGATTATGAAGCAACTTTGGGTGCAAAAGGGTGTCATCTGGTGTTGTCCTAGAAGGGTGCTTTGTACAAATCCTTATGTTTAGGGGTACTTCATATGTTTTGGAGGATCAACAAATAGTTTACCCCGTGCTTTAATGATGGGTCCAAAAAAATATGAAACAAGGCTCAAGAGAGGGCTGGTATAGTCAGGTATGCCTTGTTGCAGACTTGTAGTAAACACTTGCATGCTCACATTAAAAATAATGCATTTTGGAGAGGTCAACCAGATCGGAGACCAATGGGCTCTTGGCCTAGTGGCACTCCCTCTCTCCCATGTTGGAGGGGTTTCCTGACTACCTCTCGGTATTGATGCATGCGGGTTCTTTGAAACAATAATGTGCATATTATTAAAAATAAACGTCAATTTCAACACTGATGTAGAACGACTACAATCCTGTAGATTTCAATCGATCGCTGTCTTGAGATAGGAATATAGAGAGATTGAGAGGGGGAAGGGAGAGATAGACCACTAGGAGTCAGCACCTAGGGTTTGTTGGAGTCGGCACCAACGAGGGAGAAGGAGGATGAATCCCATCGGCAGGAAACAAAGAAAATTTTCATTCATTCATAGCATGATTGCAATGAGATACAAGGGCCTCTTTAAATAGAAAAACAAAAAATAACCTTCGTAAAAGAATAACAATAAAAAAGGATAGCATTTCTAAAATATAACCACAAAAAAAATAACCTTCTAAAAGATAATAACCAAAAAGATAAAACCCTTCCTAAATTTGAAAGATCTTAATCTATCCAAATCTCTTCTAAAAACATATTTAGCTTCCATAATTAATAAATCTAAAAAATATACTATGCCCAACTTGTGGTTCTACCATGGGGTTCTAGTTGACCTAAGTATAATCCCCAACTTCAATTTTTATGCCATAATCCCACTGCTCTTTCCACCTGTCATTGTGATGACTTTTCCCTGTGGTTCTATCATGGGGTTCTGGTTGACCCTAGCATTCCTATCAGATGATCTTTGATTTTGTAGGAAGGCAAGTAGTTCATTGTTCTATCGGGTGGCAGCTTGGCTTTCGACCATCGTCATCATCATCCTCTTAAGCATGGTCTCCATCCTCTTGATAGGATCAGACTTATGAGAATTATCTTGACTCGACATCTTATCTATTCTAAGCTCAAAGAGGCTAGTCGGGGGTTTGATGTCAAGTAAACACTCGGGATGATGTTATGAGGTGCCTATGTGTAGTGGTGCGAATTTATATGCGAGAAGGCAACCACAATATGTTCAAGTACACAAAACTGAAAATAAGAAATAAAAATCAGTACACATGCAAAACACTACGTGATCGGTTAGAGAGTGGCAACCTCTAACGTTGAGCTCTGATACCAACTTGATGCATGTGGGTTCTTTAAAATAATAATGTACAGATTTTTAATAAAAAAAAATCTATTTCAGTACTTTTAAATTAAATTCAATAAAAAGGCCTAACAAGTTATCACATGCAAACATCAATTATGATTTTTCAATATATCAATGGGCATTCAGATGATGATAACCAAGCAAACATGATTTATTTAAATTAATTGCAGCAAAAAAATAAAGAGATGATATCACAAAAAAAAAACCTTGTTTCATCAAATAAACTAAATCTAAAGAAAGACACAATGATGCTAAAAAGACCTATGAAGCCATAATATATGATTGTAGCCCAAGATAATCAAAGAAAATGGCCAAGGAAAAGATAGCGGGATGGTTACTGCGATGGAAATCATGGAACGAGTTACCGTCTATCAAAGTTGTGCCTCGGGGGATGCTCGTCGTGATCTCGTACCGGTCGGAAGAAGTGGTGGAGGATGGGGTGTGATCCGGAAGAAGAGGTGAAGAAGCCATGATGAATCGATCTCTGAGGAAAGAGGATCCTCGCATCGATCTCTCAGAAAAATGTAGATGAATTCGGTGCGGATAGGGAAGAAGCATGTGACCGGAAGAACAGACGAAGAAGCGGGGAAGATCTGTCGATGAGAAATCTTGAACATGCAAGTGTGCTTCGTTCTCGAACTAGGGTTTCTTTTCAATTCATTATTGGGTCCGAAATTAGGGTTTGATGGAGACTTTTATAAGAGAAGATAACGGAGAGAGAAGAAAGACCATCCAAGAGAGAGAAAAGAGAAATCGCGCACGACCGAAGTGGGGAAAACCCATATGTACGACAATCGTGCGATCATAGGAGGAAAGAGAAAAGTGGGGATGTGGTTAGGTCCTTCTGGGCTCACATTTGGGTTTCTATTGGGCTTCATTCGATCCCTACCACTCATCGGTCTTTAATTAGATCTAATGGATCTTATTAAAATCGGTTAGATCGGTCTTTAATTAGATCCAATGGATCTTATTAAAATCGGTTAGAAATGACTTAAACCAAATAGGCTCGAGTCGAGTGTGAAAAACCTTCGCACCTAAGCTAACCAGAAATAAAAACTAATATAATTTATAATCCACAACTCGGATCGGGATGAAATAAAAAGGCAAAGTACAGGTAATCAAAAAAGGAATCCATAGAACCCAGCAAATCTCAGATCGGGCTCCTAGATCTTCGTGGGGAGCCGAAACACACGATTAGTTGTAGCAAAATCTACACACTTGCCTACATCAGGTATGGACAGTGTGGAGTGAACTTTCCCTCAAGGCCGTTGTAGCTTGTTTGCGCGTGCGGATCCCGGCCGTTGATGTCATGTTCACCGAATTATGGAGTTTAATAATAGCAACTATGATGCCTTCCCCCGTTTCAATCTTCAAACCTTTTTAAGCCCTTGCTCTAGCGCCCTATCCTCTGACTGCCTGGACGATGCAACAAAAAAAAATCCACATCGAAGACCGGAACTCAGTCCCATCCACTTTCCTTTTGTATTAGTCAGGGCCATGTAATATACCACAGTTAAGTGAGTCTTAGGGATGCAACTCGAGCGGGATGAACCGACCCAAACTAAGCCCTACGTGGGTGTGCTCAGTTATTTGAAGATCTAATTGAGTTTCGGTTGGACAAGGATCAGAGTCAACAAACAATCATGCCTAATCCTAATCCAAGTCTCACTTATGTAAGTTTGTAATCCGTCATCCAGACTCGCAAGGAACGTGTTCCCGTTTCTACAATGATTCAAATGAGGCATGCATGCACGAGTCTTTGTTGCTCTCTGAGTCGTCTTTCACCTTAGAGAATCTTGAAACTCTACCCCTATCACGGCACCGCCTGTATTTTATCTCTCGACTCTCGAGGGTTTGTTGCTCCCCCACGTCTCCACAGTGACTCCGAACCACAAAGGCCATTTACATCTTTGATTCTTCACAACTCCTTGATCTCTCGAGGGCTTTTATTGCTTTGCGCCACCTTCTCCTTCAGGCAAGTTCTTTCTCCTCTCGTCATAAACTTCAAGTCACATTTTCTTTCTATTAGATGTAAGGGATGTTGCACGTGCTGAAGCCCGATACTAGTTCATGGGCTTCACAGCATCAGAAAACATAAGAAAAAGAAGATGATTGAGGCATGGGATATGCCCTCTTAATGGAATAACTATTATGGTAAAAAATTTATACTAACAATAATAAAATAAATGATTGTGTCATTACATTAGACTAAAATGACTAGCAAGTGCATGTTACTTGATATGTATGGATCTGATTTCATTTATTGCTCTTCAAAGTTCAAAACCTTCAACTAGTATTACAAATAAGTAGTACCTGAACCAGCCCAACCCACCAAATGGGTTGGTCATAGCTTAACCCAAGCTTGGATATTTGTGCTCAGGTTAGGTTGGGGTACAAGCCGAGGGTTCTACATCTGGGGCTGAGCCTAGGTTGACCCCCAAGAGCCCGAACCCAACACAACCTACCCGTGTTACAGCCCTTGCAAGGTTCGAAATTTCCATTTCGGTCAATATTTCGACCCCTTTGGATATGGAAATATTTCGTGGAAATATTTCGACAGTGTGGAAATATTGTGATTTTATAGAAATGGTGGAAATATTGATTTTTAATGGAATTTTTCAGTGAATCTCTGCATAGTCATAAACCAAGTATATATACACAATTTGGAACACTCAGATAATAATTATACCCAATCTACAGGTGTAGAGCATCACAAAGCATGTATTATACATTTGAGTCTGTGAGTCTTATGCAGTCTTGTTTGGTCCTGTTTTGATCTATGTTTTTAAAATAACTTTTAATCTTTTTTGTGGATAAAAATATTTCCAAAATAAAGATTAGTTGATTGTTAAAATAATGCTTCAAACGATTTTGAAAACGGATTTAAAACAAGAAAGTTGTGCAAGTTTGAAATCGTGCAAAAATTATGCTGAAATGCAAAACACTGTTTTTTTACTAAGTCTGAAAAAATGAGTTTTTATAAAGAAAAGTTTTTATACATTCAAAATTTTCTTTGAAGGACCATGGTTTTCTAGATGTACTTGTAGTTCTACATCTTGTGGAATTTTTTGAGCTTAAAATGAGTTGATTTAACCACTTTTCTCAACATATAAATTTTATGAAAAACCGAAAAAACTGTTTTCTCCTACTAAAACTGAAAACCTACTTTTTGATTCACTTGGTTTTTGATTTTTTTGATATTTTTAGTGAAATCAAATGGGGGTTATTTGCTTATTTACATATAATAACTTAAAGACTCCATTTACTTAAATGTTATTATATGTAAATAAGCTGCTGAGAACGAAACCTCCAGTCCCCTTTTATAACCAGTCAGTCCCAACATTTCGGTGCTAAAATCCAGAAATTTCTCGAAATTTCTCGAAATTTCCCGAAATGTCTCAAAATTTCCACGAAATATCGCGATATTCGTGCCGACAAATATATCGTGTGAAATATCGCGATATTATCGTGATTCCTATTTCGTTCGATATCACAATAGGAATTCTGTGCCGAGGTTTGAGAAAACCGAAATATTTCGCGACATTTCGCGAAATATCTCGAGATTTTGTACCTTGAGCCCTTATACGTCTATTGCACTGTCTTGTGCATCTTTTTGAGTAGGTGCTTGCCGTGTATTGGCACGGTACTAAATGTGGATCATGATAGATCCTGAAGGATATTGACATTGTACATGATACTCTAATCCCTTCAAAAGGCCCAAACACACGTTACAATACTGGCCCACTATAAATTTTAAAATATGTCCACCAAAATTTAAGCCTGCCCACATTCTGTCATTGTATTTTGATATTTGTACCGCTGGTCCATACCAGCTCTAAACTAGTGTAATATATCAAAAATTATGTTCCCAGTAGAACCACAAGGGGATTCAAAGGTATGTAACAAAATTAAGGCATTATGAATATTACATTCATACATAATCCAGAAAAAGTAACTGAGATGTTTTACAAAATATAAATAGTTGCTAGGAATACCAAGAAGCAAGAATTATTCTCATTGCCAAGCAACATAGTGAACCAACAACATAGTTATAGAAATGGACATGTATAACCCACAACATGGATACTTAGGCAATATATCGCCCAATTCACCAAGTGGGTTAATCGGATTCGGACTCAAAAGAGATAAATCCTCATGATGTCTCAATTATTTAAAAGGGATTCCATCCAGGTAAATAGTGAAGCTCTAATGCTTAAAACG
This sequence comes from Chamaelirium japonicum, assembly GCA_947650365.1. NCBI lineage: Eukaryota > Viridiplantae > Streptophyta > Magnoliopsida > Liliales > Melanthiaceae > Chamaelirium > Chamaelirium japonicum. Next base: position 12,987,946 of record OX393558.1, read on the forward strand.
TGGAATTCTCATATGCCCTATTTATGAAATATAAATCTGTAAACATAATCAAGAGGGCTAATGGAAGGAGCTGCGTTCATTGAGTAGCAAGTTTAGTGAGGTAAAATGTGTATCAGCTAATACTGTAGAATTGCTCACATTAAGGTATAGCAATAATAGGGCGGATGATTTGGCCAAGTAAGATGCACCAAAATTCGCTATATACAAGGACCATTTAGGGGCTGAAACTATATGGGTTTGAATCAACTTTTTTACTACTGGTCATATTGAAAATATCAACAATTGATCATGGAGAAGTGGATCCCTACTAAAGGTAGCAAACACAACAAAAAGACAGATAAACATGAACAAATGAAAAAATTCCAAGTAACCATCAACTATGTGATACCAAAGGAACCATATGAAAAACACGATGGATAAAAAGATTAGATCAGGATATCAGCATGCATGATGCACGTCGAGAGGGAAAATCATTAACAAACCTCAAGACGAGCATTCAACTTCCGCGAATTGATTTCACTGTTCTCTGATTGAGAGAGTCCTGGCAAATACATATCAATAAGAAATAGACTTCTTAAACCAAGCAAGCATACAGACGCTACAAGAATTCAGACACCTAACATAGCATGCATTTCATGGCTTGACCAAAAGGTCTAACGCAAAAATTAAATGAAACTTGCAACAAATTATCAAAAGAAGACATGTTTCAGAAGAGATTAGCATGTCCAGACAAATTAAAAATGAGAACAAGATGGCTATGTTCACCAGCTGTCTTGTGAACAGTACAGATGCATTGACCTTTGTACAAGAGTGTAACAGTGCAAGCAATTCTCTGTTGAGACGTCTTAGTTGGTAGCCAATTAAGAACCGAGATGGTGGATATTTCAACAGCTTGGGTCTAATCTCGGGGTGAAAATTTGTGCAGTGTTTTGTGATTTTCCGGGATTGTTACTACAAGTGCAAAGCTACCGAACAGGTCAGGGCTGTTTTAATGGATGGAGAATGCTTGAGTCACCATAACAATAACCATCAAGCCATGTCCCATCTACTTGGGTTCGGCTATATGAATCCTTCTTCGCCATACATTTCTATTTAGGGTTATATCTATTGTCAAAAATAGTTTTTCCATGTCTTTTCTAACAACTTCCCTCAAATGTTATTCTAAGTCCTCCCCTCCTCCTTGGACCTTCCACACTAATCTGGGACGCACTCCTTATTGGGGTCACCTCTACTCTATGTTAACATAGCCAAACCAATTTAATCTATTCTCCAATATCTTGTCCTTAATTGTTATCACTCCAATACTTTCTCCAATACACTCATTCCTCACAATATCCCTCCTATTTTTTCCGCCCATCCACCTCAGTATCCTTATCTCTGCCACATCCATCTTATGAGCTTGTGCTCTATTTAAGGGCCAACATTTTGATCATATAACATTGCGGGCCTTATTATTGTCTTATAAAATTTACCCTTGAGTCTTAAAGGCATGCGTCGATCCATAGCATTCCCGAGGCCCCTCTCCACTTCATCCAACCCGCTCTAATCCTATTGAATATATCATCTATCTCTCCATTCTTCAATATGACAGACCCAAGATATCGAAAACAATCACATTGTTAGACTTCTTGACCATAAATTGTGCAATAGACTTCATCAGCATTATTATTTTAATTAAAATTGTACTCCATATATTCTGTTTTAGCTCGACTTAAAGTAACGGAGAATGTTTGAGTCTGTTGTGCTAATTTATAAATCTCTAAGGGGGTTTAGTCAATTGGGACTCTTCGGGGAGTTCCTTGTACTCCTGAGTGTAGCGCTAGTCAATAATGGGTTCACACTTGTATTCACAAATGCAGTGTTAGACTTTTAGTCACTTGTGAGCCCTACTTCTTGGATTGTAAAGCCAGCATTAGTCAATAGTTCGAAAGCGATCGGACTTCAAAATCAGGCTAGAGTCCTCAAGAAGTTCGTAGACTCATCAAATTTTGAACTTGCAGCCCACAGTATATATAATTTTGGCCATCCAAGAGTTCGGGCTTCAACCACAAACTTTGAAGACCACGGTTTCCTCGTGCAACACTATCATTCTAGCACAGACATCGGCTGCTCCTCTCCCGTCCTTTGTCTCCGACCAATTCACCAGTCGTCGTCCCCGACTCGGGTCACTCCAACCTCGTTCCCTTCGCGGAGGCATCATCTTCATTCTCTCATCTAGTAACCTCAAACCCTAGTTCTCCATTTTATGTTGATATGCGGTTGGGGGTTTGATTTGAGGGTTTTTTTTGTTGTTTGTGATAATTCCATGGGATTTTGATGATGATTGATTGACCAGTTAAGGTGGTCGGAGTCGGGAGGCCAGTTTGTTGTCCGTGACTTGAGGGGTCTATGATTTGGGTTTTCATGATAGTTTGATTATTCTCTATGTGTGTGTGTGTGTGTGTATGTGGGGGGGGGGGGGGGGGGTTACTCGAGGTTTTGTGCTTGGGGTTTTGATGATGAAGGTGAAAAACCCAAATCTGAATGTTCCTCTTATCTGTCATTGGGGTTTTGATGATGAAGATGCAAAACCCCAATCACAGAGAATATATACATGTGGCCTTCTCTGGTTTGCGGTCTGTGAGTGGGGTTTTAATGATGAATGTGAAAAATCTCAATAACAGAGAGGATATATATTGGTCCTCAGGTTTGAGGTTCTGTGATGTTACTTGCAACAAATTGTCAAGATATAACCAAATAATTTGTTGAGATATAATCAAACAATTGGTTCTCAATTCACAATCAAATTGCTGAGTGGATTTGATGTATTTCTTCTCCTCAACATATCCTTTTTACGCATTCCCATTAAATGTTATAAGTCTAATTTGCATTCCACATTTTATTGGTGGTGATAGTAAATAGTGTAGGGACAAAGTAAATGCTACTCCGAACCAACCCAAGGGAGTCACTCCCCAATCACCCCGAAACTGGAGCAATGGAAAAAATAAATAGGAATAAATTTCCACATTGACTGGATTGATGCCCACCAGGAGTGCTTACCAAAGCCCAAATCCTATCATTGCCATACTTTTCTTGCTTAGTTTATACCTTATTTCCTTGGCTTGGCCTTAAACAAGGAAGACCATATACCTTTCTTGACTGGCTTAGCTGTATGTTAGTGAGATCAATAGACCCTGCTATACTCTAGTCCTAGGAGTAACAGTCTCTATCACTGAGACAACATCTAACTATCAAAGGCATTCATGAAAAATCCTTTAAGAATGATTTAAAGATGAGCAATGTACACAAGGCTTTTGCTTGCTATAACAGCACGTCTCTTTGATAGGATTAGCAAGGTGACAAGAAATGTCCTTCGTGGACCCCAGCCATTGTTGATCGAGAGACTGATATAATCATCACTAGGCAAGGATTACTTTATTGACCACTCTCTTCCATGTTCAATCAAAGATGTAGGATTACTTTACTTTATTGACCATAACACACCAAGATTTCTTATTCACTTTTGTTCTTTGAAAGTCGTGGAGCTCCTTGGAACAAATGGATCACCGATACACCCATGACAAAAGATGGAACTGATGGAATGAGGAAGAGGTTTCGAGAAGAAAAAAAATACAGAATAGAGTTCTCTCGGAATTAAAGATCTAGCAAATCCAAGCACAGAGAGATGCAACTCCTATGTCCTTCCAGCCAGCACTCCCTTCAAAAGAATAAGATCAGAATTAAAGATCTAGCAAATCCAAGAACATAGAGATGCAACTCCTATGTGCTTGCAGCCAACACTTCCTTCAAAAGAGGAAGACAAGAAATAAGAGAAAAAGATGACGAGGAAGACATGTAGAATATATCCATGCCGCTATTGCTGAAGAGATACAAGTGGCAGTTGCTTAAGCAGGAAGCAGGGTCTCCAGGGAGTTGCTCGGGCCTAGTTGAAATTTTGAAATTTTTTAGTATTTTTTTGGAATTTTCTGAATGTTCCTGATATATAGCACTTATTGAAATTTTGGTCAAAAGACGGCTTTTGTCTTTTAAGGAGTGGACAATTTTGGGAACTATGCTTTAATTTTTGCAAGGATAAAAATCAGCTTTAATAAGACATTAAAACTGATTTGGAATGATTTTTTTTTATGGTAACATGATTGGGAAAGATTGATAAGGAAAGAAAGAGGAGACGGATCTCTCTCCCACAGGAAAAAGTCTTGATTCTCCCTCCCTGTGGGCTGTGGAACCTACTCACGGATGAGACGAGTTTGTGACTCCACTCTTGCGGGAGAGAGGCCCTTCTTTGCTCGTTCCTGTTAACTTTTCCCCCTTTTTAAGCAAAATGATGAGTTCAGAGGGCTCAATTTTCAAGATAAAAAAGGGGGAAACAAAACTAGTCTACATGTAAACCCTATATCTTTTTTGTTCATTCACATTTCTTCTTTATTTGCTAAAACCTAGCACCATATATGACCATAAATTATCCAGAAAACCATAGAAAAATATATTGGAAGAATGAATGTAAGTTGTAGTCCTAATTTTACTTAAGCTATGTTCCTTGTTTTTAGCTTACAAGTCCTAGATGGATCAGGAAATCGTCCTAGTTTTGTCTACATCTCCACCCATTGTAAATCAATTTTATGGTATTATTCAAAAAAATTGAGAAATCAGCTATTGTTGTATTTTCATTAGAAGTCGGATTTGACCCTATCTTTTTCACTCTCTTCTCTAATGTCGATGGCATCAAATTGATATATTTGTCGGAACTCCTCCCTTCATCAATCGGTTCAATATTAGATCAAATCAATCTTGCTTCCAAATCGATAGCAAGATCCTAGGAGGCTAGATGGCTGCTTTTCTGACTACTAATAAGAAGTTTTGTACAATGACAAACTAACATGCAGTGAAGGTGCCATAAACAAAATTTAAGGAGAATTCATGAGCAAGTTAAAGAGTATACGCTAAACTACCCGGTAATAAGAGAAAAATTAAATTAACCACCAAATGGGCCTCTTATTATAATAATGTCTCAAACTAGCTTTTCATGAGATGCGCATTTCGGGCATTTTACAATGATGATCGTGTTGAAGGAAGCATTGATGGCCGAGAAGCTACTAACATAGGGTAATCACAACACAAGAATCTTCTACCTAGCTTGTCCTATCTATTTTGAATCCTCATGCCACCAATGAACTGAGGATGCACTAACCATCAAATAATTTAATACTAATCATCACTTTGAACCTATATAACTAAAATCTTCTAACTAATTTGACCCTTTTATTCTTGATTCTCGATTCTCATGCCCTGTTCCACAATTGCTAGCTAATGCTTCCACCCTCCTAATTAATCAAGTATCTATCTCAACATTAGCCAAATCAAGATAGCATTGTGAACGTTGTCGTTTTCTAAATGCCATTGCAGGTTACTAAGTTCCTCCCCAACTTGCTTGCATGTTGAAGCCACTAACGTTGCAAAATTATTTAAATTTATTAGTGTCCGTATATAAAGAAAAAATTAAGCAACTTAAAAAATTTGTTTCACAAGTTAAATTGTGAAGAGTTCGTTACTTTTAAATTCAACCTCTCATCAAGATTCCAATCATACAAGGGTAAGATGTTATCAAGTGTTCTTTCTTCACCAAACAAAATTAACATAACCAGTTACAAGGGTAACAAACTTGAAATCAAAACGCCAAGTGAAAGACAAATCCAACTCTATGGAATTGGCTTTATTAATCCATATTGACTACTCATTGCCACCATGCTTTGTCAAAAGCATATTTTAGAACAGAAGTTCATCCGTTAATGTGAGGACAGAGCAAGGCTTCTTATTTTAGTTCAAACTACCACTCAAGTAGGACCATAAAGAAAATAAAGAGGGAAAAAAAACATCGGTCAGTCTCATAAAGCAAATGAAGCAAGAGTCACACAAATAGCAATATACATATTACACCGTAAGGATGAACAACAAAGGAAACTTAGACAATGCCATGGGGTGAGATATTAAGTGTGAGGTACAGGGAGTATAAGAAATGTGCAAAAAAAGACCGAATGTCATCTTCAAGAGCACAATGACACGGTCAAATCAAGAAGAAATAACAAGCTACCACACTACACATGGAAAAAATTCATGGAACATTGAAAAGGGTTCCACATATCAGTGCAAGAAAATGGTGGGCCTTCCAAATCAATTATCCACACCATTCATCATAATGTTGATAACTTGAGCCACATGTGGGCCAAACATATGTTGTGATTGATACTTTCTAACTATTAATTAGCATGTATCATTCCTGTTATTGAAAAGTTGTTCACATTGGGACCAATTAATGCATAGGTAAGAAGCCGCAAAAAAAATGGCTTTTGTTTTTTTACGCATTTTTATTGTTCTAAATTATGATAATGATGTGTATCGTCGATCTTAATGCCTCACAATGCATTTCTCACTACTAACTGTAACCTCTTTAGCCTGACATGCATATCTTTGCGATACACATACATGAATGAACAGATATATACATACATACAAACATAACACATATAAGGCAAGCACAACAATATGGCTACAAGAGGCATAAGTGAAAAAAAAAGGAGATTGCCATGTAACCTTCAGAACCTTCTAAGTCAGACTTCTTAGAAGACAACACTTCATTTGAAACACATCCTCCGTTGTGACATGGACCTTCAATTGAAGCCATTTCACCTTTGTCATCTTCAAGCAATTGCTCAACTTCTATAACCTCATCATTTGTTGCAGGAACTAACCTTCCATCACCTTCAACCTGGACATGACAACACATAAAGCATCAATAACTCTAAAATTACATTGTAACAGAAATCCTGAAATACTGATAAGAACATGACAACATAAGGTATAAGCAAGAATACTAAATAAAACTGCATCCATCGTCTAGAAGTATGCTAAAAAATCTTGATGACCTTCAAATTGTTTTTTTTTTTTGCCACTTCTCACCAGACAAATGCCTTATATACAACATAGGCAATTACTTTAAAACATAGAGTTCCCCATAGGTTAGAAGCCATCTAATCTTAATTGATAGATATTCAAATTTAGATTCCTCTTTCACATTGTCTTTCCTACCATTTGATGCCCACTAAAAATCCTCCATCCAGCCTACCTCATACCCACATACAAAATATATATAATTCTTTTTGTTATTCACATGGCCCAAACAATCATACATTAGAAATCTTTAACCTGGTTCCATTTCCTCAAACGCTTTTAGCAAGCTAGTCCAATGACCTGTAAGGGTATAGACACCCTTTTTAGAACATCTTCTAACTAGTGTTACAAACTCATAAATGTCTGCATTTGAACAACTTATCCAAATATACAGCTGTACCCAGCAGAATGGATGCGTCAATAATTATTCACAAAATTCTCCAAAATGATGACCATAAAATAATTCAAAAATACTGGCAAAAAAGATTTCATTTGTATGTAAATACACACAGAGCCTTGACTAAAAAATGTATTATGACATCTTGGCAACTATTGAAAATACTGTTTTATGTGCTTTTATTAATCCATTCCAAAGTTTGGAATTATTTTCCACTTACTCATTCAGCTGTTTCCGATGTTCACCAATCTATTTCTCCCATCTACAATTTTTACTCTGATGTTTTCTCAAAATACTCCTAGTTTCTTGTCATACTCATCATCGTCCAAGTCCTACATTAAAATGGGGTCAATTGTAAGGAAGATTGACATAAATTCTTTGATGCCTAAAACCTGACCAATATAGCATGACATGAGAGGAGCATGACAATAACCTAACAAAGCAGTTGGCGGGCATAATAACAAAGCTGGGCGTTTTTTTGAAAAAAAACGCGTTTAAAACGCGACTTAATGAACAGTCGATTTGTAACTGTTTTTTTCCCGATTTTTATAGGTTACCAAATTCTCCGTTTTTTGCCGTTTTTATTGAAAAAAAAGGTTAAAACATGTGTTTTTTTTTTTGCCGAACTTTGTGACTGTATCGATGATGAGTCTGATGACATTGAAATTCAACTTTCTTCCGATGACGAGTCCAATGACATTGAATTCATGGAGGATGAAGAGAAAGAAGCAAGAGAGAATGATGCAAGTTTGGCATTGGATACTCTCGACGACACAATGGATGCTTAGTTTTTATTTTCTATTCTATTTTGATTAGTGACTATTGGACAATAGACATCTTAAGTTTTGTACTATTTTCTTCTAGGATGCCGTTATCAACTTATCATGGTGTTTGTAACTTAGTATGTTACTTTGTCGGGTTGTTGTTTTGTTGGTTACTTGCCATTTGCATAGTTGCATGATTAACTTAATTGATTTTTTGTTGACCTATCATCTTATAAGTCATGTTAGAAATACCTTGGTTGTTTAAATGTAGGCTTAAAACTTGACTTTTGAAGGCCTCGAACTTATCGATTTTTTCCAAATTTCATCCTCACCGATTAAAACCCAAATCCGTTTTTTCTCCCGACTTTTACCTGTTTTTATTTTTCCGAACTTTCCGATTTTCGCCGAACTTTCCCGAGTTTTACCCTTGCCGACGTCTTGGCGAACCCAAACTTGATGACTATGGTTGGCGGGTAGGCAAACCTACCTTATTTATTACACAGTATAAGCTCATGTAACCATGGAGTTTATAAAATCATAAAAAACTATTAAAATTAGGGTAAATTACATGAAACCCTCCTGAACAATTATTCATTTTCATGTAACCATCCTGAACTAGAAAATGAACAAAATACCCCCTGAATTATCATGGGGGGTCAACCATTAATGGAAAACATGATCATTTAACATCTTCTGAACAAAATGCAATTGTATGGAGATATTTCAAGATTATCTTTCATCTTCTGCACAAAATCCACTTGTATGAACTATGTAGGATCATTTACCATCTTCTAAACAAAATGCACTTGTGTGGAGGGGCATTAGGTGGAGATATTTCAAGCACATTTACCATCTTCTGAACAAATGCATTTGCATGGAGGGGAGATAAGTATAGATATTTCAAAGTACAAGGGTATTTTGTTCGGTTCTTTCGTTCAAGAGAGAGAGGGAGACCAACCTAGGGGTGTAAAACAAAATATACAATAAATAATACACAAGTATACATTAAAGTAACATGCCAAGAAACCTAATAGATCAGTTAGCAGTTAATAGGTAGACCAACCTAGGGGTGTAAATCGAGCCGGATCGGGTCAGGGCGGGCCCAAATTAACCGGGTCGGGTCGGAACTAGAGAAGTGAAGACCGGGTGGGCACATTGGGCTAGGTCGTGTTGGGCCTCAGGCCAAGGTCCAAACCCGAACCCGGCCTGAATATATGCCCGGGTTAGGTCAGAATGGTTTTTAAATAAAAGAAACTTGCCATTATAGGAATAAGTTTTAACACATGACCCCAAAACAAATTGACAACACCTTTACCAACTCTTCTATTCAATTTTTTTGATTTATTATATAAAATATATTATAAATGTATAGGATCCAGATAGGGCTTGATTTCGGACGAGGCAGGACGGGTTTCAAGTTGGGTCGTGAGCTCATGGTGGTGGCCCGAGCCCGACCAATGGTATGTTTGTGCCGGGCCACCTTGGTTTTTTTACACCCACCTTATTGATTACGCAACATAAGCTCATGTAAACAAGGAGTCCAGAAAAATCATTAAACAAAATAAAACAAAACAAAAGTAACTTACAACTAATAACATATAGAATGCTTACATATAAAAATATCATGCCATACTCCCAGTTTCTTGTTGAATTATGAACTTTGCATATGGTGGGATAATCAAGAATCTAGACTCTCTCATTATAAATGTAAGTTACCCGTAAGACATTTTGACTCCAAATCCAACCAGAATACGGAAAATATACAATCACAAGAGAAGATAACATCCTCCTAATTACTTAGCTAACTTTGGCAAACTAGAGAAAATCAACAAAGTAACTCTTGCAAACAAGATCAATAGACCTCCTGCCATTTTGAATATCATGCACCTAGTCCAATCAAAGGAAAGGCAAAAGATATTATATATTTATATTTATATAATACAAACCAAGATTCACTCCTTATCCATGAGCTAATTGTGCCAAGTATTTACGTTTAGATCTACATTGATTAATATTCTTTACTCTATCCCTCTGTGATACTTACTAGTAGAAATAATGCTTTTTATGGGCCAAATATGTTGTATACCATTGTAGAGATAGACCCTTCCGACCTTCCCAGACCTCTGAGTCCCAATAACTTAGCCACAAGAAGCACAAGGATTCCTCTATGTTAGATGAAGATGGTTAGCAGAATGATACCACTTTAAAGGGCTACGACTTTAGGAATACACTATGTTTATCCAATCACTGACTTAGTGAAAGGGGTATGTCAATCTTTATGACGGTGGCAAGTACATGTTCCAGTGCACTCAGTCATCAATGTGGGCCCTTCTTTAAATCCAATAAGCCCCTTTCATTAATTAACCTCATTACTGCACATCCTAAATTCCTAATGATCCAACGAGTGAGTATCAGAGCAAGGAAAGACATGAATTTTTTACAACAGGATTTCATTCATCTTCCTCACAGTTGAGCTCAATAAGGAGGGCAGGTGAAGATGCAAACGCCCACTTAGAATGGTAAATATTAAGTTGATGGGGACAAACCATGTACGACATTAGGATTCTAGGATTGGATATTGGGTTTCCCTAGGCTTCAAGAGGTGAAGCTATTAAGTATATAGATTGTTAAAATGCAGTAGATTTCAGTTTAGAGTTTCAAGAAGGGTTCAGAAACATATTTTAATTTTACTTTCAGCAAGCAAGTAGAGATCATGCACTGGGTAGGAGGGTTGATATAGAATTAGATGGATCACACGCCTAATTTAATTTGTTTACAACAAAAATAAAAGACTCTGGTAGAAATTAAAAATTATTGACACTAATAAGCCCCAGAGTTTGAAACACCAGACACAAGGAAGGGGAAGGCAAAGCAAATTAGAAAGAGAAGACGAACCGACCTAGAAGGATTGTTTCGAAAAGAATTTCTGCAAAAATGGTTTAAAATAAATTCTACTCACAAAACTAGACTGATTCCAATCAGAGGGAGATGATCCCTTGTATAGACTATTCTACCTTGCCTACAAGTAAAAGATATTCAAAATAATTGTAAATCCTAATCCAAAAGGGCCTCAAATTCTAACTACTTTACTCTCTTCCTTTTTCTCTTATCGCCTTCTTCCTTGCCTCCAATCTTCTTCTTTTTCAAGTCATCGGCTCCTACCTCCCCGCCCACGTTCATCAAACTTCTAGAGAGTGATCCACGATAAAACCCTTCTATTGCGAAGATCATCACCACCTCAACTTCTTCCTCGGTCTTCTGAATCATCCATTCTCTTTCACACATCCATCCAGTGTGGTAACCGTTACTCGACACAAGGCCTTAATTTTGAAATTATTTCTCGAACTTATATCCTTATTTGACTTCGCTACTTTATCCATAGTGGTATCGTTAGTTAGATCTTAATTATTTTCTTTCATTAAAACCTTGTCTACTGTGCAATACTATTAAGCTGTTCATTGTGTGATTAATTTAATAAACCTGATTTTGTCAGATTACTAACCCATTTGATGATTAGCAAGCCCACGTACATGAACTGCTTGACCGTACTTTACAATGAGGAAGCCCAAGCAAGGGCTGGTTCCACATATGAATATACTTACCGGTCCATCATGAACTATCAAACACCTATTCATGTGCAGGTTTTGCGCAAAACCCAAAACAATTCTCTATTCACCACATGTCTTCTATATCATAGGATACATCATAACCATAAGTAGCGAAGGGCGGCCTTCTACACAGGCAAGTTCACCATGCTTGGACACAGCAGTACCTAACCATGAGGAGGTTCACCATTGCCACCCCAATTTCAAATGTATGGGAGGTAACAAGAGGTGTAAACTTGCCACTTGCAAAGAAATTTTTCACCTTGGTTCGTATTCCACCCCAACAACCCAACAACATCCATGGTGAATAACAGATAAAAAAGAAGAAAAACAAAAAATGGCACAGCAGCAGATATCAGAGTTCCCTCTGATTTTATTACAGTACCAATTTTTTCAATACCCCAACCAGACGCAGTCTAACAGAATAAAGAAAACTACATAAAGGCCTTCATAGTGACTTGAAAAAACAATCAAACCACCAATTGGATCTATCGGGGTTCATTCTCCACCCAATCCACACCAAATGATCCATCCTAGGCCTCGGTGCAGCTGAATGCACTAGTAAGTGAAGTTATGTACAATGTTCGCCTTTTTCGATCTTCATGACACTTGCAAAGGCACAAGTTCACATTCCATCCGATACCAAGTTCCATCATTTACTAACTAAAATAATACATTGGAGTTTTCTGTTAAAACGTCTAGTAAAGTAAAGATGCAAAAAAAGCTACCCGGACGAGTTGGTACACCACAGGGTCTGTGATCAGCGCAAACGAAGAACCCCAAACCTCTCCGGCCTCGGTACCCGTAGCTCCATCAACCCCCGCGTCAACCAGTGCTTCCATGGAAGCATCCGCAGCATGCAATTCGGATCAACCAACTACAAATTCACGGACTAGAAACAAGAATCAGAACACCCTCCACTCGAATCGACAGGCAAATGATCCCCATTGCCCCTTGCAACAACTTCACTCTGCAAATTGAAACCCTAATTTTCAGCCTACTGCATCGATCGGCCACTAGGCAACGAATCTAGACTTAGAGAAGTCAGTTTCAGACGAAGCATTACGCTTGGATCGAAGAAAAATAAGAACAAATTGAGCGTAAGGAGATCGGACAGAACTCACCATTGGACTGAGTGGGTCACTGAATCGAGCTCCTCGGCATTTCATCCATAGTCCAGGGATCGGAAAAGGGGGGAAGCGAGTTCCAGGATAGACGGGGGAAAAAAAGGGGGGAAAGGAAGGAAAGAATTCGAAGGAAGAGGGGAGGAGAGAGAGATGGGGGATTCGAATCGAACGGATAGAGACGAGAATTTATATATCTTAAAAGGACGAGAGTGGGAGCGAGCGGGGGAGGGAGGGAGCGAGTGGGGGAGTGGAGTGGTTGGTTACTTCGCTCGACTATAGATGGTAAATTGCATTTTGCCCCCCAAAAGTTTAGCTCAAGAACACTTAACCCCGTTGTGTTTATTCTCTTCCAAATTGCTCCCTAAAGTTTGAAATGCTAGCACAATACCCTTGTGCCATCTACTTAATTTCCTAATTTGGTGGTTTTTATCTGGTCAAAACTGAATTAAAGGGGCAAACTGAGGTTTTTCAACTATAGAGGTGTCAAGTGTTTTTCAGCTAAACTTCAGGGGGCAGAGTGTAACTTACCCTATATAATATGGGTGGGGACTGGGGAGCACGATTTCAACGGATACGGTGGACGGCTTTTGGAATGCTTCGGGAGCACGCAACAGGAGTGTGTCTGACGCAACTAAGGAATGGAGAGGAGATTGGCAACGCTCACTTCGGTCCCCGTCAGCCGGGTCCCACGGCTAGACTAGGGATGGAACTAGTCTTACACATTACCGATTCCTCCTCCTCCATCCCCTCTCTCTCTCTCTCTCTCTCTCTCTCTCTCTCTCTCTCTCTCTCTAACCATCTCTCTTTTTTTCGTTCCAGAAATCGGGTTGGAGATTCCTAAAAATGGGGATGTGTCTTTCCCCCTAGTTGATCCGAGGTTAGCATTTTTTTTTTCAATTCCTTTTTTTTACTAAGTTATTCCGATCTTACAAACTATAGAGATCTTATAGGATGGAGGATTCATGGTTTTGGGGAGTTGGGTTTCTTAGCTGAGGCGGTCATCGATTCCTTCGGTAGATTTCCGGGGTTGTTCGTCTTGGATCTTATTTCGAGTGCGAGAAATCCGAGATGTTCTGCTGTGGAGGCAAGGAGGAGGAGAGCCACGGCCCGCCTGTTAGCCAATACACCGCTCCCCCGAACCGTGGTGCTCCCGGTAAATCCTCCCTCTTTTGTTTATCCGGCAATGTATGGGATTATCCGCTCGAATTGAATTAAGTGATCCTATTTATTTGTTTTTTGATTTCTACCACAAGTAATTTTTGAGAAAAATGTATAGTGCGGGCACCAAAAGTATCTGTACTAGTTTGTCGATGATTATATAATCATTTTGTCAACCGTGTGTCACTATAGACCCTTCCGACTTTCCCAGACCTCTGAGTCCCAATAACTTAGCCACAAGAAGCACAAGTATTCCTCTATGTTAGATGAAGATGGTTAGCAGAATGATACCACTTTAAAGGGCTACGACTTTAGGAATACACTATGTTTATCCAATCACTAGCTTAGCGAAAGGGGTATGTCAATCTTTATGACGGTGGCAACTAGCAAGTACATGTTCCAATGCACTCAGTCATCCATGTGGGACTTTCTTTAAATCCAATTAGCCCCTTGCATCAATTAACCTCATTACTGCACATCCTAAATTCCTAATGATCCAACGAGTGAGTATCAGAGCAAGGAAAGACATGAATTCTTTACAACAGGATTTCATTCATCTTCCTCACAATTGAGCTCAATAAGGAGGGCAGGTGAAGATGCAAACGCCCACTTAGAATGGTAAATATTAAGTTGATGGAGACAAACCATGTACGACATTAGGATTCTAGGATTGGATATTGGGTTTCCCTAGGCTTCAAGAGGTGAAGCTATTAAGTATATAGATTGTTAAAATGCAGTAGATTTCAGTTTAGAGTTTCAAGAAGGGTTCAGAAACATATTTTAATTTTACTTTCAGCAAGCAAGTAGAGATCATGAACTGGGCAGGAGGGTTGATATAGAATTAGATGGATCACACACCTAATTTCATTTGTTTACAACAAAAAATAAAAGACTCTGGTAGAAATTAAAAATTATTGACACTAATAAGCCCCAGAGTTTGAAACACCAGACACAAGGAAGTGGAAGGCAAAGCAAATTAGAAAGAGAAGACGAACCGACCTAGAAGGATTGTTTAGAAAAGAATTTCTGCAAAAATAGGTTGAAAATAAATTCTACTCACAAAACTAGACTGATTCCAATCAGAGGGAGATGATCCCTTGTATAGACTTTTCTACCTTGCCTGCAAGTAAAAGAAATTCAAAAAAATTGTAAATCCTAATCCAAAAGGGCCTCAAATTCTAACTACTTTACTCTCTTCCTTTTTCTCTTATCGCCTTCTTCCTTGCCTCCAATCTTCTTCTTTTTCAAGTCATCGGCTCCTACCTCCCCGCCCACGTTCATCAAACTTCTAGATAGTGATCCACGATAAAACCTTTCTATTGCGAAGATCATCACCACCTCAACTTCTTCCTCGGTCTTCTGAATCATCCATTCTCTTTCACACATCCATCCAGTGTGGTAACCGTTACTCGACACAAGGCCTTAATTTTGAAATTATTTCTCGAACTTATATCCTTATTTGACTTCACTACTTTATCCATAGTGGTATCGTTAGTTAGATCTTAATTATTTTCTTTCATTAAAACCTTGTCTATTGTGCAATACTATTAAGCTGTTCATTGTGTGATTAATTTAATAAACCTGATTTTGTTTGATTACTAACCCATTTGATGATTAGCAAGCCCACCTACATGAACTGCTTGACCGTACTTTACAATGAGGAAGCCCAAACAAGGGCCGGTTCCACATATGAATATACTTACCGGTCCATCATGACCTATCAAACACCTATTCATGTGCAGGTTTTGCGCAAAACCCAAAACAATTCTCTATTCACCACATGTCTTCTATATCATAGGATACATCATAACCATAAGTAGCGAAGGGCGCCCTTCTACACTGGCAGGTACACCATGCTTGGACACAGCAGTACCCAACCATGAGGAGGTTCACCATTGCCACCCCAATTTCAAATGTATGGGAGGTAACAAGAGGTGTAAACTTGCCACTTGCAAAGAAAATTTTCACCTTGGTTCGTATTCCACCCCAACAACCCAACGACATCCATGGTGAATAACAGATAAAAAAGAAGAAAAACAAAAAATGGCACAGCTGCAGATATCAGAGTTCCCTCTGATTTTATTACAGTACCAATTTTTTCAGTACCCCAACCAGACGCAGTCTAACAGAATAAAGAAAACTACATAAAGGCCTTCATAGTGACTTGAAAAAACAATCAAACCACCGATTAGATCTATCGGGGCTCATTCTCCACCCAATCCACACCAAATGATCCATCCTAGGCCTCGGTGCAGCTGAATGCACTAGTAAGTGAAGTTAAGTACAATGTTCGCCTTTTTCGATCTTCACGACACTTGCAAAGGTGCAGAGTTCACATTCCATCCGATACCAAGTTCCATCATTTACTAAATAAAATAATTCATTGGAGTTTTCTGTTAAAACGTCTAGTAAAGTAAAGATGCAAGAAAAGCTACCCGGACGAGTTGGTACACCACAGGGTCTGTGATCAGCGCGAACGAAGAACCCCCAACCTCTCCAGCCTCGGTACCCGTAGCTCCATCAACCCCCGCGTCAACCAGCGCTTCCATGGAAGCATCCGCAGCATGCAATTCGGATCAACCAACTACAAATTCACGGACCAGAAACAAGAATCAGAACACCCTCCACTCAAATCGACAGGCAAATGATCCCCATTGCTCCTTGCAACAGCTTCACTCTGCAAATTGAAACCCTATTTATTCAGCCTACTGCACCGATCGGCCACTAGGCAACGAATCTAGACTTAGAGAAGTCAGTTTCAGACGAAGAATTACGCTTGGATCGAAGAAAGATGAGAACAAATTGAGCGTAAGGAGATTGGACAGAACTCACCATCGGACTGAGTGGATCACTGAATCGAGCTCCTCGGCATTTCATCCATAGTCCAGGGATCGGAAAAGGGGGGAAGCGAGCTCCAGGTCCAGGATAGACGGGGGAAAAAAAAGGGGGAAAGGAAGGAAAGAATTCGAAGGAAGAGGGGAGGAGAGAGAGATGGGGGATTCGAATCCAACGGATAGAGACGAGAATCTATATATCTTGTAAGGACGAGTGGGAGCGAGCGGGGGAGGGAGGGAGCGAGCGGGGGAGTGGAGTGGTTGGTTACTTCGCCCGACTATAGATGGTAAATTGCATTTTGCCCCTCAAAAGTTTAGCTCAAGAACACTTAACCCCGCTGTGTTTATTTTCTTCCAAATCGCTCCCTAAAGTTTGAAATGTTAGCACAATACCCTTTTGCCATCTACTTAATTTCCTAATTAGGTGGTTTTTATCTGATCAAAACTGAATTGAAGGGGCAAAATGAGGTTTTTCAACTATAGAGGTGTTAAGTGTTTTTCAGCTAAACTTCAGGGGGCAGAGTGTAACTTACTCCTATATAATGGGACTGAGGAGCACAATTTCAACGGATACGGTGGATGGCGTTTGGGATGTTTCGGGAGCACGCAAAGGGAGTGTGTCTGATGCAACTACGGAATGGAGAGGAGATTGGCAACGCTCACTTCGGTCCCCGTCAGCCGGGTCCCACAGCTAGACTAGGGATGGAACTAGTCTTACACATGAATAATGTTATTTGTACAATCTCCATCGACACACATCGACAAACTAGACCCATATATGAAGTGGTGGAGGGGCCTAGGGTTCAGTGCCGGTCTGGTTTGTCAATGTGTTTGTCGATGGAGATTGTACAAATAGCATTACTCCTTACACATACAAAGGAGATTAGGTTTGATGATGTTTGTAGCTATGGTTAAACCCCTTGAGTGTTAAAGACCGGCACTGAACATGAGTGTTAAAGACCAATGTTGAAGAGGCACGAGAGGAAAATAGTGAGGGTGAGAGCATGCAGTAGTAAAGAGAATGTTGAAGAAGATGATGAAGAGCAATCAGGATGATTCGATCAAGTTTCTGAAGATTGCACTATTTTCAAGAGTTTTAGAACACATGCAGCCTTATCCATATGGCAAGACAATTAAGGTATATGGATAGTTATCGTGTGTGTATATATTTTTGTAAGGACATGTGGTGTCATCCAGGCAAGTTGCTTAAAAACTATATCCTTTACTATTTCTGAAAAACCTAGAGTGACGGCAAGCTGCTCAACTCCGTATCTATTCAAACTTGGACTTTAACGGATTAGTGGGTAAGTTGTGGGCCCGGAGGTATATAATTAAAGAATCTTAAGCCAAACCCTAATCCTATTGGTGTCGGGATAGTGTGGGGGTGGGGGGGGGGGGGATTACGGCCGTCGTACGGTCCCTCTCCAATAGTCGATGGAAGGTGTTGACCTTCAAGACGTGGCGCGCTGTAGAGTGTTGAGCTGTCACGCTAACATAGTAAACAGAGAGAGAGAGAGAGAGAATATTGAAACAAGATGTGGTGACAAAGTTCGGCCGAAATCTACGTCTCCGTCCGGTAAGACACAATCTTTGAATCCACTATCTCTAACGAAGTAGAGCTACTCTCGACAGGCCGAGGAGTGCTTATATAAGTAAAGAGAGTGTGGAATGGGCTTGGCTCGAGTCTGAATACAAGAAAGCTCAGGGAGCTCTGGAAAACAGAAAGTGAAATCTAGTCTGGAATTCTGGATCTGGAATATTTGTTGGGTCTGCTATTTATGAAGATTTGGGAATACCAGGGGTTTTGATAAATATCCGGGGGGATTTACCAGGCCCCGAATAGTATTCGCGTCCCCCAGGCAGGGCTGTGGGTCCAACTGTCATCTCCATAGGGCCCAAGCAAGGCTACAGATCCCACTGTTATCTCCGTGAGCTCCCAGCAGGGCTGCAGGTCCCATGGTCATCTTGATAGGCCCCAAGTAGGGCTACGGATCCCACTATCATCTCCGTGGGCTCCAAGCAGGGCTGTAGGGTCCATGGTCATCTTCATATGCCCTTGGTAGGGTTACGCACCACACGGTCATCTTAATAGGCCCCAGGCAAGGCTACGGGTCCCACGATCATCTCCATGGGTCCCAGGCAGGGCTGCCGGTCCCATCGTCGGGTATTAGCCAAATTTTGCACCCATAGTTACTCCCTCCCAGCTAGGCAGGTGCTAACCTAACTGGCTGGAACTCTATAGAGCAAAACCAGCTGTGTGTCTACCAACGCCTTGTCCGGGGCTAACCGTTGTGCCTGCCGACCCCCTGCCAAGGGTCGGTCGTTGTTTATCTGTCGGCCCCCTGTTCGGGGGCTGATCGTAGCGCCCGCCGACCCTTTGCGAAGGGCCGGCCATTGTCCGAAGGCAGACCGTAGTGCCCGCCAACCCCCCTGCCAAGGGTCGACCGTTGTCATTCTGTCGACCCCCGGTCTGGGGGCCGACCATCGTGCCCGTTGACCTGCCAAGGGTCGGTCAGGTGCGTGTATACCGACCCACTGTCTGGGGCTGACCATCGTGCCTGCCGACCCCCTGCCAAGGGTTGGCCAAGTACGCGTATGCCGACCCACTATTTGGGGCTGACCGTCGAGCCTACCGACCCCCCGCCAAGGGCCGGCCAAGTGCGCATCCGTCAAACCGTTGTCCGGGGCTGACCGTCGTGTATGCCAAACCCCCACCAAGGGCCCGGCGGGTGCACGCCTGCTGACCCACTATCCGGGGCAGATTATCATGCCCGTCGACCCCCTGCCAAGGGCTGGCCGGGTGTGCGTCTACTGACACGTTGTCTTGGGTCGACCGTCGCGTTCACCAATTCCCTATCAGGGGCCACCCGGGTGTAGTCTGCTAACCCCCCGCCAAGGGTCGGTTACTGTCCGTCTACCGACCCCCTACCCAGGGGCCAATCGACGCGCCCGCCGACCCCTTGCCAAGGGACGGCCAGATACACGTTTGTCGATCCGTTGTCCGGGCTCGACCATTATGCCCGCCAAACTCCTACCAAGGGCCGGCCGTGTGCGCACCTGCCAACCCGCTGTCTGGGGTCAACCATCCCACTTGTCGACCACCTGCCAAGGGTCGATCGGGTGCGCGTCTGCCGACCCGTTGTAAGGGGGTCAACCGTCACGTCGCCCGATTCCTTATCAAGGCCCAGCCGGGTGTGCATTTACCGACCCCCAACAAAGGGTCGGCCACTGTCCGTTTGTCGACCTCTGCCTGGAGGCCAACCGTCGCACCTGCTGACCCCCTGCCAAGGGCTGGTCGAGTGTGCGTCTACCGACCCGCTGTCCGGGGCCGACCGTTGCGCCCGTCGACCGCCTGCCAAGGGCTGGCCGGGTGCGCCTCTGTCGACCCCCTGTTTGGGGCCGACCGTCACGCCTGTTAACCCTCTGCCAAGGGCCGGCCGGGTGTGCATTTGCCGACCCCTTGTTCGGGGCTAACCGTCGTGCCTGCCAACCCCCTGCCAAAGGTCGACCGGGTGTGCATCTGCCGACTCATTGTCTGGGGCCGACCATCGTGCCTACCGACCCTCTACCAAAGGCCAGCGAGAGGTGTGTCCGCAGTTACCCCTTCCCAGTTAGCCAGGTGATAACCTAGATGGTTGGGACTCTATAGCTCAAAACCGATTTGACGATGTCGAGGTGGATGTCCGGGGCCGACCGTTGTGTCCGTCGATTCTCTGCCAAGGGCCGACCGATTGTGCACCTATCGAGGAGCGTGATGGGCGATGGTCGCAGTACGTGGCCCCGTCGGTCGACATCCGATCGGACGGCTCGTGTTCATGCCCGCGTCCATGTGATGTCGGTCGGTCCTGGCCAGACGGCTCGTGCGGCTCGTATCTGCGCGCGTGCCCATGCCCACACCCGTGCCCGACGGCCGGTCAGTCGGGCGGTCGGTCAATCACCGACAATCGACCATAGAATCGCAGTCAGTTTGGATGCAGTGCTGGCTGTCAGTTGCCAATGTAGGCGCAGGGGGGCAATCGTTTGCCAACGTAGGTGCTGGGGGACGGTCTGTTGCCGACAACTGACCCCAAAATTGAGGTTTGATGCTGGCAACCGACCCCAAAACCGGGGTCGATTGCCATATACTGGGTGAGGCCGGTCGGTTGCAAGGGGAGGGAGCGACGGTCGGTTGCCAGCGCAAACGCAGGGGGGGTCAGTTGCTAGCACAAAGGGGGGTGGTTGGTTGCCTACGTAGGCGCAAGGGGGGCGGTCAGTTGCCAGCGCAGGTGCAGGGGGGGCGGTTGGTTGTCGTGCACTTGTTCCAGCCGGTCGGTTGCAAGGGGAGGGGGGCGGTCGGTTGCTAGCACATGCGCAAGGTTGGCGGTAGGTTTCCAGCACAAGGGGAGCGATCGGTTGCCAGCGCAGGTGCAGGGGGGCCGTCAGTTTCCAGCACAGGCACAGGGGTGCGGTCGGTTGCCAATGCCGGCACAAGGGGGCGGTCAGTTGCCTGCGCAGGTATAGGGGGGGCGGTCGATTGCCAGCAACTGGCCCCAAAATCGGGGTCTATTGATGTGCACGTACTGGTTGCAGCCGGTCGGTTGCAAGAGGAGGGGACGGTGGTTGGTTGCCAGCGCAGGTGCAGGGGGGCGGTCGGTTGTCGTGCACTGGGTACGACCGGTCGGTTGCAAGGGGAGGGTGGGCGGTTGCCAGCGCAGGCGTAGGGGGGCAATCGGTTGCCAGCGCAGGTGCAGGGGGGCTGGTCGGTTGCCAGTGATGGTTGGTGATGAAGATGGTAAGAATGGTTTGGTAATGAAGGTAGTGGGGATAGTTGGTGATGAAGGTGGTGGTGAGGATGATGGTAGTGGGTGAAGGGGTCGGTAGTGGGGGTAACTATGGGTGGTTGTCGTCGATGAAGGGGGCAACTGTGGTTGCTACGGCCACGGGCTGAGCTCCACTTAGTAGGGGGTGCTCGGTTGGGTGGATCCATAAGGGAGCTCGGTTGAGTAGGAGGTATTGCGGTCGATCGGGTAGTAGGTGCCCTAACCCCAACCCCTAACTCTAAACCTAAACCTAAACCCACCCACCCCTAACCCTAACTCTAAACCCTAAACCCACCTCTTCTAACCCTAAACCCACCCCTCCTAAACCCTAAACTCTAAACCTACCCCTCCTAACCCTAACCCTAAACCCACCCCTCTTAACCCTAACCCTAAACCCTAAACCCACCCCCTATAACCCTAACTCTAAACCCTAAACCCACCCCTCTAACCTGAACGGTCGGGCAGTAGTCCTCGGTCTGCACGAGCTTTGGCTGAAGTCGGGGAATCTCTTAGTTTTCTCAAAATTGACAGCGGGAGAGTCCTTCGAGTGAGTCTGGAGGAATGGTGCTTTCGCCTGAAGTTCGCCAAGGGCAGGGCCTTGGGCTCATTGAGTGCCGAAGGCATTTGAACACCACAGATTTTATCTATGAGCGGGAGAGCTAACTTTCTGGGTGCTTTGAGCGCCGAGGCAGAGATCGCCTCGGACTTTATTTGCGAGCACCGGATCTATCTCTCCAGGCACGTTGAACGCCGAGGTGGAGATCGCTTTGGACTTTTTGGATACCCCCACGTACAAGCATATCTTAATCTTCGATTCTATCTTTTCTCACTTGTCCTTCCACACATATGCTGGACAACCCCAAATCCTAAAGTACCGTAGACTCGGCTTTTGCTTTAACTACAGGTCCCATAGAGTTAGGGGTACTAACTTTGATAAAACAAAGTTCAAGGTGTAAGCTGCCGTCTCTATGGCATATCCCCAAAAATTGGGTGGCAATGATGAGTAACTCATCATAGTCCGAACCATGTCTAACAAAGTTCAGTTTCTCCTCTCAGACATACAGTTTTTTTGTGGAGTCCCTGGTGCAGTCAACTGGGATACGATCACATGTTCACGTAGGTACCCAATAACTACATCCGATAGGTATTTGCCTCCTCGATCCGATCGAATGGATTTGATACTCTTACCCATCTGCTTTTCTGTTTCGGCTCTAAACTCCTTGAACTTATCAAAAGATTTAGACTTATGCTACTGTAGACACACAAATTGTGTCAAACCCGAACCCGACTTATATGCACCGACCTGGAGGGCAGGCCCGACACAAACACAGGCCCACCGGACCCGACCCGATCCAAACAAGAGGTCGGGTGGGCCCATCCTCAAGTGGGGCCCACCCGCCCCCTTCTAGAAAATCGTGCCCCCTACCCGCGGGTAGGGGGTGGCCGACCAAGCAAGAAAAAAAAAGGAAAGAAAAGAAAGGAAAGAAAAAGGAAAGAAAAGAAAAGAGAAAAAGAAGAAAAATGAAAGAAACACCAACATACGTGGGGAGAGGTTGTGTAGACGTCTACAAAAGCGTGGATCTGTGTCGATCCCTCGATCCGATGGACAAGAAACGAAACCGGGTCGCCATCGATTTAATATGGAAGATTCAAATAAATTCAAAAAAGATTGGGACATAACTACTCCGCCAGAAAAGGAAAAGAAATAAAGGTTTATTCCCCCCATCAATGAAGGAATAAATCTTGGGTAGTTATGGGAGA
Organism: Chamaelirium japonicum; assembly: GCA_947650365.1. Classification (NCBI taxonomy): domain Eukaryota; kingdom Viridiplantae; phylum Streptophyta; class Magnoliopsida; order Liliales; family Melanthiaceae; genus Chamaelirium; species Chamaelirium japonicum. The sequence goes on from OX393558.1 coordinate 13,011,336, forward strand.
GATATTAAAGGGATTCAAATAAATCTTCCCATATCTCTCCCATCCCCCCTTCACCTATAAATAGAGGGGGAGGGGGAAGGCTCAAGAGTTCGAAGTCGAAGACAAAAGCGAGGAAGCTCTGCAAAGGAGGAGACGTGCCTTCATCGACCTAAGGCTTCACAAGGCTCGGGCAAACCTATCCCTTCGGGACCGGCTTAGCCCATTGAAAGTCCTCATCAACGTGAAGACCCTTGCACAAGAAGATCACCCCTTCAACTCCGTGCACGAAGAAGAAAGCTTAGAGAAGAAGAAACCTTCAACTCCTAAGACGCCAGAAGCAAAGGCCGGAGAAGAAGATAGGAGCGACATCACCCCATCGTCTCCAACAAGCCTTCGACTCTGATCAAGCCCAAAAGCCTAGAGAAGAAGATAGGAGCGATATCACCCCATCGTCTCTAACAAGCCATCAACTTTGATCAAACCCAAAAGCCCGGAGAAGAAGATAGGAGCGGCATCACCCCATCGTCTCCAACAAGCCTTCGACTCTGATCAAGCCCAAAAGACCGGAGAAGAAGATCAAAGCGGCATCACCCCGTCGTCTTCAACAACATCTGCTCCATTCACGAAGTAGAAAGCTTGGAGAAGGACACCCGAAGCGGCGCTACACCCGTCATCTTCGAAACAAAGCCTTCAACTCTGATCATGCCAAAAAAGCCCGGAGAAGAAGATAAGTCATGACGATGCCACAACCGTCGAGAAAGCCGAAAGAATAAAGAAGCCTTGAAGATGGAGACATCGCCGTTCAAGAAGGAGATCGAGTCAAAACAAAGCAAAAGCCAACGCAAGAAGTCAAAAGCAAAGCACCGGTAAAGCCCGTGCCAAAGCAATGCAAGTGCCAAAACCGAGCAACTACGACGGTCACGAGCAAAGCACCGTACGTTCTAGCTGATACGATGCAAAGTCCGAAAGAACTAAAACATCACAAGCCTCTACCCATCTGAGGCAGGCGCGCGTCGTCGAAGGGCGGTTGATGAAGGCGATGTAATATTTTTGGTATTTTCTTTGTAAAAAGGTAACTAGTGATACGGAATCACCGAGAGGAAGTGGTGGAGGGGGTAAGAACTGTGACAGAGAAGAAAAGACTAGAAGCTTAGACGAGAGGGGGCTTGAAATCCATCAGGATACAAGGTGGGGACTCAAATCCATGAGCCAACGAAGGCATCCGCCATCAATTTTCATTCATCATAATCTCCCTTCAATGGTTACAATGGGGCCTTTAAATAGGCTAAAGAAAAGATAAAAAATGGCAACAAATTTAAAAGACATTAAGTATCCTAACAACTTACCTAAAATAAAGATCTCAAATAAAAAAAAATATTCTAAAAGATATCATAAGAGATATCCTGCCTTATTCATCCATGGCAGGCTAGGATGGGCCTTCGGGTGGGCCAATGGGCTTGGGCCCAAGTCGGATCACATCATTCGCTTCCGCTGCGAAGAACTCGCCCTCGAGTTCATACGGTAAAGTGCAATCATCGTCGAGGTTTTCACCGATGTGGTATCTGTCGTCAGGAGCTGATGGTGAAGGCCCAACAAATGATGTCTCACTATACCGAAGTCACCACCGGGGTCCCATGAGAAGGTATCACTGCCGTCGATCGGAAAACATATGTCAAAGTAGTGCTGGGGTAGACGACAGAGTTGGATCCTAATCTCAGACCGCTGCGATAGCTCGAACATCAGCTCGCCTGAACGGAGGTAGAGCTGAACAAACACTGTCGGCGCCAATAGTCGGTCTAGCCCAAGAAAATCAATCTACTGAAGCTCGGCTAGAGAGACCATCTCGAAAGAATCCGCAGTAGGTGGTAGCATGGCAAGCGGCAGAAGTTCCTCTGGAAGGGGAAGCTCGTCGGCTGGTGGTAGTACTGGAGGTGATGGATCCACCAAAGATACAACTGGAGGAAGCTCTGTCGGTGGTGGAAGCTCTACTGAAAGTGCTGGAGGTGGAGACTCATCTGTGGAGGCCGCTAGGGGTGAGTCCATTTGCTGTAACTCCCATTCAATCTCACAAGCTATCTCATAGGCTTCGTCCAGATCGCTCCAAGATCTAGGTGAAAACTGGCCCTTTATGTCGGAGTGGAGTCCTCTAACGTACAGTACCACTGCCAAGAAATCGTTCTCTGAAAAACTATAGCGGATCATGCGCCGATAGAATGCTGAAGTATACTCATAGACGGAGTTGTTTCTTTGATGACAACGAATCAATCATTGCATCTTGGCATCCATGCACAATGGTGGAAGTGTGGTCCAGGGGTAAATCTGGAAATTTATAATTACTGGTTCACTGAAAATTTCTATGGATGGTATAGATGCATAGAGCTCGGAAAGGGCTTCGATTCGGTACCAAGAACGTCCAAATCGGATGAAAAATGAGAAAGATATGGGGTTTTGAAGTCGTAGGGTCTTAACGGGTCTGTTTTTGTAAACGGGTTGGATCCGAATTCAACTCGGGTTCAGCACTTAAGTGCAAAATAGCAACTAGAAAAGTTGGGGATTTGAGAGCTGTTGGATGGGGATCTAAGGGTTGTGGTGGAGGAGTGAATTGGGGAAAAAGGAAAGGGCTAAAGGGTAAAAAAATTAGGGCTTTTGTTTGGCCTCTTGTTTGCAACTAGGGAAGAGGAAGGGGCGGCAGCAATGGCAGCAAGCAGCACAGCAACGGCTGGCCAGCAGGTACGGTTTCTCTTTCCTTTCTTTCTTCTTTCCTTCTTCTTCTCTTCCCTTTTCTTCTCTTTCTTTCCTTTTTCTTTTTCTTCCCTTTTCTTCTCTTTCTTTCCTTTTTTTTTTTTCTTTTCCTTTTCTGCTACGATCACAAATCTGATATTTTTTTTTTTTTGGTTGCGGGGTGCGCGGGAGCACGGGAAGTGGTGGCGGTTTAGCGGGTGGAGCGGGAGGAACGGTGGCTTGCGGTGGACGGGCGGGCGACAAAAGGAGAGGTTCGCGGTAGTGGAGGTATGCTCTCTCTTCTCTTTTTTTTTTCTCCAGATCTGATCCCTCTTTTTTTTTTTTTGTTGGGATTGTAGGGCGACGTACCAGAAGAAGATGACGACTCGGCGAGGATGGTGACGATGGAACGGCGACGATGACAATGACGATGGACGACGGCGATCGAAGCGAAGATCGTTCGTGGTACGAAAACACCACGAAGCCGAAGCTCTGATACCAACTTGATGCAGGCGCGCGTCGTCGAAGGGCGGTTGATGAAAGCGATGTAATATTTTTGGTATTTTCTTTGTAAAAGATAACTAGTGATACAGAATCACCGAGAGGAAGTGGCGGAGGGGGTAAGAACTGTGACAGAGAAGAAAAGACTAGAAGCTTAGACGAGAGGGGGCCTGAAATCCATCAGGATACAAGGTGGGGACTCAAATCCATGAGTCAACGAAGGCATCCGCCATCAATTTTTATTCATCATAATCTCCCTTCAATGGTTACAATGGGGCCTTTAAATAGGCTAAAGAAAAGATAAAAAATGGCAACAAATTTAAAAGACATTAAGTATCCTAACAACTTGCCTAAAATAAAGATCTCAAATAAAATAAATATTCTAAAAGATATCATAAGAGATATCCTGCCTTATTCATCCATGGCAGGCTAGGATGGGCCTTCGGGTGGGCCAATGGGCTTGGGCCCAAGTCGGATCACATCACCATCTATGTTCAAGAACAGGCGCCAAAGCAAAGCAAAAACCAGAGCCACGCCAAACATGGGCGGATCCATGAGTTGGCTCGGCCGGGCTATAGCCCGGCCGAGTTTTGAGAAAGCTCCTGTAACCCCAGTTCAGTCCAGCCCTCCTCCGCTCACAGCCCGTCAGGCCCAGTCCACAGTCCACCGAAAAGAAAAAAGGGTTATTTTGACTTTGCCCCCAAAATTTTGCCTTTAATTAGACTTTACACCCCATATTTCATTAATTAGACTTTACCCCCCAAAACTAATTGTTTCGTCAGCTCACCCCCCAAAACTTTATTTCTTTTCCGTAAGCCCACGCTTTTTTAATTCTCTTAGATGGTGGGCTGACGGAACAGTTAGTTTTGGGGGGTAAAGTCTAATTAATGAAAATATGGGGGATAAAGTCTAATTCAAGGTAGAATTTGGGGGACAAAGTCAAAATAACCAAAAAGAAAAAGAAAAAACACACAGTAGCGGTGGTGCCCCTTGTCTTTTTGTCGAGAGGCCACATCAAAAATCCTTAACGGATCTCTCTCTCTCTCTCTCTCTCTCTCTCTCTCTCTCTCTCTCTCTCTCTTTGTGTGTGTGTGTGTGTGGTGGCAAAGAGGAGGCGCAACGGCTGTGGAGGCCAGACCACCAAAGCGAGGAGGGGCATCCGGCGACGACTTGGTGGATCTGGTGCCTAGTGGTGTTGCTCGACGACGTCAGTGCTGCTCGGAGAGAATCCCCAAGTAAAATGGAAGCTTTTGTATGAAACCTTCGGCAACTCATCATTTTAATTGCTAAATTAGGGGAAACAGAAAGTGAACACATGAAGGAATAATCAAAGGAATCCATTTTTTCAAATACAATTATGCATAACATTTTATTGCCTTAAGATCTTTCGAGCCTAATATCTCATTAACTTATTATACTCATATCGTTGATGTTCACTTAAAAAGTTTTGCGCAGTATTTTTTTACTGTATATAGTAAATACTTCATTGTTAAAAAAATTAGTTTAGTTTCAGCCCAGTCCAAAAAAAATTTCTAGCTACGCCCCTGACGCCAAAGCAAAACAAAAGCCAAAGCCGACGCCAAAAACAAGATCGACGCCGCGAACCGACGATCAAGGACGTCGAGGTCTAGCAAAGATCGAGGGAGATACGAAGACCGAGGAACGAAGCCAAAAAATCCCCTAGCCAAGAAAGTGCGAAGCACGGAAGGGATAAAAGCAACAACGGATACTCCTTAGCCTCTCAAGAAACCCTCACCCTATAAAGACCTCTGTCCTGGGCAACCCTTTCAGAGCTCTCGCACGAATACCACATAGAGACGCGGATCAAAGGGACCCTCCAGAGGATCTCTCCTATAATCTCCTGATCAAATATTCACCGCACCTGGCTCACCACCCCCGAGTCCACGGGTCCCGGTATCTGTAATCTCGTTTTGCGCAATAAAGACGACCCGAATCTTTTTTTTTTTGTGCATACAGATTTTTGGCACTCCCGGTAGGACCTCCTCTCCTTTCATCCGTACATATGAAGGGATTGCTTCAAGTTCGTCATGGTTGGAACAAACAATGATACATTTTCTCCAAGCCTTTCACCGATCACTGAGTCTCCTCTACTCCAACATGGCGGTCCAGAAAACCCGGAGGGTGACATTCCCCTGGTGGTACACGTCTACACTCGGCGTACTCAAACTCTTGCGAATATCTTCATGCCTGAAACTACTGCTGTGGGGGATGATCTTCGTGCCGACTCGAATACTTCGCCCAACCAGTCAATTGAGTTGAGTCAAAGGTCCGATAGACTCTTTGTCTAGCCAGTAGATTCGGATGTTGATGCCTTTGAGTTGAATCTTGTGAATATTGAAAGACAGTAGACACGAGATATGATCTCGGAGTTCAGCCGAAGCCTACGTCTCCATGCTATAGGGAGCAACCCGAATTCACTAACACTTTGCTCTCAGTGACCTCGACAGGCCGAGTGTCACTGATCTCTTCAAAGAGAAGATCGAAGGAAAAGGAATATCGAAGGGTTAGAATATTAGAGCTCTGGGATTTTGCAAATCTGATTCAGGAATCAGAGATTCGGTGTTTAAAATCTAATCCCTTTTACATTGGTAGAGTTTGCTATTTATAGAATTTCCTGGGAAGAAAACCAGGGTAAATGGCGGTTTCTGTTGTCGTATTCGGGGATCCCCCAGGCAGGGCTGGTGGGTCCCACTGTCATCTCTGTGGACCCCCCAAGCAGAGCTGGTGGGTTCCGTTGTCGTCTCTATGGACCCCCCAGGCAGGGCTAGTGGGTCCCACCATCGTCTCTGTATGTCCCCCAAGTAGGATCGGTGGGTCCCGCTGTCGTCTCTGTGGAACCCCCAGGCAGGGCCGGTGGGTCCCGCTGTTATCTCTGTGGACCCCCCAAGCAGGGCCGGTGGGTCCCGCTGTCGTTTCTGTGGACCCCCCCGACAGGGCCGGTGGGTCCTGTTGTTGTCTCTATGGACCCCCCCAGGCAGGGCCGGTGGGTTCCGCCGTCTGTGAGGCTTCTAGTCAAAATTTGCACCCACAGTTACCCCCTCCAAGTTAGCTAGAGGCTATCCTGGCTGACTTGGATTTTAGGTGCAAAGGTCAACCCCCTGCCAAGGGTACGTGTCAGTGGGCTCTTATAGAACTCTGGTGTCTGCAAAGAAGAAAAACCCGTTTGATAGATCGACCTGTAATTTTGGCAAGTCAAATTTGTTTGGTCGGCCAAATCTGACTGATCGGTTAATTTTGATCGATCCGTCAAATTTAACCAATCGATCAAATATAACCGTTCGGTTAAATTTGACCGATCGATCAATTTTGACTGATCGGACAGTTTTGACCGATCGGTCAAATTCAATCGATGGAGCTTGAGGCGATTAGGTAAAAAATGCTAGTTTTTTGCTCGATCCTTTGAAAAATCGACTAATGTCGAATTTGTCCGATCGGTCAAAATTGTTCGATCGGACAGTTTTGACTGATCGGTCAAATTCAACCAGTGGAGTTTAAGGCGATCGGGCAAAAATGCTAGTTTTTTGCCCGATCCTTTGAAAAATCGATCGATCGGTTGAATTTCCCTAATCGGTCAAAATTGTCCGATCAGACAGTTTTGACCGATCGGTCAAATTCAACCGGTGGAGTTTGAGGCGATCGAGCAAAAATGCTAGTTTTTTGCTTGATCCTTCGAAAAAGTTGATTGATCGGTCGAATTTGTCCGATCGGTCAAAATTGTTCGATCTGACAGTTTTGACCGATTGGTCAAATTCAACCGATAGAGATTGGGGCGATCGAGCAAAAGAGCCTGTTTTTTGCCCGATCCTTCGATAAATTGATCGATCGGGCGAATTTGTCTGATCGGTCAAAATTGTCCGATCGGACAGTTTTGACCAATCGGTCAAATTCAACCGGTAGATATTGGGGCGATCGGGCAAAAGAGCCTGTTTTTTGCCCGATTCGTCGAAAAATTGATCGATCGATCGAATTTGTCCGATCGGACAGTTTTGACCGATCGATCAAATTCAACCAATAGAGATTGGGGAGATCGGGTAAAAGAGCCTATTTTTTGCCGATCCTTCAAAAAATTGATCGATCGGACAGTTTTGACCGATCGATCAAATTCAATCGGTGGAGGTTGAGGCGATCGGGCAAAAAAGCCTATTTTTTTGCCCGATCCTTTGGAAAATCACCCGTTCGTCTGCCTGTCGAACGAGCGATGTCTTTGAGGCAATCGGTCAAAGTTGTCCGATCGGACAAGTTTGATCAATCGGATAATTTCAACCAGTGGAGGTTGAGGCGATCGGGCAAAAGAGCATGTTTTTTGCACGATCTTTTGAAAAAATCGCCCGATCGTCTGCCTATTGAACGGGCGAAGTCTTTGAGGCGATCGGTCAAAGTTTGTCCGATCAGATAATTTTGACCGATCGAACAATTTCAACCGGTGGAGGTTGAGGCGATCGGGCAAAAAAGCTTATTTTTTGCCCGATCCTTTGGAAAATCACCCGATCGTCTACCTGTCGAACAGGCGAAGTCTTTGAGGCGATTGGCCAAAGTTGTCCGATCGGACAAGTTTGACCGATTGGATAATTTCAACCGATGGGGGTTGAGGCGATCGAGCAAAAGAGCCTGTTTTTTGCCTGATTCTTTAGAAAATCGCCCAATCGTCTGCCTGTCGAACGGGTGAAGTCTTTGAGGCGATTGGTCAAAGTTGTCCGATCGGATAAGTTTGACTGATCGGACAATTTCAACCGGTGGAGGTTGAGGCGATCGGGCAAAAGTGCCTATTTTTTGCCCAATCCTTTGGAAAATTGCCCGATCGTCTGCCTGTCGAACGGGCGAAGTCTTTGAGGCGATCGGTAAAAGTTGTCCGATCGAAAAATTTTGACCGATCGGACAATTTCAACCGGTGGAGGTTAAGGCGATCGGGCAAAAGAGCTTATCTTTTGCCTGATCCTTTGGAAAAAATAGCCCGATCGTCTGCCTGTCAAACGGGCGAATGGAGTTGGCGCTTCTACCTAGTTCGTCATTTCGCCTGACCCAACGTTTTGCCTGGCCCAATGCTTTGTCTGGATTGGCGCCATGTGTCAATTTTGAAAAGACGGTGTATCACTCTTAAGACGCCACGTGGCACTCCGGTTTTCCTGCCAATTTTTTCGGGGTTTATAAGTCTCGCTCCAGAGTTCATTTTTGCCTCACGCTATCAAAAATTTTCTGAGTCCACAGCTTTTGCTCCCGAATTCTCACTTCTCTGCTCTCAAGTTTCCAGCTTTCTGTTCTCTCTATCCCTTCGATCGGTTGCGATGGCATCAGCAAGTTGCACTAAGAACATCGTGCCTCCCAAGATAAGGGCCTCGCAGAAGGGAAAGGCTGTTGTCGAGCAGTCTTCGCCAAAGGTAGCCGAGAAAGGAAAGGGCAAGGGCAGCCTCGGTGTTCTTGGCAAAAGACATGGATTGGGTTTGCTTCTGCGCCTACCAGGCCAGAGAGTATTCCCAAGGCGGATTTCGTGCTAAGGCCACTGAAGCCGCTGGCTGAGGAGCTGGTCTTCGAATACGAGATCGGGAGGAAGCCCACTGTCGCCAAGAGGGAGAAGTGGGAGTGGCTACTGAGCTACTTCACCGAGGGTGCCCATCGTCCAGCGCTGGCGGGGGGTCCAGGCTGCTTTCGGCATCGACACCCGATCGGTGTTTTCTGAGGTGGCCAGCAAGTAGAAGATCATGGGTACGATAGTGACCATCGGTCAACTGAACTGCGGGATGCACCTGCTGCTGCTGCCGTTCGCTGCCAGACTGTTGAACACATCGAGCCTCTGCCCCGGGCAGCTGACGGGGAACGCGTAGAGGATCATCTACGCATTCTGCCGGGTGGAGTCAGACCACCAAGAGGAGTTGAGAGCCTGCTACTCCAATATCCCCGAAGGCGAGCAGGTCCGGATTGAGTTGGGCTATTTCTTCTACCACTACAAGTGGGTGTCAAGGAAGCTAGGATAGCCCATTCTTCAATTTCCACGGCGTCTCCATCTCCCGCCCGATCATAGACACCATGCCATCGGACAAACTATATACCGATTGGCCTATCTCCATCTCCGGGGCGTGGACCCCCCTGTCTGTGCCCGAGACCCCTCGCAGCCAAGTCCACAAGGAGGTGGAAAGGTACGGGCCTAGCGACGATCTGTGCTGGTCATCCGATCAAGTCGGATCGATTGACAATTTGTTCCTGGAGCTGACGTGCGGGACTAGGTCGTGGAAGCAATTCTCCAACTGCCCGGTTCGACATGGCAACGCCAATCTGATGCATAGGTTGCCCGCCAGGTTCGAAGACAATGACGCCTTGTACTCCGCCTACGAGGAGGATCCCGAGACGGGCAGGGTGGTCATGTATATCCAGCCCAAAACGGGAGGAAGCACCGATCAGGTCCCAAAAAGGAGAAGCTGGTGATGACCAGGCGTGGCCAGGTCAAGAAGAGGAAGGTGGTGAAGGTGGAGGAGGAAGAAAAGAAAGAAGAGGGAGGAGAGGAAGAAAGGGAGGGGAAAGAAGAAGAAGGAGAAGAAGAAGAAGAAGAAGAAGAAGAAGAAGAAGAAGAAGAGGAAGAAGAAGAAGGTCGCGAAGAGGAGGAGACCGATGACAGGGAGGGTGTGCCTCCCACCCCTCCTGGCACCGGGCGAGTATCTCCCATCGACGAGGCGAAGGCCCGTCGGATGGAAGATGAATTGGACACAATAGACGACGGTAAAAAAGTATTGATCGTCTATAATTTTGACACCCTGAAGCGCCCCAAGCGCATCAGGGTTAAGTGCTCGGGGAGTGACATTGTTTACAATGTCAAGCCCCTCGACCAAGTGCCGCCCGAAGGTCGCCACGAGGGTGAAGCCTCGATCGGGCAAGTGTCCTCCAGGGGGAGCATCGAGGGCGCTGAAGTAGAAGAGCCGAGGCATGCGACTCGGAGGAGCACTGCTGAGGTAGCTGCAGAGGCGCCACCCTTGATGTCTGCCCTCCTGGAAGGGGCGGCTGCCAACCCTAAGGGTTAAGGAGTCTCTTCTCCTCCTATCGTTCCTCCTCCTGATCAAGTGGGGGATAATGTAGAGGCGATGCAGACTCCCAAACCCAAGGGGAGATTGGACCGAGGGAATGGGATTCCCCAATCCTCGCGTGGAGCTGCTGCTGGTGATGGTAATATCTCTTACTTGTTTCATTCTACATTGTAGGTTTTCAACTGTCTAATGTACTTGTCTTCTTGCAGATGCACCTAGTGGCCCGCAACCTGTGTTGCGGGAGTTAGGAGAGGTGGATATCAACCATCCGACAAGGACGCTCAGGAAGCTTTGCAATCTTTCGGAAGCGCCCTTGGAAGAAGCCTTCTCCAGGCTTGAAGTTGTAGTAAGTATCTTGACTTAGCTTCAGTTACAAATAATAACACCTGTGTTTGATGCCTTTGACTTGTTTCTTTGTCATTTGCAGATGTCAGCCTTGCTGAAGCTCAACATCAGGCTTTTTAGGAAAGCTGGAGAGCTGGAGGCTTCGATAGAAGTCGCTTGTTTGAACATCCTCTTGGAGACGGCCAAAGACGAGAAGGAGAAGCTGGCTGCAGCCTTATCCGCTAGTCAGAAAGCCTTTCGTAAAGAGGAGTTTGAAAAGAAGAACTTGAACGCCTCTTACGTCCCCCTGGGCAAGGAGCTTCATGACTTGAAGAATAGTTTCTTCAAGGTAGAGACTTCTGCCCATGACCATGCCATAGGAATAAAGGAGCTGAAGGCGGAGCTCGCTGCGAAGGAGGCAACTTTTGCGGCCAAGGAGGAGGCCTATGTGAAGGAGCTCGAGCAGACACTTGTTGATAACGAGACCTACAGGTCGACTGCAGAGAATGCAGTGGAAGCTCTCAGGCAGGCTCACGCTAGTGGCACTTATTCTTCCAAGGCGTCTGCGGTGAGTAAAGCTCGTGGTGTATCTGAGGGAGATAGGTCACATGCTCAGAGTGTAGCGAAACCCTGATGTACTATATCCCTTTCTTTGTATTTGTATGACTTGTATCTGTAAGAAACTCGCTTGTATTTGCAAAATTTGAGTAATAGAAAAAATTTGTTTTGGATGTGTCGAAATAGAATGTCTCTTCTGTGTTGAATTTTTTGAATGTTAATGTTTTGAATGGGATGATTGAATGATCGTTTAACATCTGTCTGTAAGGGGTCGTGTTGCAACACGAACACCCAAACTTGTTAATCGAATAAGTATTTAGGAGTTGTGATGTTCCAAAACTCCAAACTGTTTAACATATGCCTGTAAAGGGTCGTGTCGCAACACGAACACCCAAACTCGTTAGTCGACTTGTTAAGAGTTGTGTTGTTTCACAACTCCAAACTGTTTAACATTTGTCTGTAAGAGGTCGTGTCGCAACACGAACTTTCAAACTTGTTAATTGCTTGAGTAGTCATGAGTTTTGCTGTCTCACAACTCAAAACTATTTAACATCTGCCTGTAAGGGGCCGTGTCGCAACACGAACACCTAAACTTATTAATTGCTTGAGTAGTCATGAGTTGTGATGTCTCACAACTCAAAACTATTTAACAACTGTATGTAAGGGATCGTGTCGCAACACGAACACCCAAACTTGTTAATCGATTAAGTAGTTAAAAGTTGTGCTATCTCACAACCCAAAACTGTAATATCTGCCTGTAAGGGGTTGTGTCGCAACACAAGCTCCCAAATTTGTTAATTGGTCTGCCAGTTAAGAGTTGTGATGTCTCACAACTCAAAACTATTTATGGTTATGTGAGCGCCTGGAATTGGAATGAATAGGATTGAAATATAAACTAGTCTTCATTCAGTATAGAGTTTACATCAAGGATAGAACATTTTGAGGTGTCTAGTATTTCAAGCTCGTGGTAGTCGATCTCCTTCTGTCGTGATGAGGCGATAAGATCCTTTGCCTCCTATTGATTCGACTACGTAGGGTCCTTCCCGGTTGGGAGCTAGTTTTTTGCTGTCGCGTTCCTTAGTGTTGGAGAAGACTGCTCTGAGAACCAGGCTTCCAATCGGGAACTGTCTTTTGCTAATCTTCTGATCGTAGGCTCGCTTGATCTTCTGTTGGTAATTGGCAATGCGGATGGTTGCCTGATCACGCAACTCTTTAGAGAAATCGAGGTCATCGGCTCGAAGTTTATTGTTAACCCCTTTTTTGATGGCTTTGGTCTTCAGAGTATTAGAGATAGCCTCTGTTGGGAGAACTGCTTCCGATCCGTAGGTTAGGCAAAAGGGGGAGAATCTAGTCGATCGTTTCGAAGTATTTTGATAGCCCCACAAGACCTATGGTAGGGTCTTCTCCCATAATCTTTTCTTGTCATCCAGTTTCTTCTTGAGTAGACCAAGGATAGCTCTGTTAGAGGCTTCGGTTTGACCATTGCATTGAGGGTACCTCAGTGTTGAGTAGAAGAGTTTGATCCCATGGTTTAGACAGAAGTCTCGAAACTTGTCGGAATCAAATTGAGCTCCGTTGTCAGCAATCAGGACTTGGGGTGTGCCAAACCTAGAGAAGATGTTATGTCTGATGAACTTGATATCTTCATTGTCGGTCTCTCGGAAGAGTGGCACCGCTTCTACCCATTTGGTGAAGTAATCTGTAGCCAGCAACAAATACTTCTTCTTGCTTGGTGATGGCGTGAACGGACCCAAGAAGTCTAACCCCTATTGATGGAAGGGCTAGGGGCTTGTCAATGGGTGGAGTTCATCTGCAGGGGGATGGATGACTCGGGCATGTCGTTGACAAGACTCGCACCTTTGAACGAACTGGCTGGCATCTTTTGCCATGGTTTCCCAATAGTAACCTTGAAGTTTTGTTTTGGCTTCGAGTGATCTCCTACCTGAATGATTCTCGCAGGCTCCGGAGTGAATGTCGGTAAGGATTGCCTTCACTTGCAAGGGACCAACACACTTGAGCAGTACCCCACTATGTGATCTGAAGTATAGATTTACTTCTTGGAGATGGTAGCATGGGAGTTTTCTTTGGAGTTTTCTAGCTTGAAGGAGATCTTCTGGCATTTTGCCTTGCTTGAAGAAGTTGAAGATTGGATGTCTCCAATTTGCAGGTTCGTGTGCCATGGTAAGATAGGGGGTTGGCTATCTCCAACTCCCAGATTCTTCATTCATGGCAATGATCTGTTGCTCGATGATAGTTTTAGGTGACTCTTGATAATCGATTTGAATTTGCCTTCGTCCGAGTAAGTATCCAAGCACCGAAGTAGCATTAACTAGAGCATTGGCCTCTCGATTTTTTGCTCTCGGGATTTAGATGAATTCAATACTACCGAAGCATTGTTGGTGATGTCGTACAAGAGCTAGATAATTTTGCATCCTTTCTTCTCGAGCTGTGTCCTCCTCGTTGATCTGCCTAATTATCAGCTAGGAGTCTCTAAAGATGGTGAGTCGATCTACCCCGAGGGATTCAGCAATCTTCAATCCAGAAATGAGCGCTTCATATTCGGCTTCGTTGTTGGTAGCATTAAATTCGTGAAGGATAGCCTTTTGAAGATGATCTAGCTCGGGGGATATCAAGACTATCATAATTCCCGAACCGATCACACTTGAAGCCCCATCAGTGTAGAGCCTCCATCGGGTTGAAGTAGTGGGAGTCTCAGGACTCTGATTGAGGGTCTCTGGAACAGGGTTGAGTGGAAGTTCGTCACCATCGTCGAGGTGCATTTCGACGTTGTCTTTCCATGTAATAGGATCCTCTACGGGGAAGTCAGCAAGGAAGTCAGCAACGGCTTGCCCTTTGAGCGAAGTGTGAGGCTCGAACTGAATCCCGAGAGCACTCATCTTGATCACCCATTTGGTCATTCGACCTGCTCGATATGCCTTATCAAGGATGTCTTTGAGTGGGTGCTCTAAGACGACCGTGATCGGGTGAGAGATGAAATAGGGTCTAAGACGTCGCGATGCAGTGAGCAAGGCTAGTGTGACCTTCTCGATCTTCGAATAGCGAGTCTCTGCTGGAAGAAGGGTATGACTAATGTAGTAGACTGGACGTTCTACGCATTCTCTTCTGCTGACCAAGACTGTACTGATAGCTTGATCGGTAACAGCGAGATAGAGCTAGAGATCTTCTTTTGCGAGTGGAGCTGTCAAGATGGGAGCTCGTGCGAGATAGTTTTTGACGCCTTGGAATACCTGCTCATATGTTAGACTCTACCCAGAGGTGTCTGCCTTTTGCAACTTATCGAAGAGTGGCTTGCACTTGTCGGAAGATTTAGAGATGAACCGGTTGAGAGCAGCTAATCTTCCAGTGAGGCACTGCACTTTCTTCCGATTCGAGCATATCGAGGATTGCTCGAATTTGGTCGGGGTTGGCTTCGATGCCCCTCCTGGTCACGAGATGACCCAGGAATTTGCCTGATTGAACTTCGAAGGCACACTTGGCTGGGTTGAGCTTTATGCGGTACTTTCGGAGGATTTGAAATATTTCTGCCAGATCGGAGAGATGGCACTCACGACTGGAGCTCTTGGTGAGGAGATCGTCAATATAGACTTCGACGTTGCGGCCGATCTGCACTTCGAACATCTTCGTGACTAGCCTTTGATATGTTGATCCTGCGTTCTTGAGGCCGAATGGCATAATGTTGTAGCAGTAGAGGCATCTGTCTGTCACAAAGCATGTCTTCTCTTGATCGTCTGGATGCAGGGGAATTTTGTTATACCCAGAGTACCCATCCATGAAAGATAGGAGCTCATGGCCAGCAGTGGCGTCGATGAGTCTGTCTACCCTTGGCATGGGGAATGGGTCTTTTGAGCATGTCTTGTTGAGGTTGGTGAAGTCGATGCAGACTCTAATATTATCGTTCTTCTTAGGAACTACGACAATATTGGAGATCCAAGTAGGGTACTCTACTTTACGAATGAAGCCTACCACGAGTAGCTTACTGATCTCCTCTTGAACTGTAGATTGATGTTCTGGTCGGATTGCCCGGGGTTTTTTCTTGACAGGTTTCGCTCCTTCTTTGATGGCGAGTCGATGACATGCATTGTCCGGATTGATCCCGGGTATATCCTCGAAACACCAAGCAAAGACTTCAATGTTGGATCGAAGGAATATTGCTATGTCTCGCGCTTCTGTGTCACTGAGACTGGTACCAATGAATGCCTCTTGAGGGAGATCGCCACAGCCGATGTTTATTCGAATGATTTCTTCGATTGAAGGTAAAGCTTCCTATTCGATTGATCGAGGTTCGGACAGTGGGATCCCCTTTGGTTGCTATCTTGAAGAAGGGCCAGCTTCATCTCTCGGCTGCTTCGGGGGTGCCAGATCTACCCTGTGATCTGTCTTGGCTGCAGCTGCTTCACAGGACCGCCCCACCTGTTGATCGCCTCGGATGGAGACAATGCCCTCTCCCATGGCAAACTTGAGGAGTTGATGATAAGAGAAAGATATGGCGTTGATCTAGTGAAGGAAAGGCCACCCGAGGATGTTGTAGTTTGACGTTCCTTCGACGATTGTGAACCTCACGAAGACTCGAGTCTCCCAGCTTAGGTCCAGGGTGAATCTCGATTCACCTATGGTCATGCTCTGCTCACTGTTGAAGCCCGTGATCACGGTCGGGATAACTTTAAGGCTTGAATACTTGTGTCCCAGACGCTTCAAGCAGTCTGAGAACATAATATCGATCGAGCTGTCGGTATCGATAAGAATGTGATTGACGGTATTCCCATCGATGAAGAGCCGTAGGACCAGGGGATCCCGATATGGAGTATGGACTCCTTGGAGGTCGGAGTCGTTGAAGATGATCGATGGCCATGCCAGGCCTTTGACAGGTTTCTCGACCCAGGTATTTTCTTTGTTCGCTGCAGAGCAAACATTGAAGATGCGTCGCACTTACCGATCGACCTCTTTCCCCATCAATATTTGGTTGTGCAATGCACCGTGGTTACCGAATATGTTGGCACACACGACGATAGGTGATGGTCGGATAGAGATCTGGTGGATCCAGCAAGCTTCCTTCCCCTTAGCCGAAGAAGGTTGATGTTGGTCTCGCTTGCCCTTGACGAACTCTTAGAGGTGACCTTCGTGCAATAGGTCTTCCAGGTGAGACTTTAGTCGGAAGCATCAACCGGTTGGGTGACCGTGGCTGGGATAAAAGTCACAGTAGACATATCTATCAGCAGTAACCTTGGTATCTGGTTACAGAGGGTTTAGTCGCCGAAGAAATTCTTCGTGTTGGATCTGATCGAGAATCTACTTGATCGGGAGAGTCCAATCGGTGAACGTCATCTTCTTCGGAGGTGATCTACGATTGTCTTCCCTTGGTCGCTTCGCAGGTGGAAGTGCCACTGCTTTCGTATTGTGAGCTTTGGCGGTATGCTTGGGCGCTGCTCTCTCAGCAGGTTGCCGTCTGGTTTCACGTCCCCTCCGAGCGATCTGATCATCTTCGACCTTAATCTCCCTCTGGATTCGATCAAACATCAAACCCAAGGAAGGTGGAGGATTGCGGATGAAGTCGTAGATATGCAGATTGAATCGGAGGACATTTTGGAAGGCTAACATGATAGCCTCGTGTTCGTTGTGGAATCTTCGTGTGAAGCTACGAAGATTATCTTCGGCTCCCATCCTCAGCCGATAGAGGGAATTGAGCTTCTTTTCCGGCTTTAGGTTGAGTTGATTGTGCTGCACGAAGCGATTTGCCAGGACTCCGAACTGGGTGATAGACCCAGCACGAAGGTTATGATACCAATCGAGAGATGGTTCGTCGAGGCTTCCGACGAAGGTTCGGCAGAGCACATTGTTTTCTTCTTCATACGGTGTTAGAGCTTGTTTGAACGCTAGGATGTGGAGGGTAGGATCCCCCTTGAGACAGTTGAACTTTGGGAGGGTTGGAGTCTTCCAGCCTTTCGGGAAAGATGATTGAAATAAGCTTTAGTGGAGGGGTCCAGCATAAGAGTATCCTTCTCTACGACTGTGTCCACGACCTGGATACAGATCGAGGGATAAGCTCGAGAGGTCTTGACCATGCTCTTGGGTAGTTGCCGGATGAATTTGGTGGCAGAGATCGATTCAAGCTTCTTGATAGAGCGGGAGAGATGGAGAAGCTCTGCTTTTCGATGACGCTTCTTTTGCTCGATGCCTCACCCATAGATTGGGTTTCGACTGTGCCTACCTAACAGAGTTTCGACCTAAGGAGGATTGAGAGGATTGGTCGTCGATGCGATCCCAAACACTCTACTTCCAAGGAGCTGCAGAAGGGGTGGGATCACGGCAACCTTTCTCGGGGGTTGTATTGCCCATAGACTTCCGTTGTTCGGAGTGAGTCGATCGTCGAGGTAGATCGACCTTCTAGTTAAATAAAGGGAGAGGGAGGACCACCCCAGTATCAGAAGCTGCCTTCTTGAGCGCGTCTCTCTCGGCTGTGAGTATGACATTCTGCTTAGCCAGTTGTAGCAGCTAGAAGTCAAGCGCCGAGATCTGGTAGGTTGATGGAGGGTCTTCCGTAGGAGTGGGGGCAGTTTGCCCGATCGACTACCGAAGAGGCGGGGGAATCGATCGATCGACCAATCTTCTACTTACCGAATGAACAGCTATCTCGGGGAGAGTAAGAGGCTGTCCGAAGTTGAGTCATTGACTCATTGAATGAGTCTCTAGACGAGGCTGGTTCTGTCGAGTATTGTTTTTCTCTGGATGATCTTGATGCCTTGTCTTCGTCGTTTAGGGAAAGTGAAGGATGCAACCAGGTTGTCGGTGTCCTAACAGTTGTCTGCTCAACCGAGGGGGCCGGGACGTTTGGTTATCTAGACCGGTTGTCTGCTCAATCGATCTGATAATTGTTGTATAGTTGAAGCTTCTTGATCGATCCCACAGACGGTACAAAACTATGGGGGATGATCTTCGTGCCGACCCGAAGACTCCGCCCAACTAGTCAATTGAGTTGAGTCGAAGGTCCGATAGACTCTTTGTCTAGCCTACATATTTGGATGTCGATGCCTTTGAGTTGAATCTTGTGAATATCGAAAAACAGTAAACACAAGATATAATCTTGGAGTTCAGCCGAAGCCTATGTCTCCGTGCTATAGGGAGCAACCCGAATTCACTAACACTTTGCTCGAAGTAACCTCGACAGGCCGAGTGTCACTAATCTTTTCAAAAAGAAGATCAAAGGAAAAGAAATATCGAAGGGTTAGAATATCAGAGCTCTAGGATTTTGCAAATCTGATTCAGGAATTAGAGATCCGATGTTTAGAATTTGATCCCTTTTATATTGGTAGAGTCTGCTATTTATAGAATTTCTTGGGAAGAAAATCAAGGTAAATGGCGGTTTCTGTTGTCGTATTCGGAGATCCCCCAAGCAGGGCTGGTGGGTTCCACTGTCGTCTCTGTGGACCCCCCAGGCAGGGCTGGTGCGTCCCGCCGTCGTCTCTGTGGGTCCCCCAGGCAGGGCTGGTGGGTCCCACTATCATCTCTGTGGACCCCCCAGGTAGGGCTGGTGGGTCCCGCCGTCGTCTCTGTGGGTCCCCAGGCAGGGCCGGTGGGTCCTGTTGTTGTCTCTGTGGACCCCTTAGGCAGGGCCGGTGGGTCCCGCTGTCATCTCTGTGGACCCCCCAGGCAGGGCCGGTGGGTCCTGCTGTCGTCTCTGTGGTCCCCCCAGGCAGGGTCGGTGGGTCCCGCTGTCGTCTCTGTGGACCCCCAAGCAAGGCCGGTGGGTTCCGCCTTCTGTGAGGCTTCTAGTCAAAATTTGCACCCACAGCTGCTGAAGATGCTTGCTAAAGCGCTGAAGAGGCCTTGGTGCATGAAGAAATGTGCCTCGATCCTGGAATTCATGTCCAGAAATTTGGGGAGGACCAGCCCTGTAACATCCCAAAATAAATTAATAATTAAAAGATCATTATAAGAAAAATTTTATAAAAAAAATTCAAAATAAAAATCGGACTGCGCCATTGCGTTCGTCTCGTCGAAACGATCAAAAAACCTATATACACTTTTGCGTTTTGAACTCATTTAAACTATTTAAAAATTTAAAGAAAAAATGTTATATATATATAAATATATATATAGGCAATAGAAGGGTTCGAACCCGGGATCCACTTAGCAGAATTTTAAACCTGTTTCCTCTAACCAAAAATCGAGTAGTACTTTTCTATTTGAATAACAAGGGAAATAATTGTTATATTAAAGGGAAGACCAAACGTCATCGGTGGCCTTTCGTTTCCAATCGAACGGGAACCGTCGCACAGCCAAAATAATATACCGGACGTTTTGTATTAAAGACCCCGGGACTCTTGGTATTCCCGGATGGCCTATATAAACCCCCCCTCCCATAGAAATCTTCACACAAGCCCCTCACGAAAAACCGGGCCGCCACCACCCACCGCCAGCCGCCACCGGTCACCGCCGCCCGCCGCCGCCGGTCACCGTCACCGGCCACCATCGCCGCCGCCGGCCGGCCACCGCCCACCAGCACCGCCGGCCACGGCGGCCAGCCACCCCGCCGCCGGTCACAACCACCTCCGGCTCCGCCGGCCACCGCCACCTCCGACCGCCGCCGCCGACCGCCGCCACCACCTCCGGCCGACCGCCGCCTCCGGCCGCCGCCTCACACCACCCCGGGTTGTCGGATCGGGTATGAGTTTAAACCCATTTAAATTCGGGTAAAAATGCAAGACTTCATATTAGAACCCATGACCTCTCTAAACTACTAGATAAGAAGGCTCACTCTAACCAATAGAACGTTTTACACTTTATTTTTAAAAGCACCTAGTAATAAATATATAGATTATCAAGGTAAACTGTATTGACCTTATCTTACCCATACGGACTCTGAATTGAGTTCCGTCAGTGGCGTTGGACTCGTAATAATAAAATACACCTAATAAGATCATAAAATACCATAACCGACAATTAAAAAGTAAAATTACCATTTTACCCCTAAGGTAAAATGGTCATAACCTTTTTATTTGAACTCGGAATCAAATTCCGTCTGCGGCCACAGGTTCATAATGAAAAGCTCTATGCAATGGATATAAATTTAAAGTATTTTAGAAATTACCAAAATACCCTTAAAAAAAGAAAAACCTATTAATTCACATCAGGAAACGTTTCGGAAAATCCTGCTAAAAGTTAGGTTAAAAACAAACAGATTATGGTAACATATTTTCAGGTATTGAGCTTCCTGAGGCTTCCTCATCAGGAGTAAGAGTCTTCAACGGTTCAGGTAGGGGAATTAAAACTAAGTTTGTTCATGCTAAGTATATGATTTAAAATGTCAGTAGATTGCTATGATGTTGTAAATTTTGAAATACGTAATCACTTATTCGGGTGTGGGGCTAACCCTGGCTGAGGCCAAAAAGTTTCCTGGGTATGGGGCTAGCCCTGGCTGAGGCCAAAAAGTTTCCTGGGTGTGGGTCTAGCCCTGGCAGAGGCCAAAAAGTTACCTAGGTGTGGGGCTAGCCTAGTCTGAGGACTAAAAGTACCTAGGTGTGGGGCTAGCCTTGTTGCGGACAAAAAGTTTCCCGGGTAATGCTTGAGATTCCTACCCTAGCGGAGGACCAAAAAGGGAATCGGGTGATTAATGTTTTATTGTTTATATTTCATAGTCATGTTCACTGCTTTTCAATACATATGTTTTAGCATGAAACAAATTAAGTCATTAGGTGAGTCAGTGGTTTGGACTCACCCCCCTACAGATATTATGCACCCTTCAGAGACCAATCCTGCAGGACTTGAAGAAGATGAGGAGCGATCGGGGAACGACCCAGAAGTAATTGAGGACCCACTCTACACACCTTTCTACGATGATAGCGGAGCTGGAATATGAAAGACTTAGCCTGTCAATGTTGAAAGACTTAGCCTTAAGCTTTCGATTTCAAGAAATTACATTAAACAATTGTGTTTTAATGAAGTGGCCCAGTAATTTCCATATTTGATAGAATTTATCTATATCAAGTTTTTATTCCTAACACCCCAGTATTATACGGGTTGAATTAATCCGTAAAATATCGGGGCGTTACAAGCCCCAACCCCGAGCCCAGTTGGGTTCTCCAACGGATGTTGCACCTCCTCTGCAGGGGACAAACGTCCGTCATCAAGCAGAAGCAAGTTGGCGTAACTATGTCTCCGACGATGACGGCGAGGATGCAAGCATGCAACATCGAGACGTCCTCTGTCATCATCCTCCGCCCGCTCTTCAGTTCCTAGTCATGCAAATGGGTGAGCACATGGCGCAAATCACTCGGCTGATGGAGGAGAAGGACTGTCACATCAATACCTTACTTCAAAGGCTAAGTGTGAGGGACGCTACAACATTTAGTTAACCTCTCGCTTCTCTAGTAGCCGCTCCAGCTCCCTCTTCAACTCTCGCTCCTATAGAGGTTGTTCCAACAATTCTAGCAACTACTCCAGTACTCTTCTTGGTTCCCATCCCGGCAAAAGTCATCTCTCTAGTGCCAGTCTCAATGGTCACACAACCTCCAGCGGTGGCAATGATGACTACCCAGTAAATACAATCGTTGGTAGCTGACATGATGCGTTCCCACGACAGTAGTCTTCCTCCGATCACGACGGCCTACTCAAAGCCTTACAATGCGAGGATCCAGCAATTACGCTTCCCTACCGGCTTCCAGCCACCAAAGTTCCAGCAATTCGACGGGAAGGAAAATCCAAGGTAGCACGTCGCCCACTTTATCGAAACTTGCAACAATGCCGGCACATACGGCAACGAGATAGTGAAGTAGTTCATTCACACCCTCAAAGGTAACGCGTTCGACTGGTATGTTGATCTCCCTTCGGGATCCATTGACAGTTGGGACCAGATGGAGAGGGAGTTCCTCAACCACTTCTATAGCACCCAATGCATTGTTAGCATGACCGAGCTTACTGCCGTCAAGCAAAGGAAGGACGAACCGATGATCAACTACATCTATTGATGGAGGAACCTCACACTAAATTCATGAGATCGCTTGTCTGAAGAATCGACCATCGAGATGTGCACCCAAGGCATGCACTGGGACTTGCTCTACATCCTCAAAGGGATCAAGCCTCGGTCCTTCGAAGAACTCGTAACTCGGGCTCACGATATGGAACTCAGCCAAGCAAATCGCGGGGACTCGAAGAGCAAAGACTTCTTGAAGGTAGAGAAGAAAACAAGCCGCCGACACCAAAACCAAAGCAAGTCAATATTGCCAACATCGCGTCAACCTCCAGACCGCTCAAAATCAGTGGCAAGCCGGATCAAGAAAAATAAGCCGCCATACCGCTGCCTCTGCCTCAAAGACAACCGAGGATAACTCTCGAGGAGCTCGAGGCAAAAGAATATCCCTTCCCATACTCGGAAGTCTCCTCCATATTCGACCAGTTGCTATAGGAGAAGATGATCGAGCTTCCTCCACCAAAGAGGCATGAGCAAATGCATCGCATCGACGACCTTCTCTTCTACAAATACCACCGAGTGGTTCCATTGAGAAGTGCTTTGTCTTCAAAGAAAGGATCATGGCATTCGTAAAGCAAGGGAAGATCGAGATCGACTCCAGTGATATCGCTGCAGCAAACATGACGTCAATCACCTTCGATTCTTTCCCATCGGTACTCATTACGATAGGGAATGCCCAAATTGTGCATCAATCACCAAAGGCCAATTGCGATGTCGGCTTCAACACCGAAGATATCGAAGCGAAGACGGCGTGCCCCTACGCTTGTTGGGAATAAAACACTATTGCCCCAGGGGCAACCATCACCATGGCAGCAAGCACCTCTTCAAAGCGATGTCACATCTCAACGTGCCCTCAAAGAAAGTTATGAGTGGGGAGATCCAGAAGTTGGCCTGTTGGGCCAACCCTTGGGTAAGTTCGATTACTACGTTCTCTACTCCCAGCCTCTATCTGTTTCAATAGAGAAGATCACGTCTACTGGCTGGGGGTCGGAGAACGAGTCTACAAAAGAACAAGTCCCTCCCCGTCAGGCTATATCCCAACAAGCTCTCCAAGAGAGGTTCGAGTGTGGAGATCTAGAAGTCGGCCTATTAGCCCAGCCCTCGGGTTAGTTCGATTACTACGTTCTTTACTCGACGCTTGTGTCCGTTTCAATAGAGGAGAACAAGCCCACCGGTTAGGGATCAGAAGATGAGCCAACAAAGCCTCCGGAAGAACAAGCTCCTCCGACCAACGAAGAACCTGCAGCTGTCACTCCATATCTTCACCTTGACGAGGAAGAATCCACCGATGAAGACGCATGAGTCATGCTACCCCAGAGGTGAAGGCCACAGTCAGCAAGATGACACAAGGTAAATTGGGTGATGAGGAAACTCCCTGAGTGAAGAACTTACAAGAAGAAAAGCAAAGCTCCAGGAAGAAAGGTGTTCAAAGTGCCACCAGCAAATCCAGATGACCTTCTCCAGTAGAGCCCTCCAGAACCGGCAACGCTACAAGAGTTCTTCCTTGATCACTTCCTCCTAGCCGATCAGCATCTCAGAGTCTGCTGTTGCATAGTCAGAGTTCATGAGATGCCAGGAGAGAAAGGCCAGATTGAGTCTTCCGAAGAAAGTAACTCAGACGACGAAGGGGGCGGCTCTGACAAGGAGGGAACTGCCTCTCACGATGAGGCAATCTTGCACTTGCCGCTCATAGAAGCCTTCAGCTTCTGAAGAAAGCTCGTCTAGCAATGGCCGCAGCGCTGGCGGATCCAGATAGCTACAAGAGAAAGATGAAAGACGGTGAGAAGGGCAAAACTGTTGCCTCCTGCGATGTAGCAATAATCTTCTCAGACGAAGATCTACAACTCGGAGCACAACTGCACAACCGGCCTGTCTGCATCTTGGGATACATTAAGGAGAAGCCAGTTAATCGAATCCTGCTAGACTGTGGCTCCGCTATCAATATCATACCCATCCAAATAATAAGGCAGCTCGGCATCACCACCGACCAGCTCTCACAAAGCCAGTTGGTCATTCAAGGGTTCTGTAACATCCGCCCCAAACACACAAGATATTGTCCGCTTTGCCCGTGCTCGCACGAGAACTTCCCAGGGTGGTCACCCATCCTGGTACTACTCTCGCCCGAGCACGCTTAACTACGGAGTTCTTACGAAATCCGTAGCGGCGCACGGTTTTAAAACGCGTCTTCTATGTTTGGGAGGGGAAATTATATAAGTAGCTCAGGATCTCCTTCTCTCCAGGCGATGTGGGGCTAACTCATGGCCTTGTACACCTCACCTCACCTCACCTCACCTCATCCATCTTGGCATTCCCGCCTCAGGAGTCTTGGCTCTTGGCTATTGGCCTATTGGATCTTGGTCGTCACAATCCACCCCCCTCAGGGCTACACGTCCTCGTGTAGGGTTAGACCCCCCCATCCCGAGGAGAATCGGCTCTGATACCATTTTGTAACATCCGCCCCAAACACACAAGATATTGTCCGCTTTGCCCGTGCCCGCACGAGAACTTCCCAAGGTGGTCACCCATCCTGGTACTACTCTCGCCCGAGCACGCTTAACTACGGAGTTCTTACGAAATCCGTAGCGGCGCACGGTTTTAAAACGCGTCTTCTATATTTGGGAGGGGAAATTATATAAGTAGCTCAGGATCTCCTTCTCTCCAGGCGATGTGGGGCTAACTCAGGGCCTTGTACACCTTACCTCACCTCACCTCACCTCATCCATCTTGGCATTCCCGCCTCAGGAGTCTTGGCTCTTGGCTATTGGCCTATTGGATCTTGGTCGTCACAGGTTCAACCAGGGCGGACAATCCATCATCGGAATCATCCGTCTGAAGCTTTCCATCGACCACTACACCAAAATCAGGATTTAGTAACACAGCCAACTGTTATAAATATGTTTAGTAACACAAAAAAACCGTTAGGAATATAGCGTTACAGATATTTGTAACACTTTTTGTAACAACCATTACTAATTGACCGTTACAAATTGTCTGTTTTGGTGTAGTGGACTAGCATGACATAACGATCCTTTTACTCGTCATTGACTGTCAGACGTCCTATCGCCTCCTGTTGGGAAGACCATGGTTACATGAGAACGGTGTTGTAGTATCCACCTGGCACCAATGCCTCAAGTACTATGAAGAGGGCATGAAAAAGTGCATCGTCGCTGATGACAAGCCATTTAATGCGGCCGAGGCCCATCTAGCTGACGCCAAGTTTTACCAGACAAAAGACCTCATGGCAGAAGTCCTTCTAGCTAAAGTTCCTCAAACCCAAAAGTCTGAAGAAGTAAGGCAGGATAAGACTCCTCCACTTGCAAATTCGATGCAATCTTCCAGCAAGGCGATACTCGAAGTCAAAGAAGCACCGCAGTCAAGACAAAGGATGCGCATCAGCTTCAAATCAAGATCCATGCAACATACTCCGTTGCCCGTCCAAGCTGTGCTGGTCCTGCGCCTCATGCCTCAACGGCTTTGCAAACAAGAACAGCAAACTCTTGCTCCAGTGAAAGAAATGGCTCCCTCACTATCGGAGGTCAACGTCGTCACCTTGAAAGAGATGACATTGTCCCTACCTAGTCCTATGCAAGCTTTGAGACCGACAGAACCTGGTGGCTCCTTCGATTCCAGTCAACTCGCATTCAAGCCAAAAGGGAGTTGGAGGCAAAACGCCGCCAAGTTACTGTTCAAAGTCGGCTACAACAAAAAGAGCGCCACACATATGGGCACATTTCCCTTAGCTGTAATACCACACAGGATGACCAAAACTTAGACTCGTCTTTTTCAAAAATGGCGAGTAGATTCTTTCGAATCGTCGAGGCATTGACTCCAATCAAACCCCATTGGCTGTCAAGATTGCAACGAAGAAGACCTTCACCTCCAATTACATCGAGGTGAAAATGATAGGTAAAGTAGCTGAAGGATCGGCAGTCTCCGATGCACGCTCCACCTACGCCACCGTCCCAACAGCAAGTCAGTTAAAAGAAGATGGCGACGACCTTAATATCGGACCATACTCCAGAAGCAAGAGAAAAGCAGTCAAAGCTAGTCAAATTCAAAGTATATATCCGTGTTCGAAAGACTCAAGCCAATCAAGCAAACAAAGAGGAAGTCGGTGTTCGATTGTTTGGGAATGCTAGTCGGGGATGCCATTTCAATACCCACCCACCCACCCAAGTCGATAAGTTCGACATGGTCTCCGGATAAAATCATTCGGGATCGATACATGGCGACCGTCAATCGTATCTCCGTTATCGAAATTGAAAACGATGATGCTTCTACTTCGGACGACGAGTTGCTAGATGCCCCATCGGTCCTTGAAAAAGGGGAGCAGTCCACCGTTGACGACTTGAAGGAAATCAACTTGGGAACAGAAAAAGAGCCTCGGCCTATATTCGTCAGCACACTCTTGAGTCCTGAAGAAGAAGCTGCATACATCAAGCTGCTCCGAAAATACAGAGACGTCTTCACATGGTTCTACAAAGAGATGCCAGGCCTCGATCCTAAAATTGCAGTACACCAGCTCGACGTCAAACACAGAGCCAATGCCATCAAGCAAGGACAAAGACTCTACCAGCCGGAACTGGTACCCCAGATAGAAAGCGAAGTAAACAAGCTCATCGAAGCCGGCTTTATTCGAGAGGTCAAGTACCAGATATGGATCTCCAGCGTCGTTCCAGTCAAAAGAAAGAACGGTCAAATCGGCGTGTGCATGGACTTCAAAGATTTGAACAACGCATGCCCCAAGGATGACTTCCCACTGCTAATCACGGAGATAATAATGGACGCGATGACAGGCCACGAAGTGCTAACCTTCATGGATAGATCTTCAGGCTATAACCAGATCAGGATGGTGCCCAAAGACGAAGAGCTCACGGCGTTCCGCACACCAAAGGGGATCTACTGCTATAAAGTAATGTCATTCAGCTTGAAAAATATAGGAGCTACCTACCAACGAGCCATGCAAAGGATCTTCGATGACATCCTTCATCAAAATGTGGAGTGCTACGTCGGCGACCTCATTGTCAAGTCCAAAGACCTCATTGTCAAGTTCAAAAAGAAGTCAACACATCTGCAAGACCTCGAGATGATATTTAAACGGCTTTGAAGTTCCCAACTCTCCATGAATCCACTCAAATGCGCATTTGGAGTCTCCTCGGGCAAATTCCTTGGCTTTGTCGTACGACATCAAGGCATTGAGATAGATCAATCAAAAATTGATGCTATCATCAATATGCTCGCACCAAAGACAGTGCAAGACCTTAGAGGTCTCCAAGGGCATCTGGCATATATCAGAAGATTCATCGCCAACCTAGCAGGAAAATGCCGCCCCTTTAGCCGCCTCATGAAGAAATATTCTCCATCGACATCGCTCCCTCTTGGAAGATATTCTTTGACGGCGCAGCAAAGCAAGACGTGGCAGGAGCAGGGGTTATATTCGTCACTCCAAATGACTAGATACTCCCCTTCTTGTTTCTACTGTCAGAACCATGCTCCAACAACATGGCAGAATATCAAGCGTTGCTCATTGGCCTTGATCTTGCCAACGACATGAAGTTTCAAGGACTCGAGATCTTCGGCGATTCCCAACTCGTCATCCAGCAAGTCCTGGGAGCATATGAAGTCAACAAAGAAGACCTTATGCCACTGCACACATAAGCTCTGGAACTCCTCAACACACTCGAGGCCGCTTCCATTCAACATGTCTCCAGGAACCTCAACTAGTAGGCCGATGCGCTTACAAATTTGGCGGGTACACCCCCGTTTCCAGAAGAATGTCAGCTCGTTGTTCCCATCTGTAGGAGAATAGTGATCACCAACAAAGACGGGCCAGTTGGGGGTCTAGTTCAAGTCAACGCAGTGCACGTCCTCGTAATTGAAGAGCAAGATTAGAGACAACCCTTTGTGGATTATCTCGTCCATGGGAAGCTCCTCGATGATCCAAGGCGCAAAATCGACGTTCGCCGATGGTCCTTGAAGTTTTTCCACTTCAATAATGAGCTGTATCATCGAAGCTACGATGGTACTCTCCTAAGGTGTCTCGCAAGAGAAGAGGTGGAAACAGCACTAGAAGAAGTCCACGGTAGAATCAGTGGTCGCATCAGTCCGGTCCAATGCTCCACTTTCGCATCAGAAGGATGGGTTATTACTGGCCCACTATGGTTAAGGATTGCTTGGAGTATGCAAAGAAATGTCATGCTTGCCAGCTACACGGTGATTACATCCGTCAACCACCAGAGCCTTTGCATTCGACGATCGTGTCATGGCCCTTTGACGGATAGGGACTCGACATTGTCAGTCCTCTGCCTAAGTCTTCCAAGCAACATCTGTATATCTTGATGGCAACAGACTACTTCTTCAAATGTGTCGAAGAAATCTACGAGAAGTCACAAGACACTCCGTCATTAGCTTCATCCAGAATGACATCATCTTTCGATACGGGGTCCCTCGCTACATCGTCACGGACAACGGGAAGCAATTCAAGAATGATGCTATCATCCAGTTCTGTGCCAAGTACAACATTAAGCAGAAGTGCTCAACGATATACAATACTCCAGCCAATGGTCTGGCAGAAGCTTTCAACAAGACTCTTTGTAAGCTTTTGGAGAAAATCATCTCGAAGTCAAAGAAAGACTGACATGAATGCATAGGCGAAGCACTATAGGTCTACCATACGTTCTTCCGCATTCCGACGCAAGCAACTCTGTACTCCCTTGTTTATGGGGTAGAAGCCATCCTTCCACTCGAGATCCAGATCCCATCGCTCAGGATAGCAATCCAGGAAGGCCTCACCAGCGATGACAACGCCCAGCTCTTCCTGGCAGAATTAGAGGCATTAGACGAAAGGCGCCTCAAAGCTTAGCAATGCTTGGAATGCTATCAAGCCCAATTGACGTGTGCCTTCCATAAGAAGATTCATCCTCAATCCTTCCAAATAGGAGAGCTAGTGCTGGCAGTCAAGCGTTTCATCATTCTCTCACATCGAGGAGGAAAGAAGTTCGACGCCAAATGAGATGGACCACACGCTGCGAAAGAAGTCTACTCCAGCGGCGCATACCTCCTCACCACGCCGGAAGGGCTCGAGCTCGGCCCTATCAACGGCAAGTAGCTCAAAAGGTACTATGCCTAAAGCGAGGCCGCACTGGAAAAAAAAACATGAACTACATGTGACTTGACCCCCCTTAGGGGGGTACATAGGCAGCCTAAGAAGTCACTTCAGGTTCAGTCCGACAAAAAAAAAAAAAGGGAAAGAGGCAACAATACTCCATGCAAACGATCTGGAAAATATGATGATATTATTCGATACTCAAAGACAAGCAATACATGACATGAGTCCGAAAAAGAAACCCTAGCACAAAATGTCAAAACAAAATACAACTATTAGAGGGTATCCAAAGCTTAAAGGCTGTAAGATCCGCCCCAAACACACAAGATATTGTCCGCTTTGCCCGTGCTCGCATGAGAACTTCCCAGGGTGGTCACCCATCCTAGTACTACTCTCGCCCGAGCACGCTTTACTACGAAGTTCTTACGAATTCCGTAATGGCGCACGGTTTTAAAACGCGTCTTCTATGTTTGAGAGGAGAAATTATATAAGTAGCTCAGGATCTCCTTCTCTCCAGGCGATGTGGGGCTAGCTCATGGCCTTGTACACCTCACCTCACCTCACCTCATCCATCTTGGCATTCCCGCCTCAGGATTCTTGGCTCTTGGCTATTGGCCTATTGGATCTTGGTTGTCACAATCCACCCCCCTTAGGGCTACATGTCCTCGTGTAGGGTTAGACCCCCCCATCCCGAGGAGAACCGGCTCTGATACCATTTTGTAACATCCGCCCCAAACACACAAGATATTGCCCGCTTTGCCTGTGCTCGCACGAGAACTTCCTAGGGTGGTCACCCATCCTAGTACTACTCTCGCCCGAGCATGCTTAACTACAGAGTTCTTACGAATTCCGTAACGGCGCACGGTTTTAAAACGCGTCTTCTATGTTTGAGAGGGGAAATTATATAAGTAGCTCAGGATCTCCTTCTCTCCAGGCGATGTGGGGCTAACTCATGGCCTTGTACACCTCACCTTACCTCATCCATCTTGGCATTCCCGCCTCAGGAGTCTTGGCTCTTGGCTATTGGCCTATTGGATCTTGATTGTTGTGGGTGCAAATTTTGGCAAGAAGTCTGCAAACAGCTGGACCCACCGGCCCTGCCTGGTGGGCCCCCGAAGACTACAGCGGGACCCACCGGCTCTGCCTGGTGGGCCCCCGAAGACTATAGCGGGACCCATCGGCCCTTCCTGGTGGGCCCCGGAAGACTACAGCGGGACCCACCGGCCCTGCCTGGTGGGCCCCCGAAGACTACAGCGGGACCCACCGGCCCTGCCCGGTAGGCCCCCGAAGACTACAGCAGGACCCACCGGCCCTGCCCGGTGGGCCCCCGAAGACTACCGTGGGACCCACCGGCCCTGCCTGGTGGGCCCAAGAGCCTATGGAATCCCCCAGGAAACGGTAGCGGGGCCCACCAGCTTTACCTGGAGGATCCCCAGATACGACAGTAGAAACCACAATTTGCCACCAGAAAATCCTATAAATAGCAGCCCTTCGAATGTAAATGGATCCGATTTCCAGTTCTGAGATCTGATTTTCAGAAACCAGAGCTCTGGATTTTCTATCTTTCCATCTCTCCTCCTCCTCTCTTCGATCTTCTTCTTCTCTTTGAAGAGATCAGAGTGGTTTCAGTGATATACTCGGCCTGTCGAGATCACTTCGATACAAGTGTTAGTGAATTCGGGTTGCTCCCTACGCACGGAGACGTAGGCTTCGGCTGAACTCCGAGATCACATCTCTTGTGTCAAATTCTCTTTGTTTGTATATTGAAAGCATCAACTTCATTCAACAGATCGAACAACGATCACCGATTCAAGTATCGATTAACTGGTGCGGTGAAGTCTTCGGGTCGGCACGGAGATTTTCCCCCACAGTTTGGCGCCGTCTGTGGGATCGAACGAGAAGCCAAGTTCGCCCTACAACAAGTCAGATCGGTTGAGCAAACAACCGATCAGACTTCCTAGCCCCTTCGGTTGAGCAGACAACCGTTAGGATACCGGCACTCTCGTTGCACCCTTCGCTCTCTACTACATGGCGAGGACGAAGCATCAGGGTCAGCCAGAAGGAAGTAACACTCAACAAGCTCGTCCTGAGACTCGTTCAATGAGTCAAAGGCTCAACTTCGGACAGCCCCTTGCTGTCCCTGAAATGGGGGTTCGCTCAGGAAGCGGGAGATCAGTCGATCGACCAATTGCCCAACCTGCACAGCAGTCAATTGGGCAAACTGCCCCCGCTCCTGCTGAAGACCCACCATCTACTTACCAAATTTTTGCAGTCGACTTTCAACTGCTTCAACTGGCTAAGCAGAATGTCGCCCTCACTGCTGAAAGAGATGCACTCAAAAGAGCAGCCTCTGAAGCCGGGATCGCTCTTCCGATTCCCTCGACCAACGAGAGAGTCGATCTACCATGGTAATCGATCCACTCCGAACCACGGAGGTCAACGGGCACTGCTACCCTCTAGAGGATTCGTCGCGACCCAACTCCCTCTGCTGCCCCATGGAAGCAGAGTGTTTGGGATCGCCTCGACGATGAGTCTTCCCAATCCTCTTCCGGTCATAACTGCGACAGGAAGGCAACTTCAAAGCCAGACATATCAAGGAGACACCAGATGAAAGGGACTCCCTCAAAGAGTAGAGTTTCTTCATCCATTCTGCTTCAGCGTGGGCTCGGATCGGACCTTCGTCACCGACTCCAACCTGCTGATATTCAGAGGCTTGAGCAAGACCTTTCGATCTTGCCTCTCGATCTACATCCAAGTCGAGGACATGGTCGTAGAGATGGGTACTCCTCTGCCAGACCTCTCCATCGGAGCTTGTTCGAGTTGACATTTCTAAAGGGATGGAGAACTCCCACTCTCCCCAAATTCAATTGCATCAGAGGAGATCCAACTCTCCATATACTCGCCTTCAAGTAAGCCCTGACGCCACACGAAGAAGAGAATAACGTGCTCTGCCGCACCTTCGCCGGAAGCCTCGACGAGCCATCCCTTGATTGGTACCACAATCTCCGAGCTGGGTCCATCACCCAATTCAGCGTCTTAGCCAATCTCTTCGTGTAGCATTATCAATTAAACTTGAAATCTGAGAAGAAGCTCGACTCCCTCTATCGGTTGAGGATGGGTGCCGACGAGAGTCTCCGTAGTTTCACAAGGAGATTCCGCAACAAGCACGCCGCCCTCTTCGGGAGACATCTGAATGATGAAGCTATCATGTTGGCTTTCCAGAATGCAGTCCGCTTCGACCTACACATCTACAACGACTTCATTCGCAATCCTCCTCCTTCTTTGGGATCAATGTTCGATCGGATTCAGAGAGAAATCGAAGTTGAAGACGATCAAGTTTCTCGAAAAGGACGAGAGACGAAGAGGCGACCCTCCGAGAGGGAAGCTCCGAAGTATACTGCCAAAGCTCACAACGCTGAGGCAGCAGCCCCCCTGCCAACAAACGATCGAGGAACGACGGACGTCGATCCTCGACAAAGACCACTTTCACCGAGTGGAATTTACCGATCGAGCAGATCCTCGACCGTATCCAACACGAAGATTTCCTTCGAAGGCCCAATCTTCTTCAGCCTGACACTAAAGTCACGGCTGACAAAACAGTCTATTGCGACTTCCACCGAAGTCACGGCCATTCCACCGATCGGTGCTATCGGCTAAGATTTTATCTAGAAGACTTACTGCGAGAAGGCCACCTTCAAGAGTTCGTCAAGGGTGGACAAGATCAACGCCGAACCTCTGCAAAGGGGAAAGAAGCTTGCTGGGTCCATCAAATCTCTTCCAACCGATCACCTATCACCTTGAAGGCCAATGTCTTTGGCATTCACGGAACATTGCACAATCAAGCGCTGATCGGGAAGGAAGTAGATCGGCAAGTTCGACGCATCTTCCACATTCGTTCTCCGGCGAATAAGGAGGATACCTGGATCGAGAAGCCTATCAAGGGTTTGGCTTGGCCCTCTATCGTTTTCAATGATTCTGATCTTCAAGGAGTTCACACTCCACATCGAGACCCCCTGGTCCTGAAGCTCCTCATCGACGGAAGCACCGTCAATCGAATCCTCATCGACACCGGAAGCTCCATCGACATTATGTTCTCAGACTGATTCAAACGTCTGGGACATAAATATTCAACCCTTGACATCGTCCCAACGGTGATTACCGGCTTCAACGGCGAACAAAGTATCACCATGGGCGAATCAAGATTCACTCTCGATCTCAGCCGAGAAACTCGAGTCTCGGTGAGATTTGCTATCGTCGAAGGAACATCCAGTTACAACGCCATTCTTGGGCGACCATTCCTCCACCAGATTAATGCCATCTCCTCTTCTTATCATCAACTCCTCAAGTTTACAACGGGAGAAGACATTGTCTGCGTATGAGGCGATCAACAGGCTGGGCGATCTTGCGAAGCGGCTGCGGTAAAGACAGATCGCAAGATAAATATTGCTCCTCCAAAGCGACCACGAGATGAAGCCGGCCCTTCTTCCAAATAGCAATCAAAGGAGATTCCACTGACTGAGCCCCCACCAATCGAGTGGGAGGCCTCACCTTCAATCGAAGAAATCATTCCAATCAATATCGGCAGTGGAGATCTCCCTCAACAAACATTCATCGGTACCGTTCTTAGCGACGCAGAAGCACGAGACATGGTATCCTTCCTTCAGTCCAACATCGACGTCTTCGCCTGGTGCTTCGAAGATATACCGGGAATCAATCCAGATGACGCCTGTCACCGACTCGCGATCAAAGAGGAAGTGAAGCCTGTCAAGCAAAAGCCACATACAATTCGACCAGAGCTGCAAGTTGCTGTTCAAGAGGAGATCAGTAAGTTACTCATAGCAGGCTTCATTCGTGAAGTAGAGTACCCTACTTGGATCTCCAACATAGTGGCTGTCCCAAAGAAGAACGGGAAGGTCAGAGTGTGCATCGACTTCACCAACCTCAACAAGGCTTGTCCCAAAGATCCATTCCCCATGCCAAGGATAGATGACTCATCGATGCCACTGCTGGCCACGAACTATTATCTTTTATGGATGGATACTCTGGGTATAATCAAATTCCGCTTCATTCGGATGATCAAGAGAAGACGTGCTTTGTGACTAGCCGAGGTCTCTACTGCTACAACGTAATGCCTTTCGGCCTCAAAAATGCCGAATCTACCTATCAACGGCTAGTCACAAAGATGTTTGAAGATCAGATCGGGTGCAATGTTGAAGTCTACGTCGACGATCTCCTTACCAAAAGCTCCAATCAGGGAAACCATCTATCCGATCTGACTGAAACATTTCAAATCCTCCGAAAGTATCACATGAAGCTTAATCCGGCCAAGTGTGCTTTCGGAGTTCAATCAGGCAAATTCTTGGGTCACCTGGTAACCAGGAGGGGCATCGAGGCCAACCCAGATCAAATCCGAGCAATCCTCGATATGCCGTCACCAACTAATCGAAAGGAAGTGCAATGCCTCACTGGAAGACTTGCTGCCCTCAATCGGTTCATCTCGAAATCTTCTGACAAGTGCAAGCCGCTCTTCAACAAGCTACGCAAGGCGGATACGTCTGGCTGGAGTCCAACTTGCGAACAAGCCTTTCAAGATGTCAAGAGATATCTCGTGCGAGCTCCCATCCTAACAGCTCCACTTCCAAAAGAAGATCTATGGCTCTATCTCGTCGTCACCGTTCAAGCAATCAGTGCGGTTCTAATCAGCAAAAGAGAAGGCGTCGAACATCCGATCTACTACATCAGCCATACACTTCTCCCTGCTAAGACTCGTTATTCAAAAACGGAGAAGGTCATACTGGCCTTGCTCACTGCATCGCGTTGTCTCCAACCTTATTTTGTTTTCCATCAGATCACAGTTATCTCAGAACACCTACTCAAAGATATTATCGACAAGACAGGTCGAGCTGGTCGAATGACCAAATGGGTAATCGAGATGAGTGCTCTGGGGATTCAATTCGAATCTCGCATTTCAATCAAGGGGCAGGCAATTACTGATTTCCTAGCCGGCTTTCCAGTTGAAGACCCCATAACCTGGGAAGAAGATGTCTATATGCGTCTTGAAGATGAAGAAGAACTTCTATCCAATACAACTTCAAAAATCGATCCAAGTCTCAAAGCTCCGTCTACAACAACAACTCCATGGAAACTCTATACTGATGGAGCTTCGAGTGCGATCGGTTTGGGAATTGGGATAGTCTTAGTGTCTCCTGAACTTGATCATCTTCAGAAGGCCACTCTCCTTGGATTCAATGCCACCAACAACGAAGCTGAATACGAAGCACTCATCTCCGGGCTCGAGATTGCTAAATCCCTGGGGGTGGATCAACTCATCATCTACAGCGACTCTCAGCTGATTGTGAGGCAGATCAACGGAGAGTATACGACGAGAGAAGAAAGAATGCAAAACTATTTGGCTCTAGTACAACATCTTCAACAACTTTTTACTAACATTGAGTTCATTCAAATCCCGAGGGCGGAAAATCGAGAAGCAGATGCCTTGGCTAACGCTGCCTCAGTTCTTGGAGATTCGCTCGGAGAAAGGCAAATACAAATCGATTATCAAGAATCATCAAAGACCACCCCCGAACAACAGATCGTCGCCACTATAGAAAGATCTGGGGGTGGAGAACAATGAGTCTCAAATCTTACCACCTCAAATGAGCTCGATGATTGGAGACAGCAAATCTTCGACTTCTTCAAATATGGCAAGGTGCCTGAAGATCCAAATCAAGCCCGAAGACTACAAAGAAAGCTTCCGTGCTATAACTTTCAAGGTGAAGATCTATATTTCAAGTCTCACAATGGGATGTTGCTCAAATGTATTGGCCCTGAACAAGCAAAGGCAATCCTTATTAACATTCACTCTGGAGCATGCGGGAATCATTCGGGAGGAAGATCTCTTGAAGCCAAGACGAAGTTACAAGGTTACTACTGGCCAACAATGGCAAAAGACGCTCACCAAGTGGTTCAAAGATGCGAACCATGCCAAAGACATGCTCGGGCCATCCATCTCCCGGTAGACGAACTCCATCAACTAACAAGCCCATGGCCTTTCCATCAATGGGGGTTAGATTTCCTAGGTCCCTTCCCACCAACTCCAAGTAAGAAGAAGTATCTGTTGCTGGCCACAGATTACTTCACCAAGTAGGTTGAAGCAGTGCCACTCTTCCGAGAAACTGACGATGAAGTGATCAAGTTCATCAGACACAATATCTTCTTGAGGTTTGGCACATCACAAGTCCTAGTTGCTGACAATGTAGCCCAATTCGACTCCGACAAATTCTAAGAGTTCTGCTTAAATAACGGGATCAAGCTTTTCTACTCAACTCCAAGATACCCTCAATGCAATGGTCAAGCTGAAGCTTCAAACAGAGTCATTTTGGGTATACTCAAAAGAAACTTGATAACAAGAAAGGATTGTGGGAGCAAGTCCTACCTGAAGTTCTGTGGGGCTATCGAACAACTCAAAGAAGATCAACTGGGTTCTCACCCTTCCGCCTAACATATGGGTCTGAAGCAGTACTCCCAACAGAAAACATATCAAGTACTTTGAAGACCAGAGCAGTTGAAGAAGGAATCAATGAAGAGCTTCGAGTCAATGATCTGGACTTCTCTGAAGAACTACGAGATCAGGCATCCCTTCGTGTGGCCAAGTACCAACAGAAGATCAAACAAGCCTACGATCAAAAGGTCTACAAAAGGCAGTTCCCTATTGGCAGTCTGGTCCTCAGAGCAGTCTTCTACAACACAAAGGAGCACAACAGTGGAAAACTAGCTCCCAACTGGGAAGGACCCTACATCGTCAAATCAGTAGGAGGCAAAGGGTCTTACCGGCTGATTTCACCAGAAGGAGACAAATTACCACGAGCTTGGAATGCTAGACATCTCAAAATGTACTATCCATGATGTAAATTCCATGATGAATAAAGATGTCTTTCAAATGTTCAAATGATCGCTTCTCAATTCAAATTCTGGAGCAGTTATCAAGTTATCTACGTTCAAATTCAAAATTTTCTACATTCAAATGACAAGGTCGTTTAACAAGTTTGGGTGGTTGAGTTGCGACTCAACCCCTTACAGACAAATGTTAAACGGTTTCGGGTTGTGCTACAACACAACCTTCAAATTACTACGTCTATTTATCAGGTTTGGAAGTTTGTGTTGCGACACTACCCCTTACTTACAAATGTTAAGTGACCTTCAATTTCAATTTCAATATCGTCTAACAGGTTTGGGTGCTTGAGTTGCGACTCAACCCCTCACATACAAATGTTAACGATTTCAAGTTGTGCTACAACACAACCTTCAATTTTCGAGTTACTAAACAAGTTTGGGTGATCGAGTTGCGACTCGACCCCTTACATTCAAGTGTATGAATATTCAATCATTCCAAGATCATCCAAAACATAACATTCAAAGATATTCAATACGAGAGACATTACAAATACCAAAATGATATCTTCATTAGTGAGCTGTTACATGTCAAGAGTTTACAAGTACAAAAAAGAAAATAGAACATATCAAGGTTTGGCCACACTTTGCGCGCGCGACTTCTCTCCTTCGGATCCACCACGAGCTTTGCTCGTCGCAGAAGCCTTAGAAGACCGGACGCTGTTGGCATGAACCCTGAGTGCTTCCACCGCCTTCTCTGCCGTCTCCCTAAAGCTCTCACATTCAGTACGAGTCTGCTCCAACTCCTTTATTAAGGCCTCCTCTTTGGCGGTAGAAGTAGCCTCCTTGGCATCAAGAGCAGCTTCTCTGGCAGCAAGAGCAGCTTCTCTGGCAGCAAGAGCAACTTCCCTATCAGCAACTTGGCTCTTCAACTCCTGAAGCTCCACCGATCGGTCATGAGCCAGAGTCTTTATCTTGAAGAAGCGGTTCTTCAACTACTCGAGCTCATGTCCCCGACCAACGTAGTGATCGAGCCATTTCTTGCTCTCCAATTCTCCTTGCGAAGAGTCTCGATCTTGGCCTTCAAGGCCTCCTTCTTCGAAGACAGAAGTTCCCTCAACTTGTCCTTCTCCTCGTTAGCAGCTTCAAGTTCAGCCGTCAAGCGAGACACTTCAGTTGAGGCCCCCCGCTCTCCGACCTTCTTGAAGAGCTTCATTGCAAACTTCAGGACAGCTGAGTTCTGCAAACAAACAAGAAATGTTAGAAATATTTAAGAAGATTCAATTCAAAAGTCAAGTCAAGTCAAGCTGATGCACTTACCACTACTTCAAGCCTGTTGTAAGCCTCTTCGATAGTAGCATCCGGAAGGTTGCAAAGCTTCCGGATCACAGGAGTTGGGTGGTTGATATCAACCTCACCCAAGTCCTTCATCAACAGAGCCGTGCCAGCAAGAGTCTCTGCAAATCAATATACGAAAGTTCAAAACAGTTAGAATTTTTCAAGCATCAGATCAATAATGCAATCAAGAAGAGACGTTAGCAAAGGATACCTGCGGCATCAACCCGAAGTGCTTTCCCTTTTTCATGGTCAGAGCTCTTACCCGTGGGGGTCGATTTCTCCTTGGTGGGGGTAATTTCTGGAGGAGGTTGGGGAGCCTCATCATCCACACGTATGTGCGGGAGAGGGAACACCTCGAGGAGGAGTGATCCCTCCTTCATCTTGCTGCCCGCTCGACTGCTCGAGCCTGGCCACAATGGCTGCCATTTCTTCAGCCACCCTAGCAGCTGAAGAACGCGAAGGGGGCAGAGGTTGCTCAACCTCCAGACCCTCGCTCGTCTTAGCACCTTCAAGACGAGGGATATCTGGAGGTATTTGGTCGAGGGGCGTGGGGTTGCTACCAACCCCACCACTCCCCGAGAACTTGATCTTAAGGCGCACTGGGCGCTTCTTCAACTCTTCGAAGTGGTAAATGGGCTGCACCTTCCGGCCATCACCCTCTGCATCCAACACCTCCTCCATACGACGGGCCTTAGCCTCGTCGATGGGGATGGGTTGCGAATCCTCTTCGCCCCCATCTTCACCACCAGTGGGGGTGGGAGGAATTTCTTCCTCACCACCCCCTCTTCCTTCGCCATCTCCAGTGGGGGTGGGAGGAATTTCTTCCTCACCACCCCCTTTTCCATCATCACCTCCAGTCGGGGTAGGAGGAATCTCCTCACCCCCACCATCACCACCGCCGTGGCCACCCTCATCGTCATCATCCTCATCTTCATCTTCATTGTCCTCATCATCATCGTCGTCATCTCCACCTTCTTCTCCACCTTCTTCTTCTCCACCTTCTTCTTCATCTTCCTTCTCCTTTTCTTCTTCCTCTTCTTCTCCCTCCTTCTCCTCGATGAAGACTTTCCTCTTCTTCGCCTGGCCCCGGCGGCTTATCACCAGCTTCTCTTCTGTGGTGGGCAATCGATGCCTCGCACCATATGCCTTCTTCTCAGTCCGGATTCTTCTGATAATCTTGCCTGATTGAGGATCCTCCTCGTAATCGGAGTACAAGACTTCATTATCTTCGTACCGGGCTTGTAGTCGATGGAAGAGATTGGCATTGCCATACCTGACCGGGCAGTTCGAAAACTGCTTCCATGATCGAGTACCGCATGTCAACTCCAGGAACAGATTGTCGATGGCACCAACCCACTCCGAAGGCCAGGCTAAGGCACCTCCCGCGTAATACATCTTTATCTCTTTGTTCACATCGTTCCGGGGGGTCTCGGGCACAGAGAGAGGGGTCCAGGCACCGAAAACCGAAAGCGGCCAATCGGTGTAAAGCTTATCAGAAGGGACGGTGTCGATAATTGGGCGCAAGGCAGAGACACCTGTCAAGTTGAAGAACGGGCTGTCTTTCCTCGAAGCCCATCTGTAGTGGTAGAAGAAGTATCCCAGCTCGATCCGGGCCTCGTCATCATCAGGGATGCTGGAGTAGCACTCCTTGAGCTCCTTTTGGAAGTCAGATTCCACGCGACAGAAAGCGTAGATAATCCTCCATGCGTTCCCGGTAATCTGTCCGGGGCAAAGGCCTGAAGTGTTTAGCAGCCTCACGGCGAACGGCAGAAGTGGAAGGCGCAGTCCGCAATTCAACTGGCCTATTGTGATCACTGTCCCCATCACCTGTTCCATGCTGGCGACATTCACGAAGACCGTCCGCTTATCGATACCAAAAGCAGACAGAACTCCAGGGAGAGATGGCCGACTCTTCCCCTCCGTGAAACAGGCCAGCAACTTCTGCCACTTCGCCCTCTTCACATCGGTGAACTTGCCACCAGTGTTGTACACATAGGTAGGCTCCTTCATCAGCGACGTCAGAGGACCCATAACAAAACTTGCCTTGGGGATGTGCTCTGGCCGGGTTGGTGCAGAAGCAAATCCAACTCCCGTGTGCCTTTTGCCTAATTGACCAAGCTCGACAAGCTCAGCCTTGCCCTTGCCACGGCCTTTCGGAGCGGATAAAACTTCTGCAATCTCCTTCCCCTTCCTCTTCGAGGGGACCACATTTATCTTCTTTGCGCTACCGGATGAGGCCATTTCGATCGATCGAGAGAAAACAGCAAACAAGAAATCGAAAGCAAGAGTTCTGGACTTCGAAAAATTCTAGAAACGCGAGGCAAAAATGAAACCCAGAGAAGCATATAAACCCAGAGGAAACTGGCGCACAGATCAAGAAGACACGTGTCACCACCAAATCAAATCGCGTGTTTTTGAAAAGACACATGGCATCAATCTGTAGCAAGCGCAAAACCAGGCGAACCATCGGACCAAACGAAGCGTCGAACCGCCGGTCCAAGCAAACCGCCAGTCCGAGTGAACCGCCTGTCCAACCGGACCGCCAGTTCAAAAAACTCCCCGATCCAGATGAACCGAAGATTCAAGCAGGAAAATCAAACTCCATCACCGCTCGAAGACTTTACCCGATCGACAGGCAGACGATCAGGTAATTTACCAAAAGATCCCGCAGAAAATTAGGCTCTTCTACCACTTCAATTCGACAGGTTCAAAACTTAACCTCGACCGATTGAATTTAACTTATCAGTCAGACTTGACCGATTGGTCAGATTCAACCGATCAGTCGATTTTCTACTGGATCAGGCAAAAAACTTGGCCTTTTGCCCGATCCCGCCAACCCCGACCGGTTGAATTTAACCGATCGGTCAGACTTGACCGATCGGTCGATTTTCTACTGGATCGGGCAAAAAACTTGGCCTTTTGCCCGATCCCGCCAACCTCGACCGGTTGAATTTAACCGATTGGTCAGACTTGACCAATCGGTCAAATTCAACCGATCGGTCGATTTTCTACTGGATCGGTCAGAAAACTATGTTTTCTGACCGATCACTTCAACCTCGACCGGTTGAATTTGACCGATCAGTCAAATTCAACCGATCGGTCAAAATTGACCGATCGGTCAAAATTGACCGATCGGTCAAAATTGACCGATCGGTCAATTTTGACCGATCAGTCAGAAATTGACCGATCAGCCTTATTTCGACGCTAACACTCGACAAGCTCCTTTACATTTGTGGCAGGGGGTCGTTAGCTTTGCACCAAGAATCCAAGCCAGCCAAGGTGGCCTCGTAGCTAACTTGGAGGGGGTAATTGTGGGTGCAAATTTTGGCAAGAAGTCTGCAAACAGCTGGACCCACCGGCCCTGCCTGGTGGGCCCCCGAAGACTACAGCGGGACCCACCGGCCCTGCCTGGTGGGCCCCCGAAGACTACAGCGGAACCCACCAGCCCTGCCTGGTGGGCCCCCGCTACAGCGGGACCCACCGACCCTGCCTGGTGGGCCCCTGAAGACTACAGCGGGACCCACCGGCCCTGCCTGGTGGCCCCCCAAAGACTACAGCTGGACCCACCGGCCCTGCCCGGTGGGCCCCCGAAGACTAGCGCGGGACCCACCGACCCTGCCTGGTGGGCCCAAGAGCCTGTGGAATCCCCCAGGAGACGATAGCGGGGCCCACCAGCTTTACCTGGAGGATCCCCAGATATGACAGCAAAAGCCGCCATTTGCCACCAGAAAATCCTATAAATAGCAGCCCTTCGAATGTAAATGGATCCGATTTCCAGTTCTGAGATCTGATTTTCAGAAACCAGAGCTCTGGATTTTCTATCTTTCCATCCCTCCTCCTCCTCTCTTCGATCTTCTTCTTGTCTTTGAAGAGATCAGAGTGGTTTCAGTGATATACTCGGCCTGTCGAGATCACTTCGATACAAGTGTTAGTGAATTCGGGTTGCTCCCTACGCACGGAGACGTAGGCTTCGGCTGAACTCCGAGATCACATCTCTTGTGTCAAATTCTCTCTGTTTGCATATTGAAAGCACCAACTTCGTTCAACAGATCGAACAACGATCTTCGATTCAAGTATTGATTGACTGGTGCGGCGAAGTCTTCGGGTCGGCACGAAGATTTTCCCCCACAGTTGTCACAAAGGCACTGCAACAACTCTACTCTAGTGGCCTCCACTTGCTGCAGCTCCAAAGGGCGCGTGGCCATAAGCTCGCGATGGGCAGACAAGTCCGCTTGCTGTTTCAAGTTGCTTGCCCTTGAAGCTTTGTCCATAGTCTCGGCTCGCTCCAAATGAGATTCTACTTTTTGAAGCGAGACTCACACCGATTCCACCTTCTTTTGTGCCTTCGCCAAACTTGAAGTCGCATCTGCAAGCTGGCACTCCGACTGGCTCAAACTCTCCTCGACTACCGCTAGCTCAGAAGAAGTATTCCCCTCCAATAGAGCCCGCCAAGAACGATAAGCCTCGCTATCAGTCACCAACAAGCTCATCTGCATGGCAAAAGAAGAACTATCCACCTTGAACTCTGCCAGGCTCACACAAAACTCGGCACCGTCGGCAGACCACCAGTCCTGGAGAGTGCCAAAACCCTCGT
Organism: Chamaelirium japonicum; assembly: GCA_947650365.1. NCBI lineage: Eukaryota > Viridiplantae > Streptophyta > Magnoliopsida > Liliales > Melanthiaceae > Chamaelirium > Chamaelirium japonicum. The sequence goes on from OX393558.1 coordinate 13,054,361, forward strand.
TCTAGAATGACTCAAGCGTTGACCTTATGTATTACCGATAGCTGTCAAGAAGAAACTTCGAAACTCTGTTCCTCAGTCTCAAACTCGGGCGGGGCGCCTCAGAGTACGTGGGTAAAACTTTTCCCGCCACTACGGCTGCCATAGGAGCTGTCTTCACTAACGGGGTCAGCGAAATTGGGGGAACTGTCACCGCTCCTACACCAACCGTCTTCTCCACCAAGCCTGAGAAGATGGCAATCAGGGTATGCCGCCTACCAACACTCGAAACCTCGGCCTCCTCATGCAAAGACAAAGAATTGACATCGATGTCATCTGGATCGATGTTGCCACTGGGAAAGTTCTCCCCGCAAAGCCCGAGGAGATCCAGATCATCCAAGGAAACATCTAGCCCACACTTCCCGGATACTTCCTGTGCAGCCTTAGTAGGAGAACACCCCTGGCCCACTTTCAAAGAACCCAGCTCGCATTCTACTACAACAACGGAATCTGACCAAAGAAAAGGACGCACTACTCAGCATGACGAAGTCCTTAGAAATTAAAGAAGAAGCAAAAGGAGAAACTTTTAGGCGTACCTACGAAGTTGGACAGAGCTATCCCAGACGGGGGGATCACCTCATCCCCTAAAAGGCCGGGCTCCTCGACACCCTTTGCCGGGCAGGGCACCCTCGAAGTCACCCCACGGGGAATGCACAACTTCCGTCTCTTAGGCGGGGCACTCTTAATGGCTATTTTCTGAAGAATGGACGGCCCAGGGCCATTCACAGGGTCGACACCTGACACTAGAGCCAAGGAAGGAACCTGATGGGGCACTGGAAAGATGACTACAAGTGCTCTCGGTCCTCTGAACGCCCAACCGAAGGCGACAATCCTCCGACCCCGTTGAAGAATCGAAACTGATGCCCTTGGACTCGCTACTCGCCAGGACATCAATCGGAAGACTCACAAGTAATGGGGATACTGGAGTCGCAGCATCCCTTGATCCCGACTTAGTCACAGGAAAAAAGCTGCCACTAGTCAGTCAAGCATAAAGAGAATCCCAGAGGTGATAGCCTTTCTGAGGGCTAATGCGCCCCTGCAATCGCTGTGGCATACCAGGTACCTCCTGCCAAAATCCCTGTTGGCGAGCAAAACAGTGAGGGGAGTACTGTTTTCACCTCCACTGTATCTCCTCGATGCCAAACCAAGTAGCCTGGGCGGCAGCTGACCATGTTCCAGTATAATCCATCAGAGAGCTCCTTGTTGTCATAAACCGTCGACCTCTCTAAAGGCAACACTGAGTGCTCCGACGCAAACTCAAAATCCGTGCCTCCCATCTTCCTCAAAAGTATTCGAGCACACTCCTTCGGGCGTTCCCAACTGATAAAGGCATTCAGGATCTCCCCTACGCCCGGCAAGGATGGCAAGTCTGCTGGATGCCCACGTCTAGCGAAGATCCCTTTCAAAAAATGAAGGGCCATCCAACCGTACAAGTAGTGCAGGGGGCCAACGACATTAGACCGGTTAATTTCCCCTTTGGTGTTGTCCGAATTGGACAAGCTCCCGCACATGCCATTGAGCCCTTTGTGCAAGGCACACAAGATCGTCGGAGCCAAATTGAAGAGCTCCCCCCTCGCCATCCGGGATGCTACAAGAAAATTCCCAGGACGGATGGTTTCACCAGTACAAGGAAGCACGAATCGGCAAAGGAAAATGGCTAATCCGGCGGCTCGATAAACTAATCGCCACTCCTCGCTGTCACGCTCTAGACCAAGAACCTCCCACGGGCTCTGTTTCCCTTCCATCGAATGCTTCACCCGGGCTAAAGACTCAATCGACCTCATGAAGGATCGAAAGGGAGGCCTCTTCATCAGGACAATTCTCCACATTGGGTAAGTAGAAGGGGCAGAAGACCGGTACTCACCCTTGAACCAGAAATTTACCCAAGACGAATGGCGAACTTGGTCCGACTAATCTCATGCTGCAATAATAGCATACGCCTTGAATAAGAGAATACAAGAACTCAGGGAGAAACTGTTATCCATTAGATCCTTTAGAGCTGACACTTCCTCTTGATAATAGTTCCACACCTCGGGGCATCCGGTGACGATGTGAACATCACGGAGAGAAATCTTTATTTCTCTCGCTCTAGTAAGAAACGTGTTGGTATTCGGGCACCAGAGTTCGCAGAGAGCTCAGTACATCCCCTCAATACGACTGTACTCTCGATAAGCCGGTGCTAGAAACTTCGCCAACGGTTTCATCTCAAGCTCCGCCCCGAAAACTTCTGAGAGCTCGCTCATCCACTTGCGAAAGCCACAGAGGTACTGAATGTCCTCACAAGGCCAGGAGTCGACACCCCATCGGGTCAAACAAGAGCAGATCTTCGAAGACACTACCGGCTTAGGCACAAAGTCTTCAGCACAATGATGGACGGGCAGACTCAAGCTCGGGCGTAGAAGCTTCATGGAAATCGCCTTGTCAGTATAAACTTTCTCACTCAGCTTCAGCATCTCGCAATTTGGATCAGCTACTCCATCCTCTGTGATGCGCTCATGGATAGGAATCCAAAGCATCGATAGACGATCATCTCTTTTCGAAGTATGGTAGCGATATACCTGAGTAAGGAGGAAGCGAAGGTACTTACTCCCATTGGAGAAGTCCTCAGCAATCCACACCGATAAAGCCAAATTCTAGAAAGCTCGAATCCTGAAAAGATACAAGGAGAAGCAAGTCAAGTCTGGTGGAAAAGTCGGTCAAAAAAAAAAACGAGAAAAAGAAAGAAAGAGGGGTCCGCAGCCCCCCTTTCTCCGGTCCGAGCCCACGCGGGAGCCAGCAAGCAACGAGCCAAAGAAGCAAAAAAAGGGGGAAGGGGGGGGGGGGCAGCCCCCTTTCTTCTTCGACCCAATAGCAGGCCGCCCGACTCAGGCCCGCAGCCTCTCTTCCGACCCGATCAGGGCCCGCCCGACTCAGAGCCACAGCCGCTCATACCCCGATCTCCGCACCTGCGTCCGGCCTACCATCGCCATCTCCTGCGCCCCTAGCCTCCGCGCGCTGCCCGGCCCCTGCGCCGCACGTTGTCGCCACACCCCGTGCCGCAGCCGTGCACCGCCCGGCCCCTGCGTCGCACGCCGTCGCCGCCACCGCTGCACCCTGCGCCCACACCGCAGGCCACCGCCGCTACACCCTACGCCTGCGCCGTACGCACCCCCGCCGCCGCCGCCGTTGCCTCCGCGGACCAAAAAAAGAGAGAAGAAAATAAAGAGAAAAGAAGAAGAAGAAGAAGAAGATAAATAAGACGAAAGAGGAGGCGATCGACATCTCAACCGTGGCGCTCTGTCTTCATCGCCTTGGTCATCTTCTCGCCTTCTCTTCAAGCCCGCCTTCGTGACGATCTTCAACTTGCGCACCATCGTCAATTCGCTGATGATCTCCAAGCGCCGATCCTCCGCAACTACCGCCGCCGACAAAAGAGGCGACTACTAGGAAGATAGAGCTAGTCCTGTGCAACCCTAGGCAGCCTCTTCTGACGGCGGTCTCCAAGCTCCAGCCTTTCGCAAGAACAGACGCTGGATGAAAGGGGTAGTGGCCCTTAAATAAGCCTCAACCCCATCCACAAAAGGAATCAAGGACAAGCGATGTGCATTTCCCGTATACACAAGGGTTACACATTTTCCGCCGGCGCACTTGTCCTTGAGGGAGCATTTGTAAACACAAATTGTGTCAAACCCGAACCCGACTCGCATACACCGACCCGGAGGGCAGGCCCGATACAAACCAAGGCCCACCAGACCTGACCCGAGCCAAACAAGAGGCCGGGTGGGCCCATCCTCAAGTGGGCCCACCCGACCCCCTTCTAGAAAACTGTGCCCCTACCCGAGGGTAGGGGGTGGTCGGCCAAGCAAGAAAAAAAAAGGAAAGAAAAGAAAGGAAAGAAAAGAAAAGGAAGAAAAAGAAGAAAAATAAAAGAAACACCGCTATGCGTGGGGAAAGGTTGCGTAGACATCTACACAAGTATAGATCTGTGCTGATCCCTTGTTCCGACGTACAAGAAACGAAACCGAGTCACCATCGATTTAATGTGCAAGATTCAAATAAATTCAAAAAAGATTGGACCATAACTACTCCTCTAGAAAAGGAAAATAAATAAAGGTTTATTCCCCCCATCAATGAAGCAATAAATCTTGGGTAGCTATAGGAGAGATATTAAAGGGATTCAAATAAATCTTCATATATCTCTCCCATTCCCTCTTCACTTATAAATAGAGGGGGAGGGGGAAGGCTCAAGAGGTCGAAGTCGAAGACAAAAGCGAGGAAGCTTTGCAAAAAAGGAGACGCGTCTTAATCGACCCAAGGCTTCACGAGGCTCGAGCAAGCCTATCCCTTCGGGATCGACTTAGCCTATTGAAAGTTCTCATCAACGTGAAGACCATTGCACAAGAAGATCACCCCTTCAACTCCGTGCACGAAGAAGAAAGTTCAGAGAAGAAGAAACCTTCAACTCCGAAGACGCCATAAGCAAAAGCCGGAGAAGAAGATAGGAGCAGCATCACCCCGTCGTCTCCAACAAGCCTTCGACTCCGATCAATCCCAAAAGCCCGAAGAAGAAGATAGAAGCGACATCACCCCATCGTCTCCAACAAGCCTTCGACTCTGATCAAACCTAAAAGCCCGGAGAAGAAGATAGGAGCGGCATCACCCCATCGTCTCTAACAAGCCTTCGACTCCGATCAAGCCCAAAATCCCAGAGAAGAAGATCAAATAGGCATCACCCCGTCATCTTTAATAACAACCGCTCCATTTACGAAGTAGAAAGCTTAGAGAAGGACACCCGAAGCGGCGCTACACCCGCCATCTTCAAAACAAAGCCTTCAACTCCGATCATGCCAAAGAAGCCCGGAGAAGAAAAAAAGTCAAGCCAACACCACAACCGTCAAGAAAGCTGAAAGAATAAAGAAGCCTTAAAGACACAACCATCACCATTCTAGTAAATCGAGTCAAAGCAAAGCAAAAGCCAATACAAGAAGCCAAAAACAAAGCACCGGTAAAGCCCGCGCCAAAGCAACGTAAGTGCCAAAGCTGAGCAACTACGACGGTCACGAGCAAAACACCACACGTTCTAGCCGATACGACGTGAAGTCCGAAAGAATTAAAGCATTGCAAGCCTCTACTCATCTACGTTCAAGCGCAAGTGCCAAAGCAAAGCAAAAACCAGAGCTACGCCAAAGCAAAGCCAGAGCCAAAGCCGATGCCAAAAACAAGATCGATGTCGCAAACCGATGATCAAGGTCACCGAGGTCTAGCAAGGATCGAGGGAGACACAAAAACCGAGGAACAAAGTCAAAAAACCCCCTAGCCGAGAAAGCGCGAAGCATGGAAGGGACAAAAGTAACAGTGGATACTCCTTAGCCTCTCAAGAAACCCTTACCCTGTAATGACCTCTCACTACAAAAAAGGGGTTTATTGCCGATGGTAATATTAATTACCGTCGATAGAAAGTCAATTATTGCCGACGGATATATATTTATCCGTTGGTATAATACATGTAATATTTTACTAATTTTTTATTATATTTTTACTGACGGTATATGTGAGTCCGTCGGTATAAATAATATACCGACAATTAAGATTATTAACCGTCGGTAAAATATTATATTACCGACGGTATATATTGTCCGTCGATAATATTAATGTTTTAATTTTTAATTTTTTTTTACCGTTTTAATTACCGACAGTAAAATAATGTCCGTCAGTGAAATAGTTTTACCGACGAAAATTAAGTTTTTGTCAGCAAAAAAGGTGTGTTTTACCAACGGAATATATAATATCCGTCGGTAAAAGAGTTTTACCGACGGCTATTAAATGTCTATTGGGAAAAATCCCTGCGATTTATTACCCGATCTTGGCCCTTTCTGTTTTCCCTCGATCTAATTGGCCTCCCTCCCCTCCCTCGCGCCTCCGGCCTTCCCTCCCCTCGCCTCCCCTTCCGTGCGCTACCAACCGGCGCCGTTGCTCCGACCACCCCTCCGTCGGCGCCGCTGTTCCTCCTCCTCCTCGAGGCTCCCTCTCCCTCTCCGATGAGCTCCTCCTCCTCGAGGCCTCCCTCTCCTTCTCCGGTGAAGTCGTCCTCCTCCCTCTCCCCCTTCATTTATTTTGTTCGAAATTGCATCCTAAAGTTTGAAATGTTAGCACAATACCCCTTTTTATGAAATACAAGAGAAAAGTGGTTAATGCAAGATACTTCAGACTATTAGACAATGAGTTTAACTTTCTTTTGGGTCATTTGATCTTATCATCACCTTATAGGCCATTTGAGACATGCGCATGCTCTGATTTTCCTTCAATTTTTTTCATTGCCAATGTCCTACATTTCCATGTTTTAAGGAATTCAGGGCCCTTGGATGAGTTGTTTTGGAGAGGAGTGAGGTTCTTCAATCAATGGAGAAGCCACTATAGATGAATATTTAATTCTCATAGGAGCTTTCACTAAAGTTTGAAATGTTAGCACAATACCCCTTTTGTCAACTACTTTAACCCCCTAGGGCCCCTTTATATCTTTCTTGATCATGTAAATTTTGGTTCCCTTCTAGATAAATTCTAAATTTTTTAAAATTTTTATAAACTAGAACTAATAGCAACAAATAAAAAGATAAATTCTAAATTTTTTAATAATAGTAGAAGCTACCTTCCTCAAATCCGATATGTAGACCCCACCCTTTTGGCGCCACGGCTTACATACGCTGCCGGACGATGACAGCGGGCATGACCTTCTTCCTGAGGTCGGGCTTCCCCTTCTTGACGATGGCCATCACCATGTCGCCGACACAAGTGGAGGGGAGGCGGTTGAGGCGGCCCTTGATCCCCTTCACGAAGATGATGTACAGGTTCTTCGCCCCCGTGCGTGTTGTCGGCGCAGTTCACCGTCGTCGCCACCGGAAGACCTAGCGACATCCAGAACTACTTTAACCCCCCTGTAATTTATATTGTTCCAAATCGTTCTTTAAAGTTTGAAATGTTAGCACAATAACCCGTTTAGTCAACTACTTAATTCCCACATTTGGTAATTTTTATCTGATCAAAACTGAATTGAATGGGGGCAAAATGTAGTTTTTAGACTATAGGGGGGGTTAAGTGTTTTATAGCTAAACTTCAGGGGGGCAACTTCAGGGGGGCAAGTTGTTCATGAGCAGTTTGCGAACAAGCTCGATAAAAGCTTGTTCAGACAATGCAAAGCACGACTCAGTCGTGCATGCGAACATGCTTGTTTAGATTTGGTGAGCAAACTCGTGAGCATACTAGGGAATAGGTTCCTAAAAGGCTTAAATAGGCCTAATATATATAGTTTAAGCTTTTGACTGAGTCTGGAGTTCGCGAACAAGCTCAATGAGGGATCATTAAACTTTATTTGATTACAAATTGAGTCAACCCTAGCCCGAAATTTAGGCTCGTTTATAGAAGTAACCATGAAACCATATTTTTGTTTATGCTGTTTACAAAAATAGAAAACAATAACAATTGTTCTCTAGTTGAGATATTATAGAGAGGTTATATAGAGATGAAACATTTTAGAGAGAGAATCTGTTTAGAGATATTATATTTTAGAGAGGAGAGCTTAAACTTGTAGATAAAGAATGATATATTGAGGGCATATAATAGTGAGGGAACCATGATAAAGAGAAATATCACAAAGAGATATTATAAAACTTTATGGATAAAATTTTGTAGGGAGTATTGTTGAGAGAATATTGTAGATTGAAAATATTATAGAGAGAGAATGGTGTAGAGAGTGAAAAATTATAGCGAATATATAGAGAGAGAATGGTGTAGAGAGTGAAAAATTGTAGCGAAATTATTTAGGCTCGTGAACAAGCTCAAGCCGACCAAAGCTCGGTTTTGGCTCGTTTAATAAACGAGTCAAGCTTAAGTAGACCAAAGCTCGGCTCGTTTGGGCTCGCGAACATGCTTGTTTAGGGCTTGTAAGCAAAGCTCGTGAACAAACTTGATAGGCTCATAAAGGGCTCGTGAATAGGCTCATAAATGACTTGAATAAACCTAACATATATCATAGTATGAAGTTTAAGCTCATAAACAAGCTCGATAAGGGACTGTTCAATCACTAATTGAGCATAGCCTAATCTGAAGTTTAGGCTCGTGAACAAGCTCAAGCCGACCAAAGCTTGGCTCAGCTTTAACCCCCCACATATAAGATGTAGTGTGATGCTAAAAAAAAAAACTGGTGTATACTTACCACGAAATCCTAATATCAATCATTTAAGCCATTTTAGGTTCTAAGAACTGGTGTAGATTGCCACAGTCGATGATTGGCCTTCGGGCTTGGGAATTTTTTATTAACTAAAATTGGGCAAAAGCTATCGCCATTTTTTTATTAACTAAAATTGTGCGGAGTCTCATAGACATGGTTTGAAATTACTGCTAGTGTTGTATAGCCAGATAGACGAAGATGTCTTCGATCGATAAGAGTTGGATGCGTAATTCGAATCGGATGAGCCAAGAGTACAGAAAAAGAGTCAGGAAATTTCTGGATTTTGCATTTGAGCGTTTTGCATCGCTTGATGGAAAAATTGTGTATCCCTATATAGACTGCGGAATGATGACTAGGAAGGTTCGAGAGAAATGTGAGGTTGATTTAGTAATGCGTGGCATTGGCATTACCTATACCCGTTGGTTCTCGCATGGTAAGAAGGTAGATGTAGTCCCCATGGTAGCTCACGGTGAAAATACGAACACAGTAATCGATGATAATAATATTAATACGGACGATGGCGATGACATACTGGGTATGATACATGATTTGCAAGGTGGAATAGATACGGAAACACCATCAGGTGATCAGCCCAATATTGAAGCGGACAAGTTCTACAGATGGCTTAAGGATGCTGAACAACCTCCATACCCGGGGTGTGAGAAGTTTTCAAAACTCTCTTTCACTGTAAAGCTTCTTCATTTGAAGTGCCTCAATGGTTAGAGTAATAAGTCATTTAATATGTTGGTAGAGTTATTGAAAGAGGCTTTTCCTATAGGTGAGACAGCACCGAAATCATTCTACGAGGCAAAAAAGATAATTAAAGATCTCGGTCTTGGTTATGACAAAATTGATACATACATGAACGATTGTATATTATACCGGAAGGAGTACGAACATATGTGGTCATACCATATATGCGGAGCAACAAGATATAAAGAGGCGGATGATGAGTCTAGTACCAATCGAAGGAAGAAAAATATATCTGCAAAGGTTCTCTTATACTTTCTTCTTAAGGATAAGCTTCAGAGGTTGTTTATGTCATCGAAGACTGCTGAGCACATTAGGTGGCATGCACGATAACATACAGATGATGGGGTTATGAGACATCCGGCCGACTCTCTAACATGGAAATATTTTGATCAGACCTATCCTAAATTCGCATGTGAAGTTCGTAACATCAAGTTAGGGCTTGCTAGCGATGGCTTCAATCCCTTTGGGAATATGAGTGTGTCATACAGTATTTGGCCAGTTGTCCTAGTTCTATATAATTTGTCTTCCTGGATGTGCTTAAAAAAGCCATACACAATGCTCTCTTTGCTTATTCCCGGACCCAGGTCACCTGGTAATGATATTGACGTTTACTTGCAGCCATTAATTGAGGAGTTGAACGAGTTATGGGAAGTTGGGGTCGATACGTATGATGCGTCATTGCACCAGAATTTTCAGATACATATGACACTTCTATAGACCATCAACGATTTTTCAGCATATGCCAACTTATCCGGGTGGAGTACTAAAGAAAAATTAGCATGCCTTACATATAATAAGGAGACAGATTCATTACGGTTAAAGAACGGAGGCAAGTTCTGCTATATAGGCCATCGTAGACTCCTTATTGACGGCCATAAGTGAAGGCAGAATAAAAGAGTGTTCAATGGCAAGAAGAAATTTGCAAAAGCCCCGGAGCAGCTTCCGGGGGTAGAAGTCTTGTGTGAATTGGATCAGCTTGATGTGGTGGCATTTGGGAAAGGTAAAAAGAAGAAAACATATAAAGAATCTGTGCGTGAGCATAACTGGAAGAAGAAGAGTATTTTCTTTAAACTACCAGCTCTACGATTACTTGGTCGGCGAGCCGGCTGAGGAGTTAGAGGCTGTGACCGTGACGAGAGACGCGTCACCGCTACACGTTCTACAGTTTTTGGTCGCTCACTGGGCCGCCCCTCAGTTTCAGGTATATTATTATTTTATTGATTCATACTTGTTTTAATATTATACTAAAAATTTGTATTGATGTTTGAAAATTTAATAGATTGACACAGGCGAGTTTTGCTAAAGGCAAACATAATAGAAATGCCTCGACGACACCTACTCCAGTGAGGGGGAGGACCTTCATACCCCAGCTTGCCCAGCAGCTGGTAAATGATACAAATATTTCATTATTTAAAGCTCTATAAATCTTATATTAACTCATCTATTTATTTTATATATATAAAAAAAGACATTGTCCTTGGGCCACAAGCCTAATCAGATTGACCTTTTTGAGGCCTTTAGGAGGCGGCGTACCGATGGGGCATTTCTGGACGACAGGGTTGCCTTGCAAGTCGTAAGTAATTAAATTACTGTTAATATATTCGTATACATATGTCATCAAATATCATTGGTTGTTTTCATATAGAAGAGAATGCGACTTATGGTGACCCCATCGGGCGAGGCCGATTCCTCCTCCAACTCAGTATCTATCAACTCGACGATGGATACTGTGCTCAGACCTATCACGCACGACCGCATCCTCTGTACGGGCCTTGGACTCATGCCCTCCTCCTTCTTTGGACGAGAGGGTATACGCTAGAGGGCACGAGACATCCAGACCGATGTTATCACTCAGTTGCAATCTACGCTAGACATGGAGCGCGAGCAGAGGCAGGCCCTCGAGCATAGGGTTGACGCGGAGAGCGAGTAGAGGCAGGCCCTCGAGCACAGAGTTAAGGCGGATAGGCAGGCCCTCGAGTGGTGAGTTGAGGAGGAAAGAGAAGCTCGCAGGGAACTGGAGCGTCGGCTTAATGAGTTCATGAGCTGGTCTAGCGGTGGCTCATGCTTATGATCAGGTACTTACTAATCTTTATAATATTAATATAAAATATGGATCTTACTAATTTGAGTTTAAATTATATTATCACGCTAACATGCTAACTTATGAATTTCCAACGCTTAAACTCTAAATTAGATAATCGGATGGTAAATTCTTAAAATATCTACTTAAGACTTGCTCGCAAGTCCAAATACGAAAAAACATCTAAGTCTAAAATAGTGGATGCGATCCGATGACGATCTGATCGAATCTAAATCAATTTCAAATCCGAAACACGCTAACTTATGATTTTTTAACGCGTAGACTCTAAATTTGTCAATCAGATGCGAAATTATTAAAATATCTAATTACAACTTGCTCGCAAGTTCGAAATACGAAAAAATCCAAGTACGAATTGTCAGATGTCGATCCGATGACGAACTGACCAAATCCAAACCAATTTCAAATCCAAAACACACTAACTTATGATTTTTCAACGCTTAGACTCTAAATTGGTCAATCGGAGGCGAAATTATTAAAATATCTAATTAAAACCTGCTCACAAGTCTGAAATACAAAAAAACATTAAATTCTAAAATATCGAATGCGATCCGATGATGATCCGATCGAATCCAAACCAATTTCAAATATGAAACACGCTAACTTATGATTTTTCAACGCGTAGACTCTAAATTTGTCAATTGGAGGCGAAATTATTAAAATATCTAATTAGAACTTGCTTACAAGTCCAAAATACAAAAAAAATCCAAGTACAAATTGTCAGATACCGATCCGATGACGATCCGATCGAATCCAAACCAATTTCAAATTTGAAACATGCTAACTTATGATTTTTCAACGCTTAGACTCTAAATTTGTCAATCGGAGACGAAATTATTAAAATATATAATTAGAACTTGCTCGCAAGTTTGAAATATGAAAAAAATCTAAGTATGAATTATCGGATGCTGATTCAATGATGATCCGATCGAATCCAAACAATTTCAAATCCGAAACACGCTAACTTATTATTTCTCAATGCTTAGACTCTAAATTGGTCAATCAGAGATGAAATTGTTAAAATATATAATTAGAACTTGCTTGCAAGTTCGAAATACAAAAAAACATCCAAGTCTAAAATATCGGATGCGATCCGAAGACGATCCGATCGAATCCAAACCAATTTCAAATCTGAAACATGCTAACTTATGATTTTTCAACGAGTAGACTCTAAATTTGTCAATCGAAGGCGAAATTGTTAAAATATCTAATTAGAACTTGTTCACAAGTCCGAAATACGAAAAAAATCAAAGTACAAATTCTCGGATGTCGATCTTATGATGATCCGATCGAATCCAAGCCAATTTCAAATTTGAAACACGCTAACTTATGATTTTTCAATGCTTAGACTCTAAATTTCTCAATCGGAGGTGAAATTGTTAAAGTATCTAATTAGAACTTACTCGCAAGTCCGAAATATGAAAAAAAAATCCATATACAAATTATTGGATACGGATCCAATGACGATCTGATCGAATCCAAAACAAATTCAAATTCAAAACACCCTAGCTTATGATTTTTCAACGCTTAGTCTCTAAATTTGTCAATCGGAGGCAAAATTGTTAAAAAATCTAATTAAAACTTGCTCGCAAGTCTGAAATATGAAAAAAATCCAAGTACAAATTATCGGATGCCGATTCGATGCCGATCCAAAAAAACATCCAAGTCTGAAATATCGGATACAATCTGATGACGATCTGATCGAATTCAAACCAATTTCAAATCCGAAACACGCTAACTTATAATTTTTCAATACGTAGACTCTAAATTTGTCAATCGGAGGTGAAATTGTTAAAATATCTAATTAGAACATGCTCGCAAATCCAAAATATAAAAAAAATCCAAGTACAAATTGTCGGATGCCGATTCGATAATGATCCGATCGAATACAAACCAATTTTAAATCCGAAACACGCTAACTTATGATTTTTCAATGCGTAGACTCTAAATTTGTCAATCAGAGGTAAAATTGTTAAAATATCTAATTAGAACTTGCTCGCAAGTCTGAAATATGAAAAAAATCCAAGTATAAATTGTCGGATGCCGATTCGATAATGATCCGATCGAATACAAACCAAATTCAAATCCGAAACACGCTAACTCTAAATTTATCAATCGAAGGGAAAATTATTAAAATATCTAATTAAAACTTGCTCGCAAGTCCGAAATACAAAAAAATCTAAGTACGAATTGTCGGTTGCTGATCCGATCGAATCCAAATCAATTTCAAATCTGAAACACTCTAAGTTATGATTTTTCAATATTTAGACTCTAAATTTGTTAATCGGAGGCGAAATTATTAAAATATCTAATTAGAACTTGTTTGCAAGTTCGAAATATGAAAAAAATCCAAGTACGAATTATCAGATGGCGATCCCCGATCCGACCGAATCCAAACCAATTTCAAATCCGAAACACGCTGACTTATGATTTTTCAACGCTTAGACTCTAAATTGGTCAATTGGAGGTGAAATTATTGAAATATCTAATTAAAACTTGCTTGCAAGTCTAAAATATGAAAAAAAATCAAAGTCTAAAATATTGGATGTGATCCGATGATGATCCGATCGAATCCAAACCAATTTCAAATCCGAAATACGCTAACTTATGATTTTTCAACACATAGACTCTAAATTTGTCAATTAGAGGCAAAATTGTTAAAATGTCTAATTAGAACTTGCTTGCAAGTCCAAAATATAAAAAAAAATCCAAATACGAATTGTCGGATGCCGATCCGATGATGATCTAATCGAATCCAATCCAATTTCAAATCCGAAACACGCTATCTTATGATTTTTCAATGCTTAGACTCTAAATTTGTTAATCGGAGGTGAAATTATTAAAATATCTAATTAGAACTTGCTCGCAAGTTCGAAATATGAAAAAAATCTAAGTATGAATTGTCGGATGCCGATCCGATCAAATCCAAACTAATTTTAAATCCGAAACACGCTAACTTATGATTTTCAACGCTTATACTCTAAATTTGTCAATCGAAGACGAAATTGTTAACATATCTAATTAGAACTTGCTCACAAGTTTGAAGTACGAAAAAAATCCAAGTACGAATTATTGGATATAGATCTAATGACGATCTGACCGAATCCAAACTAATTTTAAATCCAAAACACGATAAGTTATGATTTTTCAATATTTAGACTCTAAATTGGTCAATTGGAGGCGAAATTATTATAATATCAAATTAGAACTTGCTCGTAAGTCCGAAATATGAAAAAATATCCAAGTGTAAAATATCGGTTGCGATCTGATGATGATCTGATCGAATCCAAACCAATTTCAAATCCGAAACATGCTAACTTATTATTTTTCAATGCGTAAACTCTAAATTTGTCAATTGGAGGCGAAATTATTAAAATATCTAATTAGAACTTGCTCGCAGGTCCGAAATATGAAAAAAATCTAAGTACGAATTATCCGATGCCTATCCGATCGTATCCAAACCAATTTCAAATCCGAAACATGCTAATTTATGATTTTTCAACGTGTTGACTCTAAATTTATCTATCGGAGGTAAAATTATTAAAATATATAATTATAACTTGCTCGCAAGTCCAAAATACAAAAAAAAAAATTCAAGTACGAATTGTCAGATGCCGATCCGCTGATGATTCGAAAAAACATTCAAGTCTAAAATATTAGATGCAATCCGATGACAATCCGATCGAATCCAAACTAATTTCAAATCCGGAACATGTTAACTTATAATTTTTTAACGCATAGACTCTAAATTTATCAATCAGAGGCGAAATTGTTAAAATATATAATTAGAACTTGCTCGCAAGTCCGAAATACGAAAAAAATCCAAGTACGAATTATCGGATGCCGATCCGATGACGATCTGATCGAATCCAAACCAATTTCAAATCCAAAACATGCTAACTTATGATTTTTTAACGCTTAGACTCTAAATTTGTCAATCAGAGTCGAAATTGTTAAAATATCTAATTAGAACTTGCTCGCAAGTTTGAAATATGAAAAAAATCTAAGTACTAATTGTCGGATGCCGATCCGATGATGATCAGATCGAATCCAAACTAATTTCAAATCCGAAACACGCTAACTTATTATTTTTCAACGCTTAGACTCTAAATTGGTTAATCAGAGGCAAAATTGTTAAAATATCTAATTAGAACTTGCTCGCAAGTCCGAAATACGAAAAAAATCCAAATACAATTATCGGATACCGATCCGATGATGATCCGATCGAATCCAAACCAATTTCAAATCCAAAACACGCTAACTTATGATTTTTCAACACTTAGACTCTAAATTGGTCAATCGGAGGTGAAATTATTAAAATATATAATTAGAACTTGCTCGCAAGTCCGAAATACGAAAAAACATCCAAGTCTGAAATATCAGATGTGATCCGATGACGATTCGATCGTATCCAAACAAATTTCAAATCCGAAACACACTAACTTATGATTTTTCAACGCGTAGACTCTAAATTTGTCAATCGGAGGCGAAATTGTTAAAATAACTAATTAGAACTTGCTCGCAAGTCCGAAATATAAAAAAATCTAAGTATGAATTATCGGATACTGATCCGATAATGATCCGATCGAATCCAAACTAATTTCAAATCTGAAACACACTAACTTATGATTTTTCAATGCTTAGACTCTAAATTTGTCAATCGGAGGCGAAATTGTTAAAATATCTAATTAGAACATGCTCGCAAGTCCAAAATATAAAAAAATCCAAGTACGAATTGTCGGATGCCGATCCAAAAAAACATCCAAGTCTGAAATATCGAGTGCAATCGGATGATGATTCGATCGAATCCAAACCAATTTTAAATCCGAAACACGCTAACTTATGATTTTTCAACACGTAGACTCTAAATTTGTTAATCGGAGGCGAAATTGTTAAAATATCTTATTAGAACTTGCTCGCAAATCCGAAATACAAAAAAATCTAAGTGCGAATTATCGGATACCGATCCGATCGAATCCAAACCAATTTCAAATCCGAAACACGCTAACTTATGATTTTTCAATGCTTAGACTATAAATTTGTCAATTGGAGGCGAAATTGTTAAAATATCTAATTAGAACTTGCTCGCAAGTCCAAAATATAAAAAAAAATCCAAGTACGAATTGTAGAATGGCGATCCGATGATGATCCGACCAAATCCAAACCAATTTCAAATCTGAAACATGCAAACTTATAATTTTTCAATGCTTAGACTCTAAATTGGACAATCGGAGGCAAAATTGTTAAAATATCTAATTAGAACTTGCTCGCAAGTCCGAAATACGAAAAAACATCCAAGTCTGATCGGATGTGATCCGATGACGATCCGATCGAATCCAAACCAATTTCATATCCGAAATACGCTAACTTATGATTTTTCAACGCATAGACTCTAAATTTGTCAATCGAAGGTGAAATTGTTAAAATATCTAATTAGAACTTGCTCGTAAGTCCGAAATACAAAAAAAAATCCAAGGACGAATTGTCGGATGCCGATCCGATAACGATTCGATCAAATCCAAACCAATTTCAAATCCGAAACACGTTAACTTATGATTTTTCAACGCTTAGGCTCTAAATTTGTCAATCGGAGGCAAAATTGTTAAAATATATAATTAGAACTTGCTCGCAAGTCCAAAATACAAAAAAAATCCAAGTACGAATTGTCAGATACTAATCCGATAACGATCCGACCAAATCCAAACCAATTTCAAATCCAAAAATGCTAACTTATGATTTTTCAATGCTTAGACTCTAAATTGGTCAATCAGAGGCGAAATTATTAAAATATCTAATTAGAACTTGCTCACAAGTCCGAAATACAAAAAAACATCCAAGTCTAAAATATCGGATGTGATTCGATGACGATCCGATCTAATCCAAACCAATTTCAAATCCGAAACACGCTAACTTATTATTTTTCAACGTGTAGACTTTAAATTTGTCAATCGGAGGCGAAATTGTTAAAATATCTAATTGGAACTTGCTCGCAAGTCCGAAATATAAAACAAATCCAAGTATGAATTGTCGGATGTCGATCCGATGACGATCCGATCAAATCCAAATCAATTTCAAATCCGAAACATGCTAACTTATGATTTTTCAACGCTTAGATTCTAAATTTGTCAATCGGAGATGAAATTGTTAAAATATCTAATTAGAACTTGCTCGCAAGTCCAAAATATGAAAAAAATCCAAGTACGAATTATCAGATGCCGATTCGATGACGATCCAAAAAAACATCCAAGTCTGAAATATTGGAAGCGATCCGATGGCGATCTGATCGAATCCAAACCAATTTCAAAACTGAAACACACTAACTTATGATTTTTCAATGCGTAGACTCTAAATTTATCAATCAGAGGCAAAATTATAAAATATCTAATTAGAACTTGCTCGCAAGTCTGAAATATAAAAAAAATCCAAGTACGAATTGTCGGATGCCGATCCGATTGAATCTAAACCAATTTCAAATCTGAAACACGCTAACTTATGATTTTTCAATATTTAGACTCTAAATTTGTCAATTGGAGGCAAAATTATTAAAATATCTAATTAGAACTTGCTCGCAAGTCTGAAATACGAACAAAATCCAAGTACGAATTGTCGGATGTCGATCTGATAACGATCCGACCGAATCCAAATTAATTTCAAATCCAAAACACGCTAACTTCTGATTTTTCAGCGCTTAGACTCTAAATTGGTCAATCGGAGGCAAAATTATTAAAATATCTAATTAGAACTTGCTCGCAAGTCCGAAATACGAAAAAACATTCAAGTCTGAAATATCGGATATGATCTGATCGAATCCAAACTAATTTCAAATCCGAAACACGCTAACTTATGATTAACAACACGTATACTCTAAATTTATCAATCGGATGCGAAATTGTTAAAATATCTAATTAGAACTTGCTCGCAAGTTCATAATACAAAAAAAATCCAAGTACAAATTGTCGGATGCCGATCCGATGACGATCCGATCGAATCCAAGCCAATTTCAAATCCGAAACATACTAACTTGTGATTTTTCAATGCTTAGGCTCTAAATTTATCAATCGAAGACGAAATTATTAAAATATCTAATTAGAACTTGCTCGCAATTCCAAAATACTAAAAAAAAAATCCAAGTACGAATTGTCGGATACCGATCCGACCGAATCCAAATAATTTCAAATCTGAAACACGCTAACTTATGATTTTTCAACGTTTAGACTCTCAATTATAGATATAAACTATTTTTTTAACAAATACATGTTAATTGTAGGATGTGTTGCGTCAAGAGATGAGAGCACCAGCATTGGTACCGGGCGGCATGGGGTGGTTGAGCTAGGGCACACAGCTTCCCTCAATTTTGGATTGTGTAAAAATAATTTTGTAATAAATATGTGGTCATTTTTTGGTCTTGTATATAATTGTCTGGTATTGTGGTAATATTTGGTAATTTGTGGTAATATTTGATAAATTACGGTAATATTTGATTTAGTCAATTATGATAATATTTGAATATATTATGGTATTGTTTTAAATCACAGGAATTAAATAATATCATTTTAGTAGTTTTTTTAAAAAAATCATGTTTTTTTACTGACATAATTTATAAATTCCATCGGTAACAATCTATTTTTTTTTAAAAAATTATCTATATATTGCCTACGAAAATTCCTTGTTCATCGGTAATATACAAAGTTTTACCGACGGAAACACCTTTAGCCATCGGTAATAACCTTATATATTGCCGACGGAATATATTGCTCCGTTGGTAGTAAATTATTATATTTTTAAATAAATATTCATATATTACTGACGGATACAAAATATCCGTCAGTATTAATCATTAATACCAACGGATATTTCGTGTTCGTCGCCGATTTTTCCCGACGCCTTTTTTTCCAACAACCTAGCGACGAAAATTTCTTCCGCTGCGATAAATCTTTACCGACGAAAAACTAACTTTACCGACGAATATATTCCATCGGTAAAAAATGTTTTTTTTGTAGTGTCTATCCTGGGCAACCCTTTCAAAGCTCTCACACGAATACCACGTGGACACGCGGATCAAAGGGACCCTCCAGAGGATCTCTTCCATAATCTCCTGTCAAATATTCACTGCACCCGGCTCACCACCCCCGAGTCCCAAGGTCCCGGCATCTGTAATCTCGTTTTACGCAATAAAGATGACCCAAATCTTTTTTTCGCGTATACAACGATATTATGATATGTACCCAAACCTCGAGTGATCATCTGTGAAGGTGATGAAAAACTTGAAGCCTCCTATAGCACGGATACTAATGGGCCCATATACATCAGTGTATACTAACTTTAATATCTCCTGAGATCGTTACCTTTGGCTTGGAAAGTTCTTTTGATTATTTTACCTTCCAAGCAAGACTCACACGACGGTAGGCTTTTTGAAATTTCTGAACTTAAAAATCCAGCCTTGATCAACCTGTGAATCCTGTCTCAGGCTATGTGTCCAAGCCTTGGGTGCCACAGGAGTATTGGGTTATCTGAGAGATTTTCTCTCTTAGATGAGTTAACTATATTATACACTTTAGTTATATTATCCTACTTATGAGTGGAGTTAATTATATAGAGACCATTCTATATCTTTCTCTTACAAACAAAGAAACCATTCAATTTAATTGACACACCAGAAGCATCAAATAAAATTGAAAAATATTTATTATTCAATAAGGAAACAAAAATTAAGTTTTGTCGCAATGACGATACATAAAGAGTGTATCTAAGTAATAAATTTCTTCCATCAAAGACCTATAGGATAACATCTTCAACTGCTACAACCTCTAACACGACCTCAATCTTCATGCTCAGGATTATCTCCCCATCACCCAAATTTCTTGTCTCTTTGAACCCCTACAAATTATTACAAGCATGGTTAGTGGAACCAGAATCCATAATCCATGCAACTAGAAAACAACCACATGTCACAAGAGATTTTATTATGTGGATTTGAGATATACATGTTTCAACATTCTTAGGAGTTATGCGACAGTCACCCTTCCAGTGCTATTTCTTGCCACATCGGAAGCATTTTTCTTTGGGCTTCACTAGACTATCTTACTTAGGAACCTGCAACTGCATCTGGCCCACCTTCATGGGCTTCTTAGACTTTCTTTTTTTGAACTTTGCCTTTAGCTTTTAGAAAAGACTTCCGCTCTATATTCAAGGATTAAGCACCTGCCTTCCTTCCATCATCTGCCGCTTGGAACGCCGCTAGGAACTCTGTGTTAGTCATCTCCAACCAATTAAAATTGAAGTTTGTAATGAAGCCCTCAAACGTTCCTGATAAAGAAGAAAGAAAAATATTGGTCTGGATTTTGGCATCCAAGACGACATCGAAGGAATTAAGTTCATTCACAGAGTCAAACAGTTTCAGCATATGATCCCGAACTAGAGTCCCCTCTTCTATTTTCGTAGACATCAATTTCTTGATTGTCAGGTAATGAGTCACCCAACTACGACCCTTGAACATTTCCTTTAAATAGAGCATCATGTCTGAAGCGAATGACATGTCCCTGACTTACTTCTGATGGACGGTCTGCAATGATGCCACAATGTAGAACTTGCACATCTCATTAGCTTCTAGCCAGTCTTTCCATTCCTTCATATGGGCCTCAATAGCACTTGGTCTCATCATGGCTTGTTGAGGGGTACTTAGGAAAATCGTGTGCTTGCCAACCCTTAGGACGAGCATTAGATTACGCTTCCAGTCATCGTAGTTTGGTCTCGTATGTTAGTTATCATTAAGGATGGAGGCAAGGGGGTCGAGCTTGGTCATCACCGAGCGGATCCTAGGGAAAGGGTTGATCGTGTAAGGTGTCGGTTTTGGATGGAGTATTGCTTAAGCTTGGTGAACTCCTCCAACTGTATCTAGCGTTGCTGGTGGGATAAAATTTTGTCTGCCAACACGTTATCCGAAGTTAGATATCGCATCTGCCGACCCCCTTCTAAGGGCCAACAAGAGATGTTATTTGTTGGCCAACCCGCTGTCCGGGGTAGGCCGTTGCATCTGCTGACCCCCTGCCAAGTTCTGGTTACCGACCCGTTATTCGGGGTCGACCGCCGCGTCTACCGACCCCCTGCCAAGGGCTGACCAAAAGGCTGTCTGTCGACCCGCTATCTGGGGCCAATCGTCGCGCCTGCCGATCCCCTGCCAAAGCCAACCAGAAGCCTATATGTCGACCCGTTGTCCGGGGCCGACCGTCGTGTCTACCGATCCCTACCAAGGGACGACCAGAAGTTTGTCTGCCAACCCGCTACCCAGGGCTGACCGTCGCGTCTACCGACCCCCTACCAAGGGCCGACCAATAAGATGTCCGAGTAATACCATTAGAGGGGCGAGTTGGCAGGGCGAAGGGCCGATAGAAGCCAACCGACCACGATAGGGGCGATCGGTTACTGGGTGTCTCCGGCGATCGATTAGCGTGCGCCCGTGATCGACCAAGCAGTCGATCGGTTGCAGCCAACCGAAGACCAAAGAGAATGATCGAATCCACCGACAACGATCCACAATCACAGAGTAAAGATAACAGAGAAAGTAATCTCTACGACACAAAGAGGTTTGTTCACGTAGTTCGAAAATTTCTACCTCTGCGGGTGTCGGTCACCCCCCTGGAGCAATGGAATTAGAACTTAAGAGTTTACAACTCTTTTCTTCTTCCTTGTTTCCACCGGATCTCGAGGAGACTAATCTTCTATCTCGATCCCCGATCTTCTTCGTCTCTCAAACGCAATGGATAAGTCCAAAGTAAGACCCTAAAACCAATCGTCAAATGCAATAACCTATCTCAAAACCTATGGTGAAAACCCTATTTAAAGCCCCCACAAATCGTACAACCGTGGGTTCAACTCGTGCACATTTCGTGCATGACGCCTAGGGCTCCATCGACCTGGAGCCCCGAAGAACCCAGTCGCGGGTTGGCGCTTGTCACCAACGGATGCCAACCCGAGCTGGTGGCGCCCGTCAGTGAACGGGCGCCACACACTTGACGCCCAGGGTGCTAACCGGCTGACGGGCACAACCAGATCCTCCACGCCGAGCCGCCTTTTGCGTTTCGTCCTCGCGAAAACCGAGCCAAACTCCGACATTAACCTAGTTTCACCCAATTTGTGGGGGAACTTCCAAGGCATCTCCATTTGGAGGATCTCCGTCAAAAAGGGGATCCCCACTATGCCATGCAAATCAAAACAACTCGATTAAACCAAAGTTTGGGTCCCTGGCATCGAGTTTCCGACGCTCAAGTCAGCCTCGAGAACGACCATATATTCGGTGGAGGAAGGGGGGATTTATACCTACGGAAGAGGCGATGGCCTTCTTCATATAGGCCAGAGGCATCACGATTTGTGGAACAATTATGGAGAGGTCTCTTGATCTAAAGGACCGGGTATCACCAGCTCGTCGTTGGTGAGTGGATTATATCCTTGTTTGGAAAGGATTGTCAATAGTTTGAACTTCTGGGCGGAGTCTGCACGAGCTTGGAATCCAGGCCGGGCCGCTATGTGTGCTTGAGGGCTGAGGCCTGTACCCACAGCTACATGTGTACTTGGGAATCCAACAACGTCAGAGTCAAGATATATATATGAGGAGAACCAATCTCATACCATAATGCTGGTTCATGCGATAATGCGATAATCAGCCCTGGCCGTCCGATCGGCGTGAATCGAACGGTATAAATCATTTCTGTCCCGATTAAAAGTGTAGCCGTTCGATCAAATGATCGAATACCGTCGGATCTCATTCGAATAGGACAAAACATCGTCCTATTCGAATGAGATCCGACGGATCGGCTACACCTTTTAACCAGAGCGGAAAAGATTTATGCCGTCCGATTCATACCGATCAGACGGCCAGGGCTGATTATCGCATTGACCAGAATTATCGCATGAGATCGGTTCTCTATATATCAGATTTCACGGGTCTCATGCACGTTGAGATTATTAGGATTGGGAGAAGTCTTCGCTATTAAGTTGAGTGGAAACATTTAACGAAATCACAAGTGTTTCTTGCCAAGTTGTGTGCTTTAATGGTGAAAGTGCATGGAGGAGAAATATGTGCTATATTATTATTACTAACATGATAAATAAATTGAGCTACTATTATATGTCGCTTTAAATTTTGTTGACGCATGTGTTAGAGTAAATTGGGTTGAACCGAATAATGGGTCCCGGGTCCGGGTCGCAAGAATACATAAACAATAATTGGTGATGGGTGTGTGTATGTATTTGTGGGCGGGACACATTATTAATATATATATATATATATATATATATATATATATATATATATATAGAGAGAGAGAGAGAGAGAGAGAGAGAGAGAGAGAAATGCTAGAATGCGGCATGCGGTAAGTGCGGCACCTTACCGCAGCCGTCTGATGCACCGCTGCGTGCATGCGATGCACACAGCGCGTGCATCAGACGGCTGTGGTAAGGTGCCGCACGTACCGCATGCCGCAGCATAGCATGCCCCTATATATATATATATATATATATATATATATATATATATATATATATATATATATATATATATATATATATATATATATATATATATATATATAAAAGATGTACGTAGTGATTGGCCGAGGACTGGGAGTCTGTTGGACTTGACGAGACTCACGGTGTCAGCCTGACGTGGTGCGGTGTGATATGGGTTTGAGCCCTGGCGATTTGGGGTCTTTATCTCTCTAGATCTCTTCCTCTCTATCCCTTCAGCCGCCACCCTCTTCTCTTGTATGTTTTATTGGGCGGAAACAAGGGTGGAAATGGATCCACCAACAAACTTCATATCCATTTTCATTGTTCTTTTCGTTTTAAGTCGGTGGAAATGAATCCACCCACGAACTTTATTTCCTCTCAACCGGCCTACTTCATTTTCTCTCAAATTTAAACGTAAACTCATTTCCTTAAGTCGGTGGAAATAAACTGATAAAATATATTTCCTTCCTCTCTATAACTCACTTAATTTTCTTCCTTTCAAAAAAACAAGGAGTGAAAATGAATAGATAAAACATCATTTCCTCACTTAATTTCTTTTGCCTCAAAAGAACAAGGGAGAGGAAATAAAGTTAACGGGCATGTAAGTCAATGGAAATCATTTCCATTTCCGTAAGTGAGTGGAAATGATAAGAACACACCCTAAAAAAAAACCCTAAGCCCGACCCCCTCTCCATTTCTCGATCTCCCTCTCTTGAACTCTATGTCTCCCTCTCTTGGTTCCTCCCTGGTTCGCGTGCGGTCGACGCATCTGAGCAGTGACACAAGGAGGAGGATTCTGCACGAGGAGTCTTGCAGCCCTCTCGTCCCTCTTGACTCCTCCCTTTGCTGGTGGCGTGGCTGAGCAGCGACGCAAGAAGAGGAGCCGGTCCGAGGCGGAGGCCCCATCAGCCATCTCAAAGGAGCCCAAGACCATGACCTCCCCTCGATTGTGCGGCGACTGACCGCGTCAAGGCGATGGGGCATGGAGGAAGAGCTCGCAGCCGCTGAGAAGCCCCATGACCTTAGGTGGGACCCATCCCTCTCCTCTATGCTCTCTACCATCTCTTTGGTCGAACCTCCTCACTTCCCCTTGTTGTGACTGTTGGTGCCCCTGTGCCGGCAACAAGATGGCGTATGACCACCTCCGGTCACCCCATATGATCGACCACCAGTCCACCACCCACCTATGACTAATCAGAGCCGATGCCCATTCCACCCTATAGTGCAGGCCAACCTCGTCCCTTCCTTCCTTACTGTCATGCCTTGTGACCGGTGGCCGAGCAACCACTAACTGAATCCGACCCTCATGATGTCTGACTAGAGCCGAAGCATTTTTATTACGATTGATTACAGCAGCGCCCCGCCCCTTTTTCCTTGTAGTGTTGTCGTCTGCCGAAGGGCCGACGATCGTGGAGTAAATTTCAGCATACCTGACGGCCGATCAGTTAGGCGATAGCTGACCCTTGACCCTCATGATGCCCGATTGGACTAATACCCTTTTTGCTATTATTGATTATAGCCGACGACCCCCCTTTGGTACCGAAGCGCGGTTTCGACCGTATCAGGCCATGTGGTCGAATCTCAAGACCACCCGATCATATCAATGGTGGTCGTCCGACCCCTATCTCTAATGGTGAGCGAAGCCATGCTTTTGTACACGATGGTGCACATCTTGGCCGGAACCTCATGTGAGTTTGTCAAATCGGATCATTCGTGATCGCAATACAGTGCATGAACTCAGAAAAATTATTCCCTTTTGCTAATGTGGCGTCGACCGCACTCGATGATTATAATAAACTATTAATATATCCATGTATACATCAACAATAGTTGAGCAACCCGTAGCCACGAGCACATCTTCCTAGGTCATCTCTCCCAATAGGGTGCATGCATTATCGCGCCTTTGCACGCTACCGTCCATCGTCGACCGGCCCTAGTGCTGATTTGGTTAACCTCGGAGTTCGACCGGGCCAAGCCGTTAGTATTAGTTGTATAAACATCGTGTGGACACATAGTGACACTGGGTTGTTCTTTTGGTGGACTTTGTTTGTGGCGATCCAATAGAGATGAAGCGGACATTAACATGAACTCGCACGAATTGATCATGTGACATCTAAACTTACGTGATCTTTAATAGTGGGAAATAAGAACAACTAAGGGTTGATGTCCATGACACTGCATGCGGATCTTTATCAGGTTCGTTGTATGTGGTTAAATGGACCCCGCCTTATATGTGGAGTTGTGAGTCCGACGACGCATGCTTAAAATATTTAATAATAAAAATTATTATTATTGATTGCTTGAATACCGTAATTAGACTTTTCCATAAATTAAACCGATAAAAGAGCAAGTAATAATTATCGGACTCACTCTCCTAAAAGGAGTGTGGCAACCTTAGTACACTAGTTTTCAGGGGAGTGTACGTTGAATCACTTTAGGAATGATGTGATCTTTAGTTGTAGTACTGTTGTGGGTTGCGAGAGCAGTACAGAGCCAGGGATAAACTGTTGGAATTCTTTTTAATCACCGAGTAGACTTTTTTGCAACTTCAATATATGTATATAAGAATGGTTAATTGATATATCTACAAGGTTAGAAGGTTGGGATCCCGTGCATACAAGGGTCGTGAACCACCTTACGCGCACAACTGAATATTAGTAGGTTAGGGGTCACGGACAAGGATTATGGTAAAGCCAATAGGAGTAGCCATCGAGTAGAGATTGACCTAGTAACCCCGTTCTGAAATAATTAAAGTCCTCAAAGTAAAGCAAATTAGGTAATGGAGCTCCACCGTGAAAAGACGAAAAATCTTTTATGATCATCTTGGTATTTTGTGCATGGTGGTGGTGGATGCACGGCGAAAGAGTTGACCCTCTACATCAAAATAAAAGACTCTATAGTAATATCCAACCGGGAGCAGGATGAACAAAATATTCGGGGTTCACATTAGGATAGAAGACTTATTTGATTGTTAATTAAGTACTGTGAAAATATTAAATGGACTGTGTGTTAGACAACCTAGTGACAAAAGGGATGCCATGAGAATATAGACAACTGGTAGACTTATGTTATCTTCCTCTAGACATTGATCATACTAGAACTGTTAAATACATCTTAATTAATTTATTAGATATGTTGCCTCATATTATCAAAGACTATTAGAATGTCACTAGCTATTAAATTGGCTAATTTTTTTAATTTTCTTTTTTGGGACTACTTTTTCCCACGAATAGACTCAGTTTCAGGAACGTAACAGAGTTTAGAGTATTAGTAGGTTCAATAGGAGCTCAGGAGGGTACAATAGATTTAGTTCTCTGATGTTGTGGACTTGGTTTTTATTTTGTGTATTTATTTGTTATTAATGATTTTGAATAATAATGATAATGTTAGCTCTTTAGTTGTGCTCTAACCAGTTGCAGTAGTATTGAAATGATTCAGCTGAATTATATTGGGTAGGCATCTCCTCAAGACCTAAGCCTAGGATAGATCATAATAAAATATAAGTATACATAAATGGCCTAATTGATCAACCCTATAGATAGGACCACTGCAGCGTCAGGGAGTAGGTGAGGCTATTTGGCTCGCCGTTGGAGGCTTGAGCATCGTTCTCCCTTAGAGAGACTCCTGTTAGCATGTAGTAGCACTGACATGACACACATGAGTGAATAACCCTCTTGAAGGTCGAGTTTTGCTTAGGAAGTCTTATCTCTGTGACAATTTATGTTTTCCTTTACTTTTAATAAATTATTTTTATAAAAATCAAATTAAAAATATTCGTTGTTTCTCCCTTCTCTTTCTTTTCCATGTGTGAGAATATAGATCGAGCCCTACGAGACTCCCAATTGGTGTAGTTGCTTGACCAAACTCAAAACCTTTTCTTTTTCCTCACCTCACACCCTAGGAATCGATTTTTAGATTTCTGGGATGTAACAAATGTGCTAGGCCAATGCGTGAGCACACCCATTAGCAGTCCGAGGGGTGAAAACTTTATCAAAAGAATTAATTATCTTTCTATTTGTTGGATTTTAAAAAACCATGGAGCAACTCACCGAAGATACATTGGACTCACGATAATCATAGTACTCGAAAATACCTATCAAAACACAAGCGTGTTGAGGAGGCAATAGCAAGGTTGGTTCCTCACACACCTACAATATAAGAATAATGGTAGCAAAGTGCAAGGCAACATGACTCAGGTACAAATGGAAAATTACTCCAAACACTTGGTAGAGGCCTAAGCCAAGTGGAGGGGTTGGACTGAGAGACGAATGAAAATCAAAGATCTCTTCTAGCTCTAGCGCGTATAATGGTGGACTTAGCGATTATTTTATGAATAGAAAATGTAAACATGTACTTACTTTTGATCCCCAAAGGATTTTTTACTTTGTTGAACCTAACTATAAATGATGGAGAAGAACCCACTATGACAAGTTCGAAAAAAGTAGATGGTGTAAACCTACTTCCGGTGCAAGGAAAAAGCTTTACAGTTCACCGCGAGATAGTTCCTTGAAAGTCGAGGGATTAGAATGTTGGTAGTGGGAAACCATATTTTGCACACATTTAATGCAGCCAAAAACTGCTTAGCAACAACCGGACAAGTGGGTAATGTTGGGGTACCCAAAACAGTTTGGATAGATCAGGATCTAAGTGTTGGTTGGTAAGCATTCTGTAGTAAGAGG
The DNA here is from genome assembly GCA_947650365.1 of Chamaelirium japonicum. Lineage (NCBI taxonomy): Eukaryota > Viridiplantae > Streptophyta > Magnoliopsida > Liliales > Melanthiaceae > Chamaelirium > Chamaelirium japonicum. The sequence continues at coordinate 13,082,634 of OX393558.1, forward strand.
AGTAGTTATGAATCCTGTAGACCATCCCCATGGGGCCGATGATGGTGTGTAACATTATTGTGAATGGCGGCCATAGAGAAAATATGATTTTAAGGAAGCTATGATAGTTAAAGTTGCTAGCGAAGAAACTCCTTATCTCTACATGATTGTTTAGTTAAAGAAAAAGAACCAAAGTACCCATCGCTTCTCACTAGACAATTAAATTTAGCATGGGTATCGACTATAAATACTTAGTTTGGTATGATGTGGTCCGATTAATGCTTAGAGTATATTACTTTGTTTATGTTATACTATCATGCCATGATCTGTCAGACTACACCTAATGATTATACTTCTGATATCATGGCAACGATGTTTCTTATAAGCCTTGGAGGTGATCCCTACACTTTTAACAAGGTTAGTACATGACAATTATATATCGACATCACAATTTAAAAAAGAAAGCGATATTGTTTATGTCTTTGTCAATTATGTGGTATTATTTCAATATGTTCTCTGTAGAGGGGTTTTAAGCTGACCTTAAGAGGATTTTAGGTAACATGAGTGACCCACACCTTAGTTAGTTATTGATATTCAAAGATTCCCTCGATTGTCATCTTTATTATGTCAATTCATTTTGGGGCTCAACCACCTGATAAAAGCTCAATCACTAAAGTGCCTCAAAACCTATGAGTTTGCTTGGCGACTAACTATATATGATCATAATTTCAAGAAGATCAAGAACGCCATGACGGAAGTTCTTATACTTTCCGTTCCTGATTTCGGGAAGCTTTTCATGGTGGAGTCGACTACATCTCATGTCTGAATTGAAGTTCTTACTCCAGTTTGTGATTTTGGGGTTTCTTGTAGCATATTATGCCATATACTATTGGAAGTCATGATATCCAGTTTCTGAATTTTGTCTCATGACTACTACGAATATCGTAGTGATTTGATTTTATCTGGTGGTGGTGTATAGATTCTCAAAGATAGGGCACTTGGTCCTGAGTGTCAAGTTAAAGAATGCATCATATATGTCCATTCTCCTGTCAATAAGCAAACTCTCAACCAGAGATTACTAGATTTATGAGGTCGCATGCTGCCACTTGCGCTATTTTTTTGGAACATTGAGACACACATGTCCTAGACCATATATTTTTGGAATTATAAGGCCATATGTGCTCCCAATTAGCTTCTTCAAGAATTATGAGATTACAAGTCCCAGACCAGAGATTCTTGGATTTATAGGGCTACATGCATTTCCTATTGTTCCTTGATGTTTCTGAAGTCATGAGGAGTGCAATCCTTAGACCAAAGATTCTTGGATTTATATGGCTTATTGTATCTCCACTTGATATTTATTTGTTCAAAGTTCAGAAATTTGAGGTTTGCTGAATGGACTTGTGGTTTTCCTAGATGTGTCATGCAATCATTTTTAAGGAAGCATGTTTAAGGAAGCCTGAATGATACCACATGTCCTTACAAAAATATATACACACACAATAACTATCCATATATCTTAATTTTCTCGCCATATGGATAAGGCTACATGTGTTCTAAAAATCTTGAAAATAGTGCAATCTTCAGAAACTTGATCGAATTGTCCTGATTGCTCTTCATCATCTTCTTCAACATTCTCTTTAATACTGCATGCTCTCACCCTCACTATTTTCCTCTCGTGCCTCTTCAACATTGGTCTTTAACACTCCTGTTCAGTGCCGGTCTTTAACACTCATGGGGTTTAACCATAGCTACAAACATCATCAAACCTAATTTCCTTTGTATGTGTCAGGAGTAATGCTATTTGTACAATCTCCATCGACAAACACATTGACAAACCAGACCGGCACTGAACCTTGGGCCCCACCACCACTTCATATATGGGTCTACAAATAGCATTATTTATGTGTAAGACTAGTTCCATCCCTAGTCAAGCCGTAGGACCCGGCTGATGGGGACCGAAGTGAGTGTTGCCAATCTCCTCTCCATTCCTTAGTTGCGTCAGACACACTGCCTTTGCGTGCTCCCGAAGCATCCCAAACGCCGTCCACCGTATCCGTTGAAATCATGCTCCCCAGTCCCCACCCATATTATATAGGGGTAAGTTACACTCTGCCCCCTGAAGTTTAGCTGAAAAACACTTAACACCTCTATAGTTGAAAAACCTCAGTTTGCCCCTTTAATTCAGTTTTGATCAGATAAAAACCACCAAATTAGGAAATTAAGTAGATGGCAAAAGGGTATTGTGCTAGCATTTCAAACTTTAGGGAGCGATTTGGAAGAAAATAAACACAGCGGGGTTAAGTGTTCTTGAGCTAAACTTTTGGGGGGCAAAGTGCAATTCACCATCTATAGTCGGGCGAAGTAACCAACCACTCCACTCCCCCGTTCGCTCCCTCCCTCCCCCGCTTGCTCCCACTATCGTCCTTTCAAGATATATAAATTCTCGTCGCTATCCGTTGGATTCAAATCCCCCATCTCTCTCTCCTCCCCTCTTCCTTCAAATTCTTTCCTTCCTTTCCCCCTTCCCCCCCCCCCCCCCGCCCCCGTCTATCCTGGAACTCGCTTCCCCCCTTTTCCGATCCCTGGACTATGGATGAAATGCCGAGGAGCTCGATTCAGTGATCCACTCAGTCCGATGGTGAGTTCTGTCTGATCTCCTTATGCTCAATTTGTTCTCATTTTTCTTCGATCCAAGCATAATTCTTCATCTGAAACTGACTTCTCTAAGTCTAGATTCGTTGCCTAGTGGCCGATCGGTGCAGCAGGCTGAAAAATAGGGTTTCAATTTGCAGATGAAGCTGTTGCAAGGGGCAATGGGGATCATTTGCCTGTCGATTCGAGTGGAGGGTGTTCTGATTCTTGTTTCTGGTCCGTGAATTTGTAGTTGGTTGATCCGAATTGCATGCTGTGGATGCTTCCATGGAAGCGCTGGTTGACGCGGGGGTCGATGGAGTTACCGGTACCGAGGCCGGAGAGGTTGGGGGTTCTTCGTTCGTGCTGATCACAAACCCTGTGGTGTACCAACTCGTCTGTGTAGCTTTTTTTTTGCATCTTTACTTTACTAGACGGTTTAACAAAAAACTCCAATGAATTATTTTATTTAGTAAATGATGGAACTTGGTATCAGATGGAATGTGAACTCTGCGCCTTTGCAAGTGTCGTGAAGATCGAAAAAGGCGAACATTGTACATAACTTCACTTACTAGTGCATTCAGCTGCACCGAGGCCTAGGATGGATCATTTGGTGTGGATTGGGTGGAGAATGAGCCCCGATAGATCCAATCGGTGGTTTGATTGTTTTTTCAAGTCACTATGAAGGCCTTTATGTAGTTTTCTTTATTATGTTAGACTGCGTCTGGTTGGGGTACTGAAAAAATTGGTACTGTAATAAAATCAGAGGAAACTCTGATATCTGCAGCTGTGCCATTTTTGTTTTTCTTCTTTTTTATCTGTTATTCACCATGGATGTTGTTGGGTTGTTGGGGTGGAATACGAACCAAGGTCCAAGGTGAAAAATTTCTTTGCAAGTGGCAAGTTTACACCTCTTGTTACCTCCCATACATTTGAAATTAGGGTGGCAATGGTGAACCTCCTCATGGTTGGGTACTGCTGTGTCCAAGCATGGTGAACCCGCCTGTGTAGAAGGGCGCCCTTCGCTACTTATGGTTATGATGTATCCTATGATATAGAAGACATGTGGTGAATAGAGAATTGTTTTGGGTTTTGCGCAAAACCTGCACATGAATAGGTGTTTGATAGGTCATGATGGACCGGTAAGCATATTCATATGTGGAACCAGCCCTTGCTTGGGCTTCCTCATTGTAAAGTATGGTCAAGCAGTTCATGTAGGTGGGCTTGCTAATCATCAAATGGGTTAGTAATCAGACAAAATCAGGTTTATTAAATTAATCACACAATGAACAGCTTAATAGTATTGCACAGTAGACAAGGTTTTAATGAAAGAAAATAATTAAGATCTAACTAACGATACCACTATGGATAAAGTAGCAAAGTCAAATAAGTTTATAAGTTCGAGAAATAATTTCAAAATTAAGGCCTTGTGTCGAATAACGGTTACCACACTGGATGGATGTGTGAAAGAGAATGGATGATTCAGAAGTCCGAGGAAGAAGTTGAGGTGGTGATGATCTTCGCAATAGAAGGGTTTTATCGTGGATCACTCTCTAGAAGTTTGATGAACGTGGACGGCGAGCTAGGAGCCGATGACTTAAAAAAGAAAGAAGATTGGAGGCAAGGAAAAAGGCGATATGAGAAAAAGGAAGAGAGTAGAGTAGTTAGAATTTGAGGCCCTTTTGGATTAGGATTTACAGTTATTTTGATTTTCTTTTACTTATAGGCAAGGTAGAAAAGTCTATACAAGGGATCATCTCCCTCCTGATTGGAATTAGTCTAGTTTTGTGAGTAGAATTTATTTTCAACCTATTTTTGCTGAAATTCTTTTCTAAACAATCCTTCTAGGTCGGTTCGTCTTGTCTTTCTAATTTGCTTTGCCTTCCACTTCCTTGTGTCTGGTGTTTCAAACTCTGGGGCTTATTAGTGTCAATAATTTTTAATTTCTACCAGAGTCTTATTTTTTGTTGTAAACAAATGAAATTAGGCGTGTGATCCATCTAATTCTATATCAACCCTCCTGCCCAGTTCATGATCTCTACTTGCTTGCTGATAGTAAAATTAAAATATGTTTCTGAACCCTTCTTGAAACTCTAAACTGAAATCTACACTGAAATCTACGACATTTTAACAATCTATATACTTAATAGCTTCACCTCTTGAAGCCTAGGGAAACCCAATATCCAATCCTAGAATCCTAATGTCGTACATGGTTTGTCTCCATCAACTTAATATTTACCATTCTAAGTGGGCGTTTGCATCTTCACCTTCCCTCTTTATTGAGCTCAACTGTGAGGAAGATGAATGAAATCCTCTCACTCGTTGGATCATTAGGAATTTAGGATGTGCAGTAATGAGGTTACTTGATGCAAGGGGCTAATTGGATTTAAAGAAGGGCCCACAAGGATGACTGAGTGCACTGGAACATGTACTTGCCACCGTCATAAAGATTTACATACCCCTTTCGCTAAGTCAGGGATTGGATAAACATGGTGTATTCCTAAAGTCGTAGCCCTTTAAAGTGGTATCATTCTACTAACCATCTTCATCTACATAGAGGAATCCTTGTGCTTCTTGTGGCTAAGTTATTGGGACTCAGAGGTCTGGGAAGGTCGGAAGGGTCTATCTCTACAATGGTATACAACATATTTGGCCCATAAAAAGCATTATTTCTACCAGTAAGTATCACAGAGGGATAGAGTAAAGAATATTAATCAATGTAGATCTAAACGTAAATACTTGGCACAATCAGCTCGTGGATAAGGAGTGAATCTTGGCTTGTATTATAAAAATATAAATATATAATATCTTTTGCCTTTCCTTTGTTTGGACTAGGTGCATGATATTCAAAATGGCAGGAGGTCTATTGATCTTGTTTGCAAGAGTTACTTTGTGGATTTTATCTAGTTTGCCAAAGTTAGCTAAGTAATTAGGAGGATGTTATCTTCTCTTGTGATCGTATATTTTTCATATTCTGGTTGGATTTGGAGTCAAAATGTCTTACGGGTAACTCACATTTATAATGAGAGTCTAGATTCTTGATTTTCCCACCATATGCAAAGTTCATAATTCAACAAGAAACTGGGAGTATGGCATGATATTTTTATATGTAAGCATTCCATATGTTATTAGTTGTAAGTTACTTTTGTTTTGTTTTATTTTGTTTAATGGTTTTTCTAGACTCCTTGTTTACATGAGCTTATGTTGCGTAATCAATAAGGTGGGTGTAAATAAACGACGGTGGCCCGACACAAACATATCATTGGTCGGGCTCGGGCCACCACCATGAGCTCATGACCCAGCTCGAAACCCGTCCTGCCTCGTCCAAAATCAAGCCCTATCTGGATCCTATACATTTATAATATATTTTATATAATAAATCAAAAAAATTGAATAGAAGAGTTGGTAAAGGTGTTGTCAATTTGTTTTGGGGTCATGTGTTCAAAACTTATTCCTATAATGGCAAGTTTCTTTTATTTAAAAACCATTCTGACCTGACCCGGGCATATATTCAGGCCGGGCTCGGGTTTGGACCTTGGCCTGAGGCCCAACATGACCTAGCCCAATGTGCCCACCCGGTCTTCACTTCTCTAGTCCCAACCCGACCCGGTTAATTTGGGCCCGCCCTGACCCGATCCGGCTCGATTTACACCCCTAGGTTGGTCTACCTATTAACTGCTAACTAACCTATTAGGTTTCTTGGCATGTTACTTTAATGTATACTTATGTATTATTAATTGTATATTTTGTTTTACACCCCTATGTTGGTCTCCCTCTCTCTCTTGAACGAAAGAACCGAACAAAATACCCTTGTATTTGAAATATCTATACTTATCTCCCCTCCTTGCAAATGCATTTGTTCAGAAGATGGTAAATGTGCTTGAAATATCTCCACCTAATGCTCCTCCACACAAGTGCATTTTGTTTAGAAGATGGTAAATGATCCTAAATAGTTCATACAAGTGGATTTTGTGCAGAAGATGAAAGATAATCTTGAAATATCTCAACTTAACCCCTCTCCATACAATTGTATTTTGTTCAGAAGATGTTAAATGATCATGTTTTCCATTAATGGTTGACCCCCCATGATTATTCAGAGGGTATTTTGTTCATTTTCTAGTTCAGGATGGTTACATGAAAATAAATTATTGTTCAGGAGGGTTTCATATAATTTACCCTATTTTTAATAGTTTTTTATGATTTTTTAAACTCCATGGTTACATGAGCTTATACTGTGTAATAAATAAGGTAGGTTTGCTTACCCGCCAACCATAGTCATCAAGTTTGGGTTTGGTAATAAGTCGTCAAGGGTAAAACTTGGGATATTCGGCAAAAATCGAAAAGTTCAGAAAAAAAACAGGTAAAAGTCGGGAGAAAAAACGGATTTGGGTTTTAATCGGCGAGGATGAAATTTGGAAAAAATTGGTAAGTTCGGAGTCTTCAAAAATCAAGTTTTAAACCTACATTTAAACAACTAAGGTATTTCTAACACGACTTATAAGATGATAGGTCAACAAAAAATCAATTAAGTTAATCATGCAACTATGCAAATGGCAAGTAACCAACAAAACAACAACCCGACAAAGTAATATACTAAATTACAAAAACCATGATAAGTTGATAACGGCATCCTAGAAGAAAATATTACAAAACTTAAGATGTCTATTGTCCAATAGTCACTAATCAAAATAGAATAGAAAATAAGAACTAAGCATCCATTGTGTCGTCGAGAGTATCCAATGCCAAACTTGCATCATTCTCTCTTGCTTCATTCTCTTCATCCTCCATGAATTCAATGTCATTGGACTCGTCATCAGAAGAATGTTGAATTTCAATGTCATCGGACTCATCATCGATACAGTCACAAAGTTCGGCAAAAAAAACACATGTTTTTACCCTTTTTTTCAATAAAAACGGCAAAAAACAGAGAATTTGGTAACCTATAAAAATTGGAAAAAAAACATTTACAAATCGACTGTTCATTAATTCGCGTTTTAAACGTGTTTCTTTACAGTTGTTATGTAAAGATTGAGCCATCGTCTCAGAGTTGAATTGGATCAATTAGGAGGGTCGGCAATAAGCCGAATTGATCCAACCTTTGGCTTTAGTCTATCGTCGTCGCTGACATAATTCACATTTTTTAACCTAATCAAATTCTATCACACATGTTTCCATTAAAGGAAAGTATATAGTATATTATAAAGCAAACCCTCCTTATATTTTTTTTTTTGCGGATTTGTTTCCTGGTCTGCCTTGTCGGATTAAGATTTCGTTGCCGTCACCATCTTCAGTTATTGTGTGTGTGTAATCTCCCCTTTATCATATCTGCTTCATCGAATCAAGATCATCGTTGCTGGATTAAGGTCGTGGCCATCTCCTTTTCGGTTCATGATCGGTGTTGACGACCCCTGAATGAATCTTTAGGTGCATCAGATTCTACAATTCTTGATTTTTTTTTTCTCTTTTTATATATTGATTTTTCTTTCCCCTTATCATATTTACCTCATCGAATCAAGATCGGCATCGCCCCACCACCAATCTCCTTCAGATCTTCAAGTGGCCATCCCTAATGTTCAATTCTATTTTTTTTTCCTTTGTGCTCCATCACCCGTCTCCCATCTTCAATTCGTGACTTTTTATTTTCTATTGTTGATCAATTGATTTTCCCATCATTAGATTTGCCTTATCAAACACAAATCGTCGCTACCGGATTAAGGCCAACACCGCCGACCTCACATTGGACATTTAAGTGCATTTGATTCTTTAATTCTTGTTTTTTTTGTGCTAACTTTTATTTTCCCATCATTGAATCTCCAATATGATATCGAACGGATCAAAATTCGAAGAAAGATGAGAGACATGTAGGTGCATTTGATTCTTCAATTCTTGTTTTTTTTATGTGCTGACTTTTATTTTCCCATTAACGAATCTCCCATATGATATTGAACGGATCAAAAACACCCCTTAAATCTCTCAAAACTGAAGGCTATGTTAATAACCGCCCCCCTGAAATCCTTCAAAACTGAATCAATTTGATCAAATCGAACGACTAAAAAACCACCCTAAATCCCTCTCTCCCCGTCTCTCTCTCTCTCTCTCTCTCTCTCTCTCTCTCTCTCTCTCTCCGATCCCTCTCTCTTCCCCACGATCTCTCTCTCTCTCTCTCTCTCTCTCTCTCTCTCTGTGTGTGTGTGTGTCTCTCTCTTCCCCACAATCTCACTCTCTACACCGATCGCATCCCTTCCCTCTTTCTCTCTGTCTCTCCCCTTGTCTCTTTCACTCTCTTTGATCTCTCTTCCGCACGATCTCTCTCTCTCTCCGGTCTCTCTCTCTCTCTCTCTCTCTCTCTCTCTCTCTCTCTCTCTCTCTCTCTCTCTCTCTCTCTCTCCGATCTGGAGGATCCAATGCTAAATAACTATGTTGGCACAACCGCTAACAAAGGATCCAACGCTAATTACGCAAATTGTTCAAGGGTATCTAAAGTAACAAATTTTAGTCTCTCTCTCGCCCCATCTTTTTCTCTCTTAGATCTCTCTTCCCCACGATCTCTCTCTCTCTCTCTCTCTCTCTCTCTCTCTCTCTCTCTCCGCCTCTCTCTCCGATCGGGAGGATCCAACGCTGAATGAATCTTCAGGTGCATCAGATTCTACAATTCTTGATTTTTTTTCTTTTTTTATATGTTGATTTTTCTTTCTCTATTATCATATTTACCTCATCGGATCAAGATCAACATCGCCCCACCACCAATCTCCTTCAGATCTTCAAGTGGTCATCCCTAATGTTCAATTCTAGTTTTTTTTTGCCTTTGTGCTCCAATACCCGTCTTCCATTTTTAATTCGTGACTTTTTATTTTCTATTGTTGATCAATAGATTTTCTCATCATTAGATTTGCCTTATCAAACACAAATCGTCACTACCGGATTAAGGCCAATGCCACCAACCCCACATTGGATATTCAGGTGCATTTGATTCTTCAAATTTTTTTTTTATGTGCTGACTTTTATTTTCCTATCATCGAATCTCCCATGTGATATCGAACGGATCAAAATTCGAAGAAAGATGAGGGACATGTGGGTGCATTTGATTCTTCAATTCTTGGTTTTTTTTATGTGATGACTTTTATTTTCCCATCAGCAAATCTCCCATATGATATTGAATGGATAAAAAAAAATTTCGGGATCTTTCTCTCTCTTAGCGAGAGATCTGGAAAGCTCAATACCTTTTTCTTGTTTTTTTGATTTTTTTTAAAAAAAAATAAAAAACCGGTAGTTGGTCGTCCGGCTTACTATAGTAAAAGAGAAAGAGAAAATATCAATATATATATATATATATATATAGAGAGAGAGAGAGAGAGAGAGAGAGAGAGAGAGGACATGTACAGTGTTGTGTGGAAGGCGAAGAGGTGCAAACTTGGGTTTCGGAGAGACGATGGAACTAAAAAAAAACCATGGCACAACCGCTAACAAAGGATCCAACGCGAATTGTGCAAATAGTTTGTGGGTAACTAAAGTAACAAATTTTAGTGAATCCATTACAAATGAAAAGGATCAAACAGAATCAAGCAATATATATAGAGAGAGAGAGAGAGCATTTACCCGAGGACGGAGAGGGGGGCGATCGGGTAGGAGAGAGAAGGGAGAGAGAGAGAGGGAGAGACGGGAGGAAGGATGAGGGGGGGGCGATCGGGTAGGAGAGAGAAGAGAGAGTGGGACGGTTAGGAAAGAGATAAGAGTCCGCGGATGAGAGAGAGAGACGGGAGGAGAGAGAAGAGAGAGGGAGAGATCGTTGGGTGAGAGAGAGAGGATCTGATGAGAGAGAGAGAGAAGTTCGGAGAGGGGGGGTGATTTGGTAGGAGAGAAGAGAGAGGGGACGGTTAGGAGAGAGAGAAAGGGCGTCCGCAGATGAGAGAGAGAGAGACGGGTGAGAGAGAGAGGGAGAGAGAGACGGGAGGAGAGAGAATAGAGAGAGGGAGAGATCGTTGGGTGAGAGAGAGGATCGGATGAGAGAGAGAGAAGTTCGGAGAGGTGGGGCGATTTAGTAGGAGAGAGAAGAGAGTGGGACGGTTAGGAGAGAGAGACTGATTTGGTAGGAGAGAAAGAGAGTGAGACGGTTAGGGGAGAGAGAGGGAGTCCGCAGATGAGAGAGAGAGAGAGAGATGGGAGGATGAGAGAGAGAGCGACGGGTAGATAACTGGAAAAAAAAAAATTCGGGATCTATCTCTCTCTTAGTGAGAGATCTGGAAGGCTCGGTCCCTTTTTCTTGTTTTTTTGATTTTTTTTTTTTAAAAAAAAACCGGTAGTTGGTCGTCCGGCTTAGATGAGGTGGCAACAAAAAATGAGCCCCACGGTCTTAGGAGGTGCTCCTTGTTCGGAGCCCGTTGGAGATGCTCTTACCGATTCCTCCTCCTCCATCCTCTCTCTCTCTCTCTCTTACCGATTCCTCCTCCTCCATCCCCCCCCTCTCTCTCTAACCATCTCCTCTCTTCTTTCGTTCCAGGAATCAGGTTGGAGATTCCTAAAAATGGGGATGTGCCTTTCCCCCTAGTTGATCCGTGGTTAGCATTTTTTTTTTCAATTCCTTTTCTTTTACTAAGCTATTCAGATCTTAGAAACTATAGAGATCTTATAGGATGGAGGATTCATGGTTTTGGGGAGTTGGGTTTCTTAGCTGAGGCGGTCATCGATTCCTACGGTGGGTTTCCGGGGTTGTTCGTCTTGGATCTTGTTTCGAGTGCGAGACATCCGAGATGTTCTGCTGTGGAGGCAAGGAGGAGGAGAGCCACGGCCCGCCTGCTAGCCAATACACCGCTCCCCCGAACCGTGGTGCTCCTGGTAAATCCTCCCTCTTTTGTTTATCCGGCAATATATGGGATTATCCGCTCGAATTGAATTACGTGATCCTATTTATTTGTTTTTTGATTTCCACCGTAAATAATTTTTGAGAAAAATGTATAGTGCGTCACCAAAAGTATCTGTACTAGTTTGTCAATGATTATATAGTCATTTTGTCAACCGTGTGTCACTATTATTATTATTATTTTTTGGTAATCAGCTATCAACTAAATCCTTACAAAGTACACAAAAAGGTCATGAGCAAACAAAATGGACACCAGAGCCACCGCTCATGTCCCGCAAAACCAGAGGAATGATGACTATAGGGAAATCATTGAAACATATAACTTTTCATTGAAACACTTACTTTTTTTAAAAAAATACAAGATATATCTAATAACCCGTACTCCACCCCTGGTCGTACATGGTTATCGTATTTACAAGGAACCACAATATAATCAGGTTTATTGTAGTGGTTACACGAGAAGTCGAAATATATTCATACATCAAAATATTATCTTGGCTCTCTCCTCTAATGTGAGTGGCAATACAAGAGGGAGTAGCTAAAGAAGAGAGATCAACATTACAGTCAACTGAATGCCCTGCTAGCTAGCATAAGGGCACATGTATTAGCTCTCCTAGAGACATAACAAGGGCAAAGTCCTCTATAATTCTCTTGGACGATCCCGCAATCTGCGATAATAGTCCACAAACACCATGGTGGAGGTGTATCAACCTTCAATAGCAGCCGGACAATGGTTTGATTATCCCCCTCAACAAAAGCCATCCTGCAATGCATCTGAACTAGCATCTTGTATCCTTCTCGAAAAGGCAGAGCCTCACCTTTAATTGGGGAGCATGGAAGGAGAACTTTGCCAAAGCTGAGATTATGAGACCCCTTGTCATCTCTAACAACCACGCCGACTGCACATTTGGTCTACCGGATTGTCGCATCTATATTTACCTATAATTACCCCATGGGAGTATGGTTATTAAACTCCTAATCCGTATCTTAGGATCCTATGATTCTCGATCTACTAGAAAAAAAAACCAATCCAAAGCGCACTGTAGAGTCTCAAGTAAGCAGATTCCTAGTATACTCCCATGATCCTAAGTAGACTTCCAAGATCTTACGAAACTTTGAGTAGACTCCTACGCTCTTGAGTAGTGTCTCAGGGAGGTTCAACATGATGTAGGTGAAAGTGAGGCAGAAGGTGAGGATATTATACTTGTCAAATACAACATTTTTTACATTTTAGGTTTAAACATGCTACGACGTAAGCAACATTGTTTATGCTATGTTAAGCAACCAGCGTCCAAGATGCGGGAAGGAACTTGCAAATCTCCTATGAGCAAAGGAATAACATCTCAGATACGTGCGTAAACTAGAAATATCAGGCGCTGAACATATATCTTGATGATTAAATGAAGGTATAATCTCGTAGGATAAATAATGCTCTAGAGAGTTTAAACACCCAACTTAATTCCCCCCCCCCCCCCCCCCCCCCCCCCCCTATCTCTCTCTCTCTAAGGGTACCAATCTATATGAATAACTTAATATACTGCCAAAACTCACTTCCCCTATACTATATGTCATCACACCTTCAGCGAGGGCTTTCTTTTCCGGATTTTACGAACAAGTGTCTATCGTTTAACTTTGAGGATTGTTTTGAAAGTTTAACCTTACTGTCAATGAGCCTCAACGATGAATTTACTTCTATGCATTTTCATCTTAGATAAGGGTCACCGACTGGCTACAATTTCGAATGATTTCCCTCAAGATAATGATGTGTACTTGTGTTTTAATTCCAAAGGATCACCTTGTTATTCTTTCTGATCCTTAACATCCTCGAGTCAAGATTTTCATATTATCTCTTCACTTGTGGAATAAGTAATCAGTAATGCATTTTTTTTTTTTTGAGATAAGAAATCAGTAATGTTAAGTGTTCTACATGTGACCTACGGTCCAATTTGTAATTTTGTATATTCAAGCATACACCATTTGACATTGAATTTTTAATAAATTTACCTCGGTTAGATTTTGAGCTGCAAATACTAGTTTTAGCAATCTAGAGGTAAATCCCCTCGGATATTTATCAAAACCACTGCTATTCCCAAATCTTCATAAATAGCAGACCCAACAAATATTCTAGATCCAGAATTCCAGACTAGATTTCACTTTCTGTTTTCCAGAGCTCCCTGAGCTTTCTTGTATTCAGACTCGAGCCAAGCCCATTCCACACTCTCTCTACTTATATAAGCACTCCTTGGCCTATCGAGAGTAGCTCTACTTCGTTAGAGATAGTGGATTCAAAGGTTGTGTCTTACCGCATGGAGACGTAGACTTCGGCCGAATTTTGTCACCACATCTTCTTTCAATATCTCTCTCTCTACTATGTTAGCGTGACAGCTCAACACTCTATAGCGCGCCACGTCTCGAAAGTCAACACCTTCCATCGACTGTTGAAGAGAAACCGTACGACGGCCATAATCCCCCTCCCCCACCCCCACACTATCCCGACACCAATAGGATTAGGGTTTGACTTAAGATTCTTTAATTATATACCACCGGGCCCATAACTTACCCACTAATCCGTTAAAGTCCAAGTCTGAATAGGTACGGAGTTGAGCTAAAAATCCAACATTCCAGTCCCAAACCCGACCCGTTGCCATCCCTAGTCCACCAACCGATAGATGGGTCGACATCTGATAGTATCGCAGCCGTCGTAGCTGAGGGCTATTCACGGAACGGATGAGAGCTACCACCAAGGACTTGAGATAGTCGCCCGAACCACGCTATCACCGTGGTTTGGGGTTTGAACGCCGACACCTATCCCCTCCCTTTCCATCACCCAGCCCAACTGATGGATCCCCAAGGGGTTCACTCAGTGGTCTACAGATCACAACAATCTGGAGCCGCCCGTTCCGGCCGGAATAATAGGTGTCGACTCCCGGACCTCGAACCACCGTCGAGCGTTCGACTACCCACGAAACATGCGTACCTCTCTTTGGCAAAGCGGCCATCGCCTCTTACCGATTCCTTCTCCTCCATCCCCCCCCCCTCTCTCTCTCTCTCTCTAACCATCTCCTCTCTTCTTTTGTTCCAGGAATCGGGTTGGAGATTCCTAAAAATGGGGATGTGCCTTTCCCCCTAGTTGATCCGTGGTTAGCATTTTTTTTTTCAATTTCTTTTCTTTTACTAAGCTATTCAAATCTTACACACTATAGAGATCTTATAGGATGGAGGATTCATGGTTTTGGGAAGTTGGGTTCCTTAGCTGAGGCGGTCATCGATTCGTGTGGTGGGTTTCCGGGGTTGTTTGTCTTGGATCTTATTTCGAGTGTGAGACATCCGAGATGTTCTGCTGTGGAGGCAAGGAGGAGGAGAGCCACGGTCCGCCTGCTAGCCAATACACCGCTCCCCCGAACCATGGTGCTCCCGGTAAATCCTCCCTCTTTTGTTTATCCGACAATGTATGGGATTATCCGCTCGAATTGAATTACGTGATCCTATTTATTTGTTTTTTGATTTCCATCACATTTATTTTTTGAGAAAAATGTATAGTGCGGCACCAAAAGTATTTGTACTAGTTTGTCGATGATTATATAATCATTTTGTCAACCGTGTGTCACTATTATTATTATTATTATTTGGTAATCAGCTATCAACTAAACTCTTACAAAGGACACAAAAAGGTCATGCGCAAACAAAACGGACACCAGAGCCACCGCTCATGTCCCACAAAACTAGAGGCATGATGCCTGTAGGAATATCATTGAAACAAACAACTCTATCATTGAAACACTTACTTTTTAAAAAAAAATACAAGATATATCTAATAACCCGTACTCCACCCCTAGCCGTACATGGTTACTGTATTCACAAGGAACCATAATCAGGTTTATTGGAGGGGTTACACGAGAGGTCGAAATATATTCATTCATCAAAATATTATATTGGCTCTCTCCTCTAATGTGAGTGGCAATACAAGAGGGAGTAGCTAAAGAAGAGAGATCAACATTATAGTCAACTGAATGCCCTGCTAGCTAGCATATGGGCACATGTATTAGCTCACCTAGAGACATAAGAAGGGCAAAGTCCTCTATAATTCTCTTGGACGATCCCGCAATCTGCGATAATAGTCCACAAACACCATGGTGGAGGTGTATCAACCTTCAACAGCAGCCAGACGATGGTTTGATTATCCCCCTCAACAAAAGCCTTCCTGCAATGCATCTGAACTAGCACCTTGTATCCTTCTCGAAAAGGCAGAGCCTCACCTTTAATTGGGGAGCATGGAAGGAGAACTTTGCCAAAGCTGAGATTACGAGACCCCTTGTCATCTCTAACAACCGCGCCGACTGCACATTTGGTCTGCCGGATTGCCTCGTCTACATTTAGCCTTAATTACCCCATGGGAGTATGGTTATCAAACTCCTAATCCGGATCTTAGGATCCTATGATTCTCGATCTACTAGAATAAAAAACCAATCCAAAGCGCCCTGTAGAGTCTCAAGTAGGTAGATTCCTAGTATAATCCCATGATCCTAAGTAGACTTCCAAGATCTTACGAAACTTTGAGTAGACTCCTACGCTCCTAAGTAGTGTCTCAGGGAGGTTCAACATGATGTAGGTGAAAGTGAGGTAGAAGGTGAGGATATTATACTTGTCAAATACAACATTTTTTACAGTTTAGGTTTCAAAATGCTACGACGTAAGCGACATTGTTTATGCTATGTTAAGCAACCAGCTTCCAAGATGTGGGAAGGAACTTGCAAATCTCCTATGAGCAAAGGAATAACATCTCAGATACGTGCGTAAACTAGAAATATCAGGCGCTGGACATATATCTTGATGATTAAATGAAGGTATAATCTCTTAGGATAAATAATGCTCTAGAGAGTTTAGACACCCAACTTAATCCCCCCCCCCCTCTCTCTCTCTCTCTCTCTCAAAGGGTACCAATCTATATGAATACCTTAATATACTGTCAGAACTCACTTCCCCTATTTGTCATCACACCTTCAGTGAGGGCTTTCTTTTTCTTATTTTACGTACAACTGTCTATCGTTTAACTTTGAGGATTGTTTTGAAAGTTTAACCTTACTGTCAATGAGCCTCAACGATGAATTTACTTCTATGCATTTTCTTCTTAGATGAGGGTCACCGACTAGCTACAATTTCGAATGATTTCCCTCAAGGTAATGATGTGTACTTGGATATTAATTCCAAAGGATCACCTTGTTATTCTTTTTGATCCTTAACATCCTCGAGTTAAGATTTTCATATTATCTCTTCACTTGTGGAATAAGTAATCAGTAATGCTTTTTTTTTATATATAAGTAATCAGTAATGTTACGTGTTCTACATGTGAACTACGGTCCAATTTGTAATTTTGTATATTCAAGCTTATACCATTTGACATTGAATTTTTAATCAATTTACCTCGATTAGTTTTGTGCTATAAATAGTGGTTTTAGCGATCTAGAGGTAAATCCCCCCGGATATTTATCAAAACCCCTGGTATTTCCAAATCTTCATAAAAAGCAGACCCAACAAATATTCCAGATCCAAAATTCCAGACTAGATTTCACTTTCTGTTTTCCAGAGCTCCCTAAGCTTTCTTGTATTTAGACTCGAGCCAAGTCCATTCCACACTCTCTTTACTTATATAAGCACTCATTGGCCTGTCGAGAGTAGCTCTACTTCGTTAGAGATAGTGGATTCAAAGGTTGTGTCTTTCCGCATGGAGACATAGACTTCGGCCGAACTTTGTTACCACATCTTGTTTCAATATTCTCTCTCTCTCTCTCTCTCTCTCTCTCTCTCTCTCTCTACCATGTTAGCGTGACAGCTCAACACTCTACAGCGCACCACGTCTCGAAGGTCAACACCTTCCATCGACTATTGGAGAGGGACCGTACGATGGCCGTAATCCCCCCCCCCCCCCCCTACACTATCCCGACACCAATAGGATTAGGGTTTGACTTAAGATTCTTTAATTACATACCTCCGGGCCCACAACTTACCCACTAATCCGTTAAAGTCCAAGTCTGAATAGGTACGGAGTTGAGCTAAAAATCCAACAATCCTGTCCCAAACCCGACCCGTTGCCATCCCTAGTCCACCAACCGATAGATGGGTCGACATCTGATAGTATCGCAGCTGTTGTAGCTGAGGGCTATTCACGGAACGGATGAGAGTTACCACCAAGGACTTGAAATAGTCGTCCGAAACACGCTATCACCGTGGTTTGGGGTCGTGACGCCGACACCTGTCCCCTCCCATTCCATCACCCGGCCCGACTGATGGATCCCCCAGGGGTTCACTCAGTGGCCTGCAGATCACAACAATCCGGAGCCACTCGTTCCGGCCAGAATAATAGGTGTCGACTCCCGGACCCCAAACCACCGTCAAGCGCTCGACTACCCGCGAAACGTGCCTGCCTCACTTTGGCAAAGCGGCCATCGCCTCTTACCGATTCCTCATCCCCCATCCCCCCTCTCTCTCTAACCATCTCCTCTCTTCTTTTGTTCCAGGAATCGGGTTGGAGATTCCTAAAAATGTGGATGTGCCTTTGCCCCTTGTTGATCCGTGGTTAGCATTTTTTTTTTCAATTTCTTTTCTTTTATCAATCTATTCAGATCTTACAAACTATAGAGATCTTATAGGATGGAGGATTCATGGTTTTGGAGAGTTGGGTTCCTTAGTTGAGGCGGTCATCGATTCGTGCGGTGGGTTTCGGGGGTTGTCCGTCTTGGATCTTGTTTCGAGTGCGAGACATCCGAGATGTTCTGCTGTGGAGGCAAGGAGGAGGAGAGCCACGGCCCGCTGTCTAGCCAATACACCGCTCCCCGAATTGTGGTGCTCCCGGTAAATCCTCCCTCTTTTGTTTATCCGGCAATGTATGGGATTATACGCTCGAATTGAATTACTTGATCCTATTTATTTGTTTTTTGATTTCCACCACAAATATTTTTTGAGAAAAATGTATAGTGCGGCACCAAAAAGTATTTGTACTAGTTTGTCGATGATTATATAATCATTTTGTCGACCGTGTGTCACTAATATTATTATTATTTTTTGGTAATCAGCTATCAACTAAACCCTTACAAAGGACACAAAAAGGTCATGCACAAACAAAACGGACACCAGAGCCACTGCTCATGTCCCACAAGGCATGATGTCTGTAGGAAAATCATTGAAACGTACAACTTTATCATTGAAACGCTTGCTTTTTTAAAAAAAAATACAAGATATATCTAATAACCCGTACTCCACCCCTGGTCGTACATGGTTACTATATTCACAAGGAACCACAATCAGGTTTATTGTAGGGGTTACACGAGTGGTCGAAATATATTCATTCATCAAAATATTATCTTGGCTCTCTCCTCTAATGTGAGTGGCAATACAAGATGGAGTAGCTAAAGAAGAGAGATCAACATTACAGTCAACTAAATGCCCTGCTAACTAGCATATCGGCACATGTATTAGCTCTCTTAGAGACATAAGAAGGGCAAAATCCTCTATAATTCTCTTGGATGATCCTGCAATCTGCGATAATAGTCCACAAACACCATGGTGGAGGTGTATCAACCTTCAACAGCAACCGAACGATGGTTTGATTATCCCCCTCAGCAAAAGCCTTCCTGCAATGCATCTGAACTAGCACCTTGTATCATTCTCGAAAAGGCAGAGCCTCACCTTTAATTGGGGAGCATGGAAGGAGAACTTTGCCAAAGCTGAGATTATGAGTCCCCTTGTCATCTCTAACAACCACGCCGACTGCACATTTGGTCTGCCGGAGGGCCGCGTCTACATTTACCTTTAATTACCCCATGGGAGTATGGTTATCAAACTCCTAATTCGGATCTTAGGATCCTATGATTCTCGATCTACTAGAATAAAAAACCAATCCAAAGTGCACTGTAGAGTCTCAAGTAAGCAGATTCCTAGTATACTCCCATGATCCTAAGTAGACTTCCAAGATCTTAGGAAACTTTGAGTAGACTCCTATGCTCCTGAGTAGTGTCTCAGGGAGGTTCAACATGATGTAGGTGAAAGTAAGGCAGAAGGTGAGGATATTATACTTGTCAAATACAACATTTTTTACAGTTTAGGTTTAAACATGCTACGACGTAACCGACATTGTTTATGCTATGTTAAGCAACCAGCTTCCAAGATGCAGGAAGGAACTTCCAAATCTCCTATGAGCAAACATATAACATCTCAGATACGTGCGTAAACTAGAAATATCAGGCACTGGACATATATCTTGATGATTAAATGAAGGTATAATATCTTAGGATAAAAAATGCTCTTGAGAGTTTAGACACCCAACTTAATCCCCTCCCCCCCCCCCGCTCTCTCTCTCTCTCTCTGTCAAAGGGTATCAATCTATATGAATACCTTAATATACTGCCAGAACTCACTTCCCCTATATGTCATCACACCTTCAGCGAGGGATTTCTTTTTCGTATTTTACGTACAAGTGTCTATCGTTTAACGTTGAGGATTGTTTTGAAAGTTTAACCTTACTGTCAATGAGCCTCAACGATGAATTTACTTCTATGCATTTTCATCTTAGATGAGGGTCACCGACTGGCTACAATTTCGAATGATTTCCCTCAAGTTAATGATGTGTACTTGGGTTTTAATTCCAAAGGATCACCTTGTTATTCTTTCTGATCTTTAACATCCTCGAGTCAAGATTTTCATATTATCTCTTCACTTTTGGAATAAGTAATAAGTAATGCTTTTTTTTTTTAGATAAGTAATCAGTAATGTTAAGTGTTCTACATGTGAACTACGGTCCAATTTGTAATTTTGTATATTCAAGCTTACACCATTTGACATTGAATTTTTAATAAATTTACCTCGGTTAGATTTTGAGCTGCAAATGCTGGTTTTAGCTATCTAGAGGTAAATCCACGCGGATATTTATCAAAACCCCTGGTATTCCCAAATCTTCATAAATAGCAGACCCAACAAATATTCCAGATCCAGAATTCCAAACTAGATTTCACTTTCTGTTTTCCAGAGTTCCCTGAGCTTTCTTGTATTCAGACTCGAGCCAAGCCCATTCCACACTCTCTCTACTTATATAAGCACTCCTTGGCCAATCGAGAGTAGCTCTTCTTCGTTAGAGATAGTGGATTCAAAGGTAATGTCTTACCGCACGGAGACATAGACTTCGGCAGAACTTTGTCACCGCATCTTGTTTCAATATTCTCTTTCTCTTTACTATGTTAGCGTGACAGCTCAACACTCTACAGCGCGCCACGTCTCGAAGGTCAACACCTTCCATCCACTGTTGGAGAGGGACCGTACGACGGCCGAAATCCCCCCCCCCCCCCCCTACCCCCACACTATCCCGACACCAATAGGCTTAGGGTTTGACTTAAGATTCTTTAATTATATACCTCCAGGCCCACAACTTACCCACTAATCCGTTAAAGTCCAAGTCTGAATAGGTACGGAGTTGAGCTAAAAATCCAACATTCCCATCCCAAACCCGACCCGTTGCCATCCCTAGTCCACCAACCGATAGATGGGTCGACATCTGCTAGTAACGCAGCCATCGTAGCTGTGGGCTATTCACGGAACGGATGAGAGTTACCACCAAGGACTTGAAATAGTCGCCCGAACCACGCTATCACCGTGGTTCGGGTCCGGACGCCGACACCTGTCCCCGCCCGTTCTATCACCCGGCCCGACTGATGGAGCCCCCAGGGGTTCACTCAGTGACCTGCAGATCACAACAATCCGGAGCCGCCCGTTCCGGCCGGAATAATAGGTGTCGACTCCCGGATCCCGAACCACCATCAAGCGTTCGACTACCAGCGAAACGTGCCTGCCGCTCTTTGGCAAAGCGGCTATCGCCTCTTACCGATTCCTCCTCCATTCCCCCCCCCCCTCTCTCTCTCTCTAACCATCTCCTCTCTTCTTTCATTCCAGGAATCAGGTAGGAGATTCCTAAAAATGGGGATGTCCCTTTCCCCCTAGTTGATCCAGGGTTAGCATTTTTTTTTTTCAATTTCTTTTCTTTTACTAAGCTATTCAGATCTTACAAACTATAGAGATCTTATAGGATGGAGGATTTATGGTTTTGGGGAGTTGGGTTCCTTAGCTGAGGCGGTCATCGATTCGTGCGGTGGGTTTCTGGGGTTGTTCGTCTCGGATCTTGTTTCGAGTGCGAGACATCCGAGATGTTCTGCTGTGGAGGCAAGGAGGAGGAGAGCCACGGCCCGCCCGCTAGCCAATAAACCGCTCCCCCGAACCGTGGTGCTCCCGGTAAATCCTCCCTATTTTGTTTATCCGGCAATGTATGGGATTATCCGCTCAAATTGAATTTCGTGATCCTATTTATTTGTTTTTTGATTTCCACCACAAATATTTTTTGAGAAAAATGTATAGTGTGGCACCAAAAGTATTTGTACTAGTTTGTCGATGATTATATAATCATTTTGTCGACCGTGTGTCACTATTATTATTTTTTTTTTTTTGGCAATCAGCTTTCAACTAAACCCTTACAAAGGATACAAAAAGGTCATGCGCAAACAAAACGGACACCAGAGCCACCACTCATGTCCCACAAAACCAGAGGCATAATGCCTGTAGGAAAATCATTGAAACATACAACTTTATCATTGAAACGCTTACTTTTTTAAAAAAAATACAAGATATATTTAATAACCCGTACTCCACACCTGGTCGTACATGTTTACTGTATTCACAAGGAACCACAATCAGGTTTATTGTAGGGGTTACACGAGAGGTCGAAATATATTCATTCATCAAAAAATTATCTTGGCTCTCTCCTCTAATGTGAGTGGCAATGCAAGAGGGAGTAGCTAAAGAAGAGAGATCAACATTACAGTCAACTGAATGCCCTGCTAGCTAGCATATGGGCACAAGTATTAGCTCTCCTAGAGACATAAGAAGGGAAAAGTCCTCAATAATTCTCTTGGACGATCCCGCAATCTACGATAATAGTCCACAAACACCATGGTGGAGGTGTATCAACCTTCAACAGCAGCCTGACGATGGTTTGATTATCCCCCTCAACAAAAACCTTCCTGCAATGCATCTGACTCGTACCTTGTATCATTCTCGAAAAGGCAGAGCCTCACCTTTAATTAGGGAGCATGGAAGGAGAACTTACCAAAGCTGAGATTATGAGACCCCTTGTCATCTCTAACAACCACGCCGACTGCACATTTGGTCTGCCGGATTGCCACGTCTACATTTACCTTTAATTACCCCATGGGAGTATGGTTATCAAACTCCTAATCCGAATCTTAGGATCCTATGATTCTCGATCAACTAGAATAAAAAACCAATCCAAAGCGCACTGTAGAGTCTCAAGTAAGCAGATTCCTAGTATACTCCCATGATCCTAATTAGACTTCCAAGATCTTGCGAAACTTTGAGTAGACTCCAACGCTCCTGAGTAGTGTCTCAGGGAGGTTCAACATGATGTAGGCGAAAGTGAGGCAAAAGGTGAGGATATTAAACTTGTCAAATACAACATTTTTTACAATTTAGGTTTAAACATGCTACGATGTAAGCGACATTGTTTATGCTATAAGCAACCAGCTTCCAAGATGCGGGAAGGAACTTGTAAATCTCCTATGAGCAAAGGAATAACATCTCAGATACGTGCGTAAACTAGAAATATCAGGCGCTGGACATATATCTTTATGATTAAATGAAGGTATAATCTCTTAGGATAAATAATGCTCTAGAGAGTTTAGACACCCAACTTAATCCCCTCCCTCTTTCTCTCTCTCTCAAAGGGTACCAATCTATATGAATACCTTAATATACTGCCAGAACTCACTTCCCCTATATGTCATCACACCTTCAGCAAGGGCTTTCTTTTTTGTATTTTATGTATAAGTGTCTATCGTTTAACTTTGAGGATTGTTTTGAAAGTTTAACCTTACTGTCAATGAGCCTCAACGATGAATTTACTTCTATACATTTTCATCTTAGGTGAGGGTCACGACTGGTTACAATTTCAAATGATTTCCCTCAAGGTAATGATGTGTAGTTGGGTTTTAATTCCAAATGATCACCTTGCTATTCTTTCTGATCCTTAACATCCTCGGGTCAAGATTTTCATATTATCTCTTCACTTGTGGAATAAGTAATCAGTAATGCTTTTTTTTTTTTGAGATGAGTAATAAGTAATGTTACGTGTTCTACATGTGAACTACGGTCCAATTTGTAATTTTGTATATTCAAGCTTACACCATTTGACATTGAATTTTTAATAAATTTACCTCGGTTAGATTTTGAGCTGCAAATACTGGTTTTAGCTATCTCGAGGTAAATCCCTCCGGATATTTATCAAAACCCCTGGTATTCCCAAATCTTCATAAATAGCAGACCCAACAAATATTCCAGATCCAGAATTCCAGACTAGATTTCACTTTCTGTTTTCCAGAGCTCCCTGAGCTTTCTTGTATTCAGACTCGAGCCAAGCCCATTCCACACTCTCTCTACTTATATAAGCATTCCTTGGACTGTCGAGAGTAGCTCTACTTCGTTAGAAATAGTGGATTCAAAGTGTCTTACCGCACGGAGACATAGATTTCGGTCGAACTTTGTCAACACATCTTGTTTCAATATTCTCTCTCTCTATTATGTTAGCGTGACAGCTCAACACTCTACAGCGCGCCACGTCTCGAAGGTCAACACCTTCCATCGACTGTTGGAGAGGATCCGTACGACGGCCGTAATCCCCCCCCCCCCCCACCCCCACACTATCCCGACACCAATAGGATTAGGGTTTGACTTAAGATTCTTTAATTACATACCTCCAGGCCCACAACTTACCCACTAATCCGTTAAAGTCCAAGTCTGAATAGGTACGGAGTTGAGCTAAAAATCCAACATTCCCGTTCCAAATCCGACTCGTTGCCATCCCTAGTCCACCAACCGATAGATGGGTCGACATCTGATAGCATCGCAGCCGTCGTAGCTGAGGGCTATTCACGGAACGCCGACACCTGTCCCCTCCCGTTCCATCACCCGGCCCGACTGATGGAATCCCCAGGGGTTTACTCAGTGGCCTGCAGATCACAACAATCCGGAGCCGCCCGTTCCGGCCGGAATAATAGGTGTCGACTCCCGGACCCCGAACCACCGTCGAGCGTTCGACTACCCGCGAAACGTGCCTGCCTCTCTTTGGCAAAACGGCCATCGCCTCTTACCGATTCCTCCTCTCTCTCTCTCTCTCTGTCTCTCTCTCGCTCTCTCTCTCTTTCTAACCATCTCCTCTCTTCTTTCGTTCCAGGAATCGGGTTGGAGATTCCTAAAAATGGGGATGTGCCTTTCCCCCTAGTTGATCCGTGGTTAGCATTTTTTTTTTCAATTTCTTTTCTTTTACTAAGCTATTCAGATCTTACAAACTATAGAGATCTTATAGGATGGAGGATTCATGGTTTTGGGGAGTTGGGTTCCTTAGCTGAGGCGGTCATCGATTCGTGCGGTGGGTTTCCGGGGTTGTTTGTCTTGGATCTTGTTTCGAGTGCGAGACATCCGAGATGTTCTGCTGTGGAGGCAAAGAGGAGGAGAGCCACGGCCCACCTGCTAGCCAATACAATGCTCCCCCGAACCGTGGTGCTCCCGGTAAATCCTCCCTCTTTTGTTTATCCGGTAATGTATGGGATTATCCGCTCGAATTGAATTACGTGATCCTATTTATTTATTTTTTGATTTCCACCACAAATATTTTTTGAGAAAAATGTATAGTGCGGCACCAAAAGTATTTGTACTAGTTTGTCAATGATTATATAATCATTTTGTCGACCGTGTGTCACTATTATTATTATTATTTTTTGGTGATCAGGTATCAACTAAACCCTTACAATGGACACAAAAATGTCATGCGCAAACAAAACGGACACCAGAGCCACCGCTTATGTCCCACAAAACCAGAGGCATGATGCCTGTAGGAAAATCATTGAACGTACAACTTTATCATTGAAACGCTTACTTTTTTTAAAAAAATACAAGATATATCTAATAACCCGTACTCCACCCTTGGTCGCACATGGTTACTGTATTCACAAGGAACCACAATCAGGTTTATTGTAGGGGTTACACGAGAGGTCGAAACATATTCATTCATCAAAATATTATCTTGGCTCTCTCCTCTAATGTGAGTGGCAATACAAGAGGGAGTAGCTAAAGAAGTGAGATCAACATTATAGTCAACTGAATGCCCTGCTAGCTAGCATATGGGCACATGTATTAGCTCTCTTAGAGACATAAGAAGGGCAAAGTCCTCTATAATTCTCTTTGACGATCCCGCAATCTGCGATAATAGTCCACAAACACCATGGTGGAGGTGTATCAACCTTCAACAGCAGCCGGACGATGGTTTGATTATCCCCCTCAACAAAAGCCTCCCTGCAATGCATCTGAACTAGCACCTTGTATCATTCTCGAAAAGGCAGAGCCTCACCTTTAATTGGGGAGCATGGACGGAGAACTTTGCCAAAGCTGAGATTATGAAACCCCTTGTCATCTCTAACAACCACACCGACTGCACATTTGGTCTGCCAGATTGCCGCATCTACATTTGCCTTTAATTACCCCATGGGAGTATGGTTATCAAACTCCTAATCCGGATCTTAGGATCCTATGATTCTCGATCTACTAGAATAAAAAACCAATCCAAAGTGCACTGTAGAGTCTCAAGTAAGCAGATTCCTAGATACTCCCATGTTCCTAAGTAGACTTCCAAGATCTTACAAAACTTTGAGTAGACTCCTACGCTCATGAGTAGTGTCTCAGGGAGGTTCAGCATGATGTAGGTGGAAGTGAGGCAGAAGGTGAGGATATTTTACTTATCAAATACAACAATTTTTACAGTTTAGGTTTAAACATGTTACGACGTAAGCGACATTGTTTATGCTATGTTAAGCAACCAGCTTCCAAGATGCGGGAAGGAACTTGCAAATCTCCTATGATTAAATGAAGGTATAATCTCTTAGCATAAATAATGTTCTAGAGAGTTTAGACACCCAACTTGATCCCCCCCCCCCCCCCCCCCTCTCTCTCTCACACACACACACACACACTCTCTCTCTCAAAGGGTACCAATCTATATGAATACCTTAATATACTGCCAGAACTCACTTCCCCTATATGTCATCACACCTTCAGCGAGGGCTTTCTTTTTTGTATTTTATGTACAAGTGTCTATCGTTGAACTTTGAGGATTGTTTTGAAAGTTTAACATTACTGTCATTGAGCCTCAACGATGAATTTACTTCTATGCATTTTCATCTTAGATGAGGGTGGCCGACTGGCTACAATTTTGAATGATTTCCCTCAAGGTAATGATGTGTACTTGGGTTTTAATTCCAAAGGATCACCTTGTTGTTCTTTCTGATCCTTAACATCCTCGTGTCAAGATTTTCATATTATCTCTTCGCTTGTGGAATAAGTAATCAGTAATGCTTTTTTTTTGAGATAAGTAATCAGTAATGTTACATGTTCTACATGTGAACTACGGTCCAATTTGTAATTTTGTATATTCAAGCTTACACCATTTGACATTGAATTTTTAATAAATTTACCTCGGTATGATTTTGAGCTGCAAATACTGGTTTTACAGGCAAAAGTAGCTATGTAGAGGTAGTGGATGTTAAGGATACTCGATGTCGAATATATTAACTAGCATATGTTTCACTTGTTATGTTAGGCTCTAGCAATAATCATGTATTCTGATTTCTATGTTGATTTTAGTCCCTGAGACTATCTCACATTCTTATTGTTGTATGACTTTTTGTTAATCAATTCCATGTATTATTTTCGCCAAAAATGAGTTGGATCAAATTATATCAGTAGGTGGTCACGACATCAAAGAATGGACTCGCATAGTTTCTTGTTTTTAATTTTCCTTTTCCCTTTTTATAAATTCAGGCCAGGATAGAGAGCCAAGAGGTTCCAATGCCGCCAGAGGTGGAGCTCCCCCGAAGGTCCTACCCATCGAGATACCAGCCATACCTCTGGCCGAGCTGAACCGACTTACCAACAATTTCGATGACAAGGCTATGATAGGGGAGGGTACGTACGGCCACGCTTATCATGCGACTCTGAGGACTGGAGAGCCGGTTGCAATAAAGAAATTGGATACGAGTGCCTCACAGGAGCCTGATTCCGAGTTCGCTGCTCAGGTGATCAATTCATAAGAGCACCCCAAGTTTGCTTCCACGTTGTTTTTCCTAACATCATCTTTATTCAATTGTATTGCAGTTATCCATGGTTTCGAGGCTTCAGCACGATTACTTTGTCCAGCTGCTGGGATACTGCATGGAGGGGAATAACCGAATATTGGTATATCAGTTCGCGACGAAAGGTTCTTTACATGATATTCTACATGGTACTTCTTGAATTTTGTAACCCCTTGAATCCCTTTACAATCGAATGTAGTATGTAGATGTATTTACAGGAGTTGTTGCTTTGGCACAGGGAGAAAAGGGGTGCAGGGTGCTGAGCCTGGCCCGTTTCTAAGCTGGAACCAGCGAGTGAAGGTTGCTTACGGTGCTGCAAGAGGGCTCGAGTATCTCCACGAAAAAGTGCAGCCTCCGATCGTCCATCGCGACGTTAGGTCCAGCAACGTTCTTCTCTTCGGTGATTACGAGTCGAAGATGGCTGATTTCAATCTAACCAACCAGTCTCCCGACACAGCAGCTCGTATCCACTCGACTCGCGTTTTAGGAACTTTTGGCTACCATGCTCCAGAGTAAGCTCCTCGTTACTTGCTCGTCCATCGTTCCCATCTTTTCAGTCTCAAGATTATGATTTAGAACTGCAGATATCAGTAGAACTCCAACCCGTTGTAGCTCGCTCGATCGGGTTTAGCCTTTTTCATCCTCTCCATCAATATGAAAGGCTAACAATCAATCCCCCATGATAGTTTGCAATTTAACATTTGTAATTCTAAGGGCAAATTCCAAAAACCTCCCCTGAACTATATACCTCATTTCATATTGGTCCCTCAATTTTTCTTTTAACAATTTGAACCCTGAACCCTGCTCCGTCTGCATTTAGCCCCCTCCGTCAACTTTTTATACCGATCATACGGACTACGTTAACGTGTGCTAATGTTTTCCATAGGTATGCCATGACTGGACAATTAACTCAGAAGAGCGATGTCTACAGCTTCGGAGTTATTCTTCTCGAGCTTTTAACAGGAAGAAAGCCTGTAGACCATACTATGCCGAAAGGACAACAGAGTCTAGTTACTTGGGTACACACTCAAAATTAGTGTTATCATTGATGCTGCTGTTCTTGTTAGTCATCTAACCTGCACCCTACAATCAAACAGGCAACTCCGAGGCTGAGCGAAGACAAAGTTAAACAATGTGTGGATCCTAAACTAAACAATGACTATCCACCAAAGTCCGTCGCGAAGGTAGAATTAACGAAATATGGACTTAAATATCAGTAAAGGAAATTTATTTTAGTTGTTACTTGCGACCTATGAACTCTTGGGGAGTGAGATGTTGATATGTGCATGGAATTTTCAGATGGCGGCAGTCGCAGCGCTGTGCATTCAGTACGAAGCTGATTTCCGACCTAATATGACGATCGTTGTGAAGGCCCTTCAGCCGCTCCTCACCTCTAAAGGAGGCGCGGATCACCATGTGTGATCGTACGGCTCTGATTTTTACTCGATAATTATCGGCTTATTGCTCCAGCCCAATTATCAAGAAGGGTTTTGTGAATGGACGGCGATTGTTTATTCTAGTAATTTTTAATGTATTTACACAGAAGTTATTGAAATAAATTAGCACAATCCTCTTCTTGTGTTAAGTAATTATCTTGTGCATGAAGATTTTGCTGAAGTGACCGAAGGTCACCACCTTACAGTGAAGACACGGATATGCCGCTAGATCTAGTATACCCTCCACCTTTCTCAATCGACTCCACCACTTTCCCCTTCCTCGTACTTTCTCTCACCCCTAACTATAACATGCTGCTAGACCTAGCATGTTGTGGGTGTTAGTGGTAATGAGCCATCTCAATTTTTGGGTAGGTCTCTCCTCAAGGCACCAATCTTAGGTTAGATCACAATAAAAATATAAAAAGAAGAACTGACCTAATTTAACTAGCCCAGTAGATAGGAACCAAGACCGATACACCGAGAGTTAGGGACCTGGTGAGGTTCTTGGCTCGCTGTCGGAGGTTTGAGCCTCGTGCTCCTTTAGATGATCTTCTATTGGTATGTAGTGACACTGTTATGTCACACATACTGAGAGGATATTCCTTTCTGAAAGTCGAGCTTGATTTTTTTTTCTATCGAGCCTGACTTAATATTTATCCATGTTGGCAAATTTTCTTTTTCTCTGCTTTCTAAAATAAATAAAAATACTTTTATAAGAATCAAATTTTAAAATATTCTCTCTTGTTTCTCCCTCTTCTTTCTTTTCCATGTGTGTGAGCATAGAAGAAGCCCGATGAGAACCCGTTTAGCCTTGGCCCAAACCCGCTAACTACGTGTCGGGTCCGAAATTGCCAGCCCTACCTCCAAGGACCCAACCAACCTAATAGGTTAAGGCCTCCCAAGAAAAGAGAATTTTTGCTGCGTGGAGATTACGCTGCATATACTAACTGAGGCATCTGAACTGTTGATGGAAGAATAGAGAGTCGTCCGATTATACTTTGCATACAACCACAGCCTGTGTACTGCACCCATACTCTTTTTACATACAATTAGACTGCTCCCCTTTTCTCCTACATATTAAGGAACGATCGAGATGCTCACTAGAATCTGCAGTAAAATCCCCCACGCAGAAAAAAAATTCAAAAAAGAAATCCCCCAATCCACTTAAATAATTTAAGAACCTGTATAAAATATAATCCTAAGGCCCAATATAAAATAAAACTTGTGATATGTAAAAATTAGTATAATTTATATCAATATATTAAATATCAAAAAATTATTATTTTGATTTTTTGCCTTGGGCCTCAGCGTGTATTGACTATTGAGCCGGACTTGCATATGGTTAGCCATGCCGAACCGTAAAAAGCGGGTCGGGTCATGAATCAGGATGACAAAGAAACTGATAACTCAGTTGGTAAGACATGCAACCCATGGCCTTGGTCAAAGGTTCAAATAAGTGCTACAGCATATTTCCTACTACTCTGAAGTAGCAGGCCGCCCTCTCGCCTTAGTGGGCAGCCTTCTAGCCTGCGGCGTTCGGGTACTTCTCTCGCTCGCAATGAGTTTAGATCTTTGGTCTATCTTATGCTGGCATACTTAACGAGTCATGTACTGACCACTTGTCCCCCCCACCCTCTCCAAAAAAATAATAAATTGAACAATGCTTTTAAAGCTCCTATTTCTTCTGTGTCTGAGGTTCAAACTCTGCCCATTATCTCCAGGGAGTGGTGTCTTTTCCTACATTTTAGTTGATGCCAACAAGTTTATATAGTGGACTCAACCAGTGGAGCCCACTAGTCATTTAGCCCATTGGTTGAGTCCTATTGACTCGCTGTACCAAAAGCGAAATAGGCCGAACCCATATGGTGTCATTGGCTTGTTAATTAGGGGTGGCAATGGGTCGGGTCGGGTCGGGTTCTGGTCGGGTTGAGACATAGGTATAAGGGCAAAACACCCAACCCGAACCCGACCCGTTTCATAAACAGGTCAAAAACTTAAACCCAAACCCGACCCGTCTAATAAACGGGTTGACCCGACCCGACCCGTTTAACCCGTTACTAAATAGGTCCGGTTGGGTCAACAGAACCCATGTAAACCTCTCGGGTTGGGTCAAGATGGGTCGGATTGGGCCGGGTTGGTTCGGGTCGGGTCGGGTCGGGTTGACACGACCCATTTGGTAAACGGGTCAAGTCAGATCAATCGCGTTATAAGTACAAACCCGAACCCGACCCATTAAATAAACGGGTCAATCGGGTCGACCCGTTTATGACCCGAACCCATTTAGACCAAACCCAAACCAGCTAACTTCGGGTCGGGTTGGTGGGTCGGGTGAAGGATTGCCACCCCTGTTGTTAATTATTTATTGACAATTTGATTAGTCTATCTTTTAACTCGCTCTAGTAAATAGTAATAATTCATTTACAGATCTTTTACCACACAGCTGATGGATCCGTAGCCAACGTCCTCGTTGACCCACTCTATCGACATTGATCCGATGATAGTCCTTTTCTTTTTTGGGGCAGCTTTCACTCGTCTATCAGTATTTTAATCCAGCGTAGAAATTGTTCCTTCTAGATTCGAATCTTGGACATGGGGTTGGCTCTTATACCAGATGTTGCAAACCTGATTATTTTTCCAAAAACTCCCGAGCTGATGGAGATTAGGCTCGATCAAGGTACAAAATCTCGCGATATTTCGTGAAATATCGCGAAATATTTCGGTTTTCCCAGACCTCGACACGAAATGTCTACTGCGATATCAAACGAAATAGAAATCACGATAATATCGCGATATTTCGCACGATATATTTGTCGGCACGAAATATCGCGATATTTCGTAGAAATTTTAAGTAAATGTCGTCTTACTTAATTTTTATTTTCTTCATTTACTTTAAGTTATTATATATAAATAAGCAAATACCCCCCCATTTGATTTCAATAAAAATATCAAAAAAATCAAAAACCAAGTGAATCAAAAAGTAGGTTTTCAGTTTTAGTAGGAGAAAACAGTTTTTTCGGTTTTTTATAAAATTTGTATGTTGAGAAAAGTGGTTAAATCAACTCATTTTTAGCTCAAAAAATTCCACAAGATGTAGAACTACAAGTACATCTAGAAAACCATGGTCCGTCAAAGAAAATTTTGAATGTATAAAAACTTTTCTTTATAAAAACTCAATTTTTCAGACTTAGTAAAAAAACAGTGTCTTGCATTTCAGCATAATTTTTGTACGATTTCAAACTTGCACAACTTTCTTGTTTTAAGTCCATTTTCAAAATCGTTTGAAGCATTAATTTAACAATCAACTAACCTTTATTTTGGAATTATTTTCTCCACAAAAAAGATTAAAAACTATTTTAAAAATATAGATCAAAACAGGACCAAACAAGACTGCACAAGACTCACAGACTCAAATGCAGAATACATGCTTTGTGATGCTCTACACCCGTAGATAGGGTATAAATATTATCTGAGTGTTCTAAAACGTGTATCTATACTTAGTTTATGACTATCCAGAGTTTCATTCAGAAATTCCATTAGAAAATCAATATTTCCACCATTTTCATCAAATCACAATATTTCCACACTGTCGAAATATTTCCACGAAATATTTCCATTTTCCAGGAGGTCGAAATATTGACCGAAATGAAAATTTCGAACCTTGGGCTCGATAACTATTTAGGCACATAACACTCATTCTCGTCACTCGTCGAAGCCTGTGCAGGCCTCCACTGTCCTCTCCTTCAGG
The DNA here is from genome assembly GCA_947650365.1 of Chamaelirium japonicum. Classification (NCBI taxonomy): domain Eukaryota; kingdom Viridiplantae; phylum Streptophyta; class Magnoliopsida; order Liliales; family Melanthiaceae; genus Chamaelirium; species Chamaelirium japonicum. The sequence continues at coordinate 13,115,517 of OX393558.1, forward strand.
TGGCTGCCTCCTCAACCTCCTCCCCGAAACCCTAACTCAACCTAAAGAAGAGTCGGCGATGATATAGGCTGACATTTTCGGTGGCAGGTCACCCACCGACATGGTGAAAAAGTGTTATGTGGCTACCCTCCGATGTTGACATCATAATGTTGACAACCAGTAACAACAACAAATACTCATCAAGTATTGGGCTTTTTTTCAAAATATTATTAAAAAATAAAATATTTACCTAAATAGCTGTTGACCAAAAGTATTTTTCATTTTAGCGTTCTGACCGCCACATGACATGTCAGTACCGTAAAGCATGTCGAAATTTTTTTTTTTTTATGAGCCAAGGTAAAGTCGCTATCTGGGTTACCGGGTTTAAACCTGGTATTGTGAATACTGGGTTTACCCGAAGTCTAACAAGAAAACGGCTAAAAGTGAGTAGGGGTGGCAATCCTTGACCCGACCCGCCAACCCGACCCGAAGTTAGCGGGTTTGGGTTTGGCCTAAACAGGTTCGGGTCATAAACGGATCGACCCGATTGACCCATTTATTTAATAGGTCGGGTTCGGGTTTGTACTTATAACCCGATTGACCCGTTTACCAAATGGGTCGTGTCAACCCGACCCGACCCAACCCGACCCAATCCGACTTGTCTTGACCCAACCCGGTAAGTTTACATGGGTTATGTTGATCCAACCCGACTCGACACAACCCGACCCGTTTAGTAAACAGGTTAAACGGGTCGGGTCAGGTCAACCCGTTTATTAGGCGGGTCGAGTTTGGGTTTAAGGTTTTGACCCGTTTATTAAATGGGTCGGGTTCGGGTTGGGTGTTTTGCCCTTATACCTATGTCTCAACCCGACCCATTGCCACCCCTTAAGTGTGAGAACATTCTATAAGGAGGCTCTGGTTAAACCCGGTATTCAGAATATCAAGTTTAAACCCGCTAATCTGGATACCGACTTTACCTTGGCTCAGAAAAAAATATATATATAAATTCGACGTGCTTTACGGCGCTGACCTGCCACGTGGCGGTCAGAGCGCTAGAATGGCAAATACTTTTGGTCAACAGCAATTTAGCTTATTTTATTTTTTAATAATATTTTGAAAAAAAGCTCTCAAATATTTGGAAATATTAAAAAGGAAAAAAAAATCAATTACTCCATTTATTCTGTGCATGATACACCAAGCATGAAGCATGGGAGATGAAACAAATAACATCAATAATAAGTAATCAGCACAGATTGTGAATAATCTACAGAATATTTAAATTACTAAATATCTGTGTACAAATATAAAAATTTCTTTTTAAAACATGAACAAGGTGGTCTTTCAGCAACTGCACATGAACTCATTCTGAACAACAGGACGGCAGTCATCGAACGTCGAGAGTATCGTCGTGCTGAACTTTGCCTGCAAAGACCCCCCCGAAAAATACGAGTCAGGAGATTGGTGAGGAAAGAGTTGATCACTAGCCATGAATTTGTTCTTTTTCTAGCCTACTATGTGGTTGCAACAATAGTGACATCATCTGCTACAAACACAGTTTAACAAGGCCTTCTAGACTAGTTTATCAAATGTTACTGCTTTCTCAGAAAAAAAAAAAACTGTAAATTATGAAAACCTCCCCTGAACTACCCACCTCATTTCATATTGGTCCCGTAACTTTTTTTTTTTTAAACAATTTGAGCTTGGGACTATGCTCGTGTGCATTTCGTCCTCCAGTCCTCCGACAACTTCTATTTTAAAAATATATTTGACGTATTGGAAATTTCAAATTCATTTATCTTATTTGAAGTGATAAGGGCATTTTCGGAATAAAAGTTGATGGAGGGGCTAAATGCACACAGAGCAGTCCACGGTTCAAATTGTTCAAAAACAAAAGTTGAGGGACCAAGAAGAAATGAGGTGTAATAGTTCAGGGTACAAAGTGAAAGTTGAGGGACCAAGAAGAAATGAGGTGTAATAGTTCAGGGTACAAAGTGTTATCATCATCGTCAAAACCTTTATCCCATCAAGATGGGTTGATTGTCTGCAAAATTGACAAGGGTCTTCCGACGGGCCGTCAGGCCTCCAAGATTGCTGCCGAAAACCAGGGCTGCAACTCGGATGGGTTGGGAGGGTCAACCCAGGCCCAACCCGAGGGGTTGAACCCTTTTCCCAAACCCAACCCAACCCAACCCAACCCGAGGTCAACCCAGGCCCAACCCGAGGGGTTGAACCCTTTTCCCAAGCCCAACCCAACCCAACCCGAGGTTGGGTTGAATTTCCCTACGCCATGTCCAACCCGTCAGGTTGGCTGGTTTGAATATGGTAGAGGAAAAGATGTCAACATGTTACAGTCTCTTTGCAATATTGCAACATATAAAGCAACCCTTTGTACTCTTACAGGGGTGATGGATGGTCCACCATTGGATGGATAAATGCCCATCCAAAGGTGGCCATTAGAAGCGAGATAAATGGCCATCAAAGTTCCACCACAGTTGCGACTGCAACTTATATTCAATGGATGATCCAATAAATGAATTTTGATTGAACGGCCTCAACTCAATATTATATCATATAAAATCTGTACATACTATATGATCTGGTTTTGGGTTGGGTAAGCGTAACCCGAATTGAGGTCGGGCTAGGATTTTTCAACCCAAGCCCGCCGAAATGCGGTTGGGATCATAGTTACCAAGTCCAAAAAGGGGGGGGAAAACGGCAAGGGAAAAAATTGGAAAGATACGATGAAAACGGAAAAAACGGAAAAAAAACAGAAAAACATCGGAAAAAACAAAAAAATTATTAAAAATTATACCAAGTATGTATATATGTCATTTTCCAACATTAAGTAATCAAAAGTTTAAAACATATAGCATATGCGTTTATGAAGCACGAACAAAATAAAACCCGAACCCAATTTGAACCCGAACCAAACCCGACACATTTTATACGTGTTTTTCCCGTTTTAAACACGTATAAAACACGTACATATGTTTTTTTTCAAAAAAATGACTTTTTTTCATGTTTGCTACGACTTCGGATCGATACACGTTTTTTTCAAAAAAACGCCCGATTTGGTAACTATGGTTGGGTTCAGGTTGGCCCTCCCAAGTCCCAAGTTGTAGCCCTACCGAAAAACCTCCTAAGGCAGTTGGGCGTGAGAGGGGGGCATATGCCAACAAATCCAAAACACCAGTTGGCGGGTAGGTAACAATGAGGGCTGGGAAAAGAGCTAAGAAACCTAAAAATTAGATAAAAGTGTTAATGTATAGAGATGGGTCGGGTTATATGTACAGTCGGGTCGGGTTGTGTGTGTATGCATGTACATATATATGTACATGCATACACACACAACCCGACCCGACTGTACATATAACCCGACCCATCTCTATACATTAACAAAAAGTTTCAAGAACCTGGAAGCTCTGCGGTGTGAGCAGGAACACCTTGTGGATTCATTTGGTTGGTCACTGTAACTCTTCAGTCCTCTTGATCAAAGTTGCAAACCTTTCTTTCCAGTCCGAAACCGTTTCTTCCCCATTAACCACCTACATATACAAAACGCAGTTTAATTCAAGTAATTCTGACGATCAACAGCAAAACCTTATTCTTAGCCTTGAAAAACTGTGCAACGATTCCAGCAAACCTCGAAATCCAGTCCTCTCTGTGGAACTGCATCAAGTGCCTCGACACATATAAGAGCCGCATCTTCTTTTCTGAGTTTCCCTTTTGCTGCTGCACCCTAACATGTTGTTAGCATAAAAAGTTAGAGCATTTTCTAAGCTGTGTGATTGCTTGAAAGCAATGCCAAGGATGACTCATGCATCAAACAAGACAAGTTGAGGTTTATGTGGGATCAGTAAATCTCAATTTGGACCTAAATAAACAACCCCAATCGATAAACACACTATCTAACCATATAAGGTATGTGTTTGGTAAAATTAATTAGAACCGAACCCTATATAGATCCAACAGGAAATAGTTTGGAAGCACATGAAATTTAAACCCAAATAATATTTGGACCCAAATTAAAATGAATAGGGTGGGGCTAAATCTTAGACTTGAAGCCAGTTCAGCCAAGGCTAGATCAAGCTGGACCAGAACCTATCCCCACCCACCCAGTTTCACTATCAATTTACAATGTATGAATGATATTAAGTATTAACAGGCGAGGATTGATATATATGTATATAAAACATCCAACCTATCCCCAGTCACCCTCTTCAAAGCTTTTGCTAACAATTTACAATGTAAACATATGAAATTATCCTTCTGACGATGTATATGTAATATGTGATACTACGAGACGAGGCTTAATATGTATATAAAACATCTACAAATATAAAATGCTCATGCATTTGTCAATGTGTGGATTCAAAGACACTCATATGGTGTGTTTGGGAGTGGGGAAAGGGGTGGATTCTCCCACGAGGATTCCAAATCTCCGGGGGAAGGGATTCCTGCTAGAGACTGACTTCCTTGACGTTCTGACCCTCTACAAGAGGATTGCCGCCGTCAACCACTACATTTTGAAGTTGTCGGACATATGCCAATCCCTCCTCGAGCTACTGCGGAATTCATTTATGTGTCACTTTTGCGGTATCGAGGGTCACATCAAACCTTGTTGTTGGAATCTTCAGAATTTTATTTTCATGCTTACCTCCATGCCTGGTAGGAAGCATTCCGTTTCCTCTAAAATGCCAGGGCCTCAAAAAGGGTGTTTAGTTCGCTAATACTGCTGTACGATCAGTTGTTTGGTCTACCTTGGCTTGCTCAAGATTTTAAAGTACCTTGTTAAGCCTTCCGAGCAGCTGCTCAGACCGCATCAATTTTGGTGCGGGTTTGGATGGTTGGGGACTCCCTAAACTAGGGAGTCCCTAGTTCTTTTCTCATGTTTGAGAGTCTGGAAAGAGGGGGCAAGGATTTAGAGGGGACAAATTATGCCTGTTCTCCTTCTGGAGATTTGGAATACATACTCTAACGAGGGAAAAACATTCGTGTTTGAGAGCCTGGAAAATGGGGATTCTCCCATGAGGGAATCTCTTGGTAGTCAAACACCCTATTTGGCTTACCCATGATTCGCCTGGTGGGCGATGCCGCCTCAAAACCAAGGGGAATAAATTCTACAGGAAGAGGGATTTGTTTACCTTGGTGAGAGAAGGTTTTCCATATCTCAAGATGGGAAAAAGGCATAATTTATCCCCACTAAATCCTCGCTCATCTCTTTCCAAATTCCCAAACATGAGAAAATAGCCACAGACTCCCTACTTCAGGGAATCCCCAACCAATCAGACAAGAGAAAAGAGAGCCAGTCTTCGGCGAAAATCCCTTCCCATAGAGATTTAGAATCCTCCGCGATGAATCCACCCCTTTCTCTGCTCCCAAACACACTAGCAGGAATTCTTTTCCCCTCAGTAATGAGGTGGCATCGCCCACCAGGCGAATCATGGGTGAGCCAAACATGGTGCTTTGACTACCAGAGATTTCCTCATGGGGGAATCCTCATTTTCCACGCTCCCAAACACCCCAAATACAAGGAATACCAGAGCTATTGGTTTCAAAGATGCTACAAGCTCTTTTAATCATAAAGGCCACACTCTAAAACCAAGAGAATTTGAGGGTAAGCAATCCAAAACTGAGAGAATTTACCCAAGGCCCTTGACAAATATGCAGTGCACCAAGTGTAAGATTTAACTGTTGGCCTTCCAAAATACATTGAGAGATAAATGATTGATCTTGTCATTAAGCACGTGCCTAGCTTTATTTCCATAAAGGTGCCCTTGCTTTGTGTTAGAATGCCCAGAATGACATGTTTGCAGTGACCAGATTTGTGTTTGCATGCAAGAGTGTGTACGCACGAGCACACATGCTAATGCACATGTATGTAAGTGTGTGAGCGTCTGTGTGTGTGTGTGTGTGTGTGTGTGTGTGTGTGTGTGTGTGAGAGAGAGAGAGAGAGAGGGATGTTGGACCTTATCAAAGGAGAAGCCTTGCTTGCCACCTGGACTGTCTTGCAGCAAGCCAGCTCTGATTATAGTGTAAGGGATACCTGATGCAATCACCACTTCTTCATCTTTTTCTGCCAGCATCCTCACCTTGTTGTTCATAATGGCTTGAAGTCCACTGCTACCTCTATAAACAGCCAACTGCAACCATATTAACAATCATGCCAGAAGATAGATAACTGCAACTACGTATTTTCATGCATTTAACATGGACTGAAATCAAGTATAGGAATAGTGAGAACCTGAGACAGTAGAACAATGTGCTGCACACCCTTCACTAGCCCAATGTTAGAGAAAAAGCCATCCTGCAAAAGCATTTCATGTTCCATCATAAAATTTCAAAAGAGAAACATGTGATCGATGTAAAACACTTAAGTTGGACAAGACAAGCCAAACTATGGATATTGAATAAACAATACCAACTAGAACCTGATTGCAGTAGATTTACCAAAATTTAAACCATAAGGACAGAGTACGAATGATAAAAAGTAATTTCTTTTGATCAAATATAGGTAATAGTAATAAAGGCTCAACACCATCCGCTACTGTGCCTTAGCGACTTCAATGTATATAACCGGAAGACCATACTTCATTCAATAAAGTGTTTACTTGCACAATCCAACAATATTTTGATGTCTGATGCGGGACGACATTCGGATCCGGAGTCCCCAAATCCCGCTGCTGCCATAAGGATCGCAATTTTTCAGAAGCGATGGGCACGCTTCGTGATTGACTGGATGAACTTGGTCATTATTTTATGATTTATTCGTTCTTAATTTGGAATATATAAGTATGGGTAATTTTAGGATTAGAGTTGATTTCATATTTGAATGCTTGGAATCCCAATCTATAAAGGACTTGAAGCTTATCTTATTGTGGCCTATTTAAAGTCCTCACACTCCATTATTAAGCAGCGAAGAAAAATAATAGACTTTTCGGTCTCCTGCGATGGGATTCCCCTCCTCTCCTCCCTTATGATCTGCTGCGTGAGAAACGCCGTCCCTATCCCTCTTCGTCTGTGAGCGAGGTGACCTGTTCTTCAACACCCCCCCCCCCCCCCGCCCCATCCCAACACACACACACACACACCTTTTTTCCCTCTCCCTCTCCCTCTCTTTCTCTTTGTGTTTATTGCGAGCACGATGATATTTGCCCATGAGGATCGAGAATCGTAGTATCGTGCGATCCGGAATTGGAGTTTGATAACCATGATCTAGCGTGTTTAGCTTTGTAAATGCATACAATTACAGGCTTCCAAGTTAATATATTGATTCTACCAAGAGGCAGGACAAGCTTTAGCACATGACTTATCATACCGTGTTTATTATCCATGTACCCACCTCAGTGCCTATCATGAATTGGAAGTAACTAGGAATGATGCCTAGGATCACTGTTTTAAAACTCGGCCGAGTCGTACCGAGCAGGGTTTTAAATCTCGACCGATACCGGTACGTACCGACCGGTACGTACCGGTTTTGGCCGCTTCGAGACCGGTACTGCATCCGATCCCGATACCTGGCCCGTATCAGCCGGTACCAGTACGTACCGGTCCGTATCGGCCGGTTCAGGCCGGTACAGGCCGGTACAGACCGGTACGGACCGATACCGATAGGTTAGTTTTTTTTTTTTTTGGGTTTTTTTCAGGTTTTTTTTCTCAACCGGTATCGGTCCGTATCGGCCGGTACCGGTACGTACCGGCCGGTACATACCTGTTCGGGGCCGACCGATACCGTGATTTTAAACCTTAGTACCGAGTTGACTTGACTTAGCCAGATTTCGAGTCGAGTTACTTGGACGAGTCGGATTGAGTTGGGATAAAACTTGGCCGAGTCGATCCGAGTTTACTCAACTCGGTTGACTTTCGAGCCAAGTCCAAGTTTCGAGTTTTTGAACACTGCTTAGGATATGCCCACAAGCACATCAACTAATGGAGTTCCTCAACTCCTAGTCCATTATCAATAGGATGAGAAAACCATAAAGATACTTTGAGAGTAAATTCTAGAGGAGGTCTAGAATACGAAAGCCATGCCAAGGCAAGCATTAACCGCAATCTAGATCACAAAGACATGGAACTTCGAAAAGGGTTCGGATTCCAATACGCTGAAACACACAGAAGTCAACATTGGTTCATATGATGGATCTGATGATGAGGCTTGTTAGGTACTTTGTTGAGAGCCTTGTATCTTTCCATGTAGATTGAACATATCAATAATATTTAGGAAGATCTCCAGACACCAATTGGAGTCTATCGATATTTGAATGATAAGCCATTGGAGTCGTCACCAGACACACCACTAATCTAAAGAATCGTCACTCAATGGAGGGAGAAGGCTTATAAAGTTTGGAGGTTTACCAGACAAATAGAAAAAGGATAACTCTTTTCTTTATTTATCAGTAATTGCAATTCATAAATAAGAACCGATTAAAAAAAGAAACAATCTAACAAGCAAAATTTAAGTCATTTTGACACAAATCTTTAACATTAGAGCACTAGTAACTAAAAAAAATGATCCATATGATTTTTTTTCTAGAAAATTTTTCTGGCGTACAAAATAAAAAAGCAGAACCTATTAATAATTCAATGGCTTCTCATTAAAGTAAATGTGAGTCACTTAAAAGCCAATGTCTAATCAAATAGGTGTAAGACATCATGAAGTCGCATGATCACATTTAAATCTTTACTATATATATTTTTTGACATCGATGGGTATCCCAAAAACTTTAGAGCAATGGACCCACTTCGGGCTTGGACTAATCCCTCCGGGAATGCGCACCGACCCACTCGGAAGTTTCCCTACACACTCCTGGGCAACTCGAGGGGGGGAGGAATTGAACCCACAACCTCCTAAGCAAAGCATTAGTTTCTTACCCCCTGGTGGGTATTTAAAGTTTTAAATCTTTACTTAAACATATGCAAAGAAGTAATAAGAACTACCTAAAGTCATAAACCCCATCCTGGCAGCTGAAGTGTTGTACACTCCCAACTCCACAGTACTCTCAAGTACAAAATTCCTCCATTGGCCTCGGTAGTCTTAGTTTTCTTACCTACAGTGTAACGAGTCCCTCCTTATGAGGTGTAACCCATCACCACAATGTGTATTTTTTAGCTTGGATGCAGCTAGTTTTGTCAAGGTAGTGGTTGTCTTGACAAAGAATATAAGGCGTGCACCTATGCATGCCTAGTCACGCTTGGGCCTAGGCGGATGATATAAAGTGTGCACCTACTGTACTTGACACCTGCAAAGTACCTACTCATTGAACTTAATTAAACAACTGCACTAAAATTGTTGAGATATCTTATTGTGGTGAATTGTTTGTAAGTTCAAATTATTTTAAGGTTGTAATTTCAGTATATAAATTATTGTGAGTTGTCTCTGTTGTATATCATATTATGGTGAATTGATCGTGAGTTCAAACAATTGTTACTACACATAGCATTGTTAGTACATAATTGTAACATACACAATTGTTTACTACACATACATACAACCACGCACACGGACAAGCGAGAGTGTACACACACACACACACACACACACACACACACACACACACACACACATATATATATATATATATATATATATATATATATATATATATATATATATATATATATATATATATATATATATATATATATATATATATATATATATATATATATATATATATATAGGGGCGTGTTAGGATGTGGCGTGCGGTGTTGCACCGCAGCGAGTGCATCAGACAGCTGCGGTGTGACACCGCACGCCGCATTTTATCATTCCTATATATATATATATATATATATATATAGTAGTGATACATTGCGGCGGGTAACGTGCGGCCTTAAAGTGCAGCACCCTCTTCGGGGGTATTTTCGGAATTTTATTTTTTGGGGATTGACCACCTACCCTTGGATTGGACATACAAAAAATTTCAGCCCGATCCAAGACCTGTAGGCCGTCCAAATGTGTTGATCAAAATGGCAAAAAAAATGAACGACCGATAAAAGATCAACACATTTGGACGGCCTACAAGTCTTGGATCGGGCTAAAATTTTTTGTGTGTCCAATCCAAGGGTGGGTGATCAATCCCCCAAAAAAAAAATTCCGAAAATACCCCTGAAGGGGGTGGCCGCACGTTACTCGACCGCAATGTATCACTACTCTCTCTCTCTCTCTCTCTCTCTCTCTCTCTCTCTCTCTCTCTCTCTATATATATATATATATATATATATATATATATATATATATAGGGAAAAGGGATGTTGGACCTGAGGTGCAGCGTCGTTGCTGCACCTCAGGCATTGTTTTACCATCCTAAACGTTTTGGAATTTGATGAAATTTGGTGAGGGTGTTGTCTAGGGTAAGATGAGCATCCTCACAAATTTTCATCAAATTCCAAAACTTCTAGGGGGATCAAATGGTCGAAGCAAAATCAGCCGTCCGCAGTTACCATTAAAATCTACAGATGAAACAATAATGCAAGTCAACTCGCAAAGTTCGGTGCGTGTCCGACGAGTGTCCGGCCATGTTTGGCTCTCGGAAGTACGTAGGACACGGCACATGCATGTCCGGCGCGTGTCCGACGAGTGTCGGTGTCCGACACGTGCCCGACACGGGTACAGGAGACCTGGGGAAGTGTCTGTGCTTCCTAGGTTACGCATCTCTTGTTTAATGTATTCTATGGTGTGCACAAGGCCTGACATTGCATGTCATTGGCATGGTGAGTATATTCATTCTTAATCTAGGTAAGGAACATTAGGATCAGTGAAGTAGGTTCTTAAGTATCTCAGCAGATCATCAGGAGTGCACGCTTTGGAGGAGGCAAGGCTGCATTAGAAGGATACAAAAATGCAAATATGGCAGAAGATATTGATACTATGAAGTTAGGCTCAGGATATCTAGTTACATTTTTAGAGATATTTCATGGAATCATAAATTGTAAAGATGTGTTGCCTTATGTACTACTGAAATTGAGTACATCATCATCACAGAGCGTTGCAAGGAGATGTTGCGGATGAAGAGGTTCTTTCAAAAGCATGGCCAAAAATAAAGCAAGTATGTGGTTTATTGAGAAAATCAAAGGATCGAAGTGTCCTACCATAGGATCTGGATGTTCTTGACATGAAGTTGCACCTTGAGAATATCCATACTAATTATAATATACCGGAAGTGATAAAGAAAACTCTACAAAAGTAGATGCATGAGTTGTGTAGAAGAATGGCAATCTTGCTTGCTACTTCGTGGAAGGGAGTCCTCATTAGCCTGGGTGGGGAAGTTTTGATGTTTGAACCTCCTTATAATGTGAGACCCATCAATTAAGTTTGCATTTTTTGTCTTGGGCACACCTCTCTTGTTAGCATAGTTCTTGTTATTTGGTATGCGAACATAAAGTGTGCAATAATAACCACCCTTCAATTTATGAAATAAGGAAAAATAAGAGGTTAGAATCACCCTTTTGTTCCCTTCATAAGAGAGAGGTGTGGGTGAGTGCTCTTGAAGTGAAGAAAAAATAGGAGAATTGGTCCCCTCATCAAATCAAGTGTGCCCTCCAGGTTTGTGATTTGCTTTGTCAGTCAGTAGGTCCCTTCTCTTGTTGGTGAGAGCATCTTGTTGTAATCCACCCTTATTGAGTGAACTGCGGGGTAATCCAAGAGAGTTTTCTCTTGATGTGTTATATTCTAGTGGCAAATAGGGAGAAGGCATTGTATTCCCATTATTTCACAGAGTGGAGATTTCGGAATTGCTCCCTTGGGTTTCCCCCTTAGAATCAGAGGGGTTTTAGAAATTGGGTATTACTTTCGTTTTTCATTGCTTGGCTTGTTGTGGATCTTATGTCTCACATCTCTATTTTTGGTACTTCATTATAATCTTACAAATAGACAGCAAGTTATGTGTTTTTTTTTGGAAGGTAAAGTTAAGTGTTTTCCTACATATAAATCCACATAAGTCCCCTCTATTAAATCTTGTCTTAATTGAAGTTCATATCACCATCAAATGGTTTTATCATAAAATCTATTAGGATGATTTAGAGCTACATTAATAGTGAGACCAAATGATGATCCTCTGCAGCTTGCAGATGCTACTAAACTGGCACATGCCAATGTACAATTTATATGAACAGATGTGAACTGGAGAATTTATACAAACAATACAGGGGGCTATAGTATCAAAAAGAGTACAATGGAAAATGATAAGCAGCTCCTATGCAATGTGCATATCAATTTATTAGCATAAACAATGATAAGAGCAATCTCAGATTGTGAAACTGACGCAACATGGGCATACTTCCTAACAGAGATACATTAACAGAATTAGAAAGAGGACCAGAGATTTAATGTCCATGTAAAATAGTTCACTAATTTCACAATATTAACCATGAATCCTTATTAGTTCAAATCAGTAAACTGAACGGAACAGAATATACATACATTTGAAGGGCATATTATTGCACGAACACCACTCAACGTATTTGTAAGGAAGGACTTATCATTTAAATCTCCAGCCATCGCCTTAGCATTCAATACAATGGACAAAGTCAGTGACACAAGTTTTACTTTATATATATATATATATATATATATATATATATATATATATATATATATATATATATATATATATATATATATATATATATATATATAGAGAGAGAGAGAGAGAGAGAGTAGTGATACATTGCGGCCGGGTAACGTGCGGCCACCCCCTTCGGGGGTATTTTCGAAATTTTTTTTGGGGGGATTGATCACCCACCCTTGGATTGGACACACAAAAAATTTTAGCCCGATCCAAGACTTGTAGGCCGTTCAAATGTGTTGATCTTTTATCGGTCGTTCATTTTTTTCGCCATTTTGATCAACACATTTGGACGGCCTACAGGTCTTGGATCAGGCTGAAATTTTTTGTGTGTCCAATCCAAGGGTAGGTGATCAATCCCAAAAAAAAAAAATTCCGAAAATACCCCCAAAGGGGGTGCCGCACGTTAAGCCCGCACGTTACCCGGCCGCAATGTATCACTACTATATATATATATATATATATATATATATATATATATATATATATATATATATATATATATATAGAGAGAGAGAGAGAGAGAGAGAGAGGAATGCTTAGGTGAGCTATGAGCTACGGAAGGAGAAAATGAGCTACGGATATTTTGACCACCCTAGAAGTTTTGGAATTTCGTGAAATTCGGTGGGTGTGTTCTCTAGGGTAACATGATCATCCTCACCAATTTTTAAGGAATTCCAAAACTTCTAGGGTCATCAAATGGTAGAAGCAAAATTAACGGTTACTACGGACGGTAGATAAAGCTTCTACCATTTGATGACCATAGAAGTTTTGGAATTCATTGAAAATTGGTGAGGATGATCATGTTACCCTAGAGAACACACCCACCGATTTTCACGAAATTCCAAAACTTCTAGGGTGGTCAAAATATCCGTAGCTCATTTTCTCCTTCCGTAGCTCATAGCTCACCTAAGCATTCCTCTATATATATATATATATATATATATATATATATATATATATATATAGTCAGAAACGGAGCAGGTGCTTCTGAGACAAGTGACTATCAAAAGCAAATTGCATTGCCTAAACAGGGAGGCAGAAGTTCACTGTTGTTACCTCAACATAAGTTCCAAAGGCATCAACAGCAGCCCGTTTATCCTTGACAACTGCTTTAACTCGAGCTCGTCCAAGAATCAATGATAGAATTACCATCTGCATTAGCCATACCATGAGAATAAGTCCTTTATCAAATAACCATGCAAAAGATGGAAGCTCAAGTTTTATCGGAGAAATATGGTTTAAACAGTACACTTTATAACAAAAGAAAAGGATGTGCTCAGGGCAATTTAATTACATTACTTCAATCCTGAAGAAAAGATTTAGGTATCAAGAGATCTATGCAGAGGAGCAAATCACGAATTTACTGCAGGTTTAGATCTGGGATATTTATCTGACATTGCCCTCTTTCATTGTCAGCTGGTAGTTTTAAGATCGTCAGAGCAACAATGAACTTATCAAACACAGCTTTATATGACAAGTTTACACCTAACGAAATCCTCAAATATGGATGCGGATTTTATATGGATGCAAAACTTATCAAACACAGCTCAGGTTTTACACCAAACGAACTTATCACACCAAACGAAATCCTCATATATAAGTTTAAACTTATCCAACACATCTTTGTGACGGGAACAATCACATCTCTTACTGCAATTTTATATGGATGCAGATGTGATTCGACATGCAAAATCAGTTTTTCCAATGTACGTTATGCCACATTCTTTGTGTTGAGGAAGTCCACCGGTTAGTCTCACATCGGTAAAGGGGGCACCTAACACCCGCTTAATATACCTTATGTGGACTTCCCCTTACGACCTGGGTTTTGGGGCGTGAGGGTATCTAACATGGTTTCAAAGCTGGGTTCACCGTCTCCTTCCGGGTGCGGCACCTTCCGATTGTGCCTCGCTCCGTGTGCTCCGCTTGAGGGGGGCGTGTTGAGGAAGTCCACCTGTTAGTCTCACATCAGTAAAGGGGGCACCTAACGCCCGCTTAATATACCCTCTATGGACCTTCCCTTACGACCTAGGTTTTGGGGTGTGAGGGTATCTAACACTTTGCAATCTTATTCCAATGATCATCAAAAATAATTCGAGTCTTTTGTTTCATCAATAAAAGAAACTATAAGTTGAATCATATGCCTGATAAGCAAGTCTTTTGTCTGCACTTCCCAACTTCTCCAAGAATAGATTCGACCACTTTGATTGGACATGGTCACACCCTTATACTCTGATTACTAACTGATTCAGGTCAAAAAGACCCTGGGTTAATTTGGAGTAGGATGTGACTTGAGGAAGAAATCTAGAAATTTGGTAGTGCAATAAGATCTGAGTCTGACTGAAATTGCGATGCAAAAGAAAATAGTTTTGGGCTTCCGGAAAAAAATTCTAGACCAGGTATACTACTAAGAGGAATAAGGCACTAAAAGAATTTTCTAAAATACTGAGATTTGTTAGGAAATTTTTCTAAATATGCTTGCTTGAATTAAAATTTGTAGCAAAAAATCTGGAGTTTGGAAGAAAAAATATGAGGCTTCGTATTAAGATATACGCCGTGGTGGATCTAATGAATACTATGGGCTAAGAACTAGAGGATTCAACCCATTAGATGCAGAAATTAAATATAACTAACAGAAAAACCTGATAAACAACACCGATGACAGAAAAAAAACAAATAATAACTACTAGAAGCATCACACTTCTAGGGTGAGACTAAGAAGTCACGCAATAGTATTTTGAGGCACCACACCAAGGAATTTCCGAGACATCACCTCTAGGAACAAGAATAAATCTTCAACACCTTCTCCGAAAATAAGGAGGAAACCTCCGAAACTGTACTCATAAATCAATGCTAATTCGAAACTGCCCTTGCAAAGTTGCACGTGTATATGCAAAACTCCTAAATTGTACTGATAAATCAATGATAATTCGGAATTACCATTGCACGTGTATATGCATACTCTCAAACTAGCTTAAAACCCAATCCTAGTTTACTTGAAACTTCTCTAACCCAATATACTATTAAATTAGAACTCTTGTAGACATTTCAACTAAAAATAAGACTCCTAAACTCACTCTAAAATTGAACAAAAAAATAGATCAAAAATTACAATTAAATAGGAAATGTGCTAAACTGGACTGAGTTCAATTCAAATTCAAATAGGATCCCTAATCAAATTGAAGTCCTAAATATATTACCAACTCTAAAACAATATTACAATGGATTGGAGTCATAAAGAAGAGGGCCTTCAAATATACCTAAAAAACAATTTGGCTTGCCCCCTTTATGATGCCAGTGATGGTTGGCGGCAATTACAAATAAGTAGGAAACGAACTAAACTGGACTCTTAAGTCCAATTCAAATTGAAATCGGATTCCTAATCAAAAGTCCTAAACATCTTACTAACTCTAATACAATATTACAATGGGATTAGAGTCATAAAAAAGAGGGCCCTCAAATATAACCAAAAAACAAGGGCCTAGCCCCCTGTGTGATGCCAGTGATGGTTGGCGGGCTTCTTCTTTCTTCTTCTCATTCTTGTAAACAAGGGTAGGATCATTGGATCCATCCCAAAGGCAGAGGGGATCCCAAAGAAAAGATGTGTCACAAAGGCAGAGGGGGTTCCAATGAAAGGGACAGTTTGCAAAAAGAGCTTTATTGGCCTTTAAAAAATGCCCAATGCACAACAATTCCAATCAAATCCCTATAGACACACAACAATGATATAATCAACAATATAAGTGCTAATGGAGTCATAAATCATGTTACCTGTGGGGTGGATCAAGGAGTGGAAGTAAATGCTTACCACTTACAGATATGGAGGTCAAACAAATGGCTAAAGATATCTCACTTAAAGGAGAAATATACAAATGCTCCATTGCTCCTCCTAACAAAATGTTGGTTGAGTCCAAATCATGAACATTATGTTAGCAAGATATATGTTGGAACACAACAACACAAGCCTAGTAGTTAAAAGGTTCTCCAAACTGTTATTCCAAAATCCAATTTCTTGGACTACTATTTTTATTAGCTTGACAAGACTAGGCATTGAAAATACCTTTTAAGTGGAATTTGAGGAGGCAATTAAGTGGACTTGCTGTATGACACTGATGAAATATCAATTTTAAGTCAAACTCACAAACCTGACCAATTTCACTTTCACCATCAGTCACTAGTACTGCATCTCGAAATTCCTCAATTTCTGCAGTTAAGTAAGAGCACCTCACCCCACACCCACCCAAAGAAAATTATAATCAAATTCTTTTGAAGGGCGAATTGCATATCCACTCAAAGATAGTAACAATATTACCAAGAGAGCGATCTTCCTCAGCATCAAGACCACCATCTTTTGGAAGTAGATCAGGTGCCCCATACCATTTCCTCAATTTAGGCCCACCTACAAATAAAATTCTTCGATCTTTTACGGAGGTTTAGGTGTGCATTTCATCCAGAAAGTAGAACTAACATTAAATCTCAATGCATGACAAATGTCAATCTAGTCAAATAACAATATAAAATGGATGTATAGATAAGCGGTATATTCTATTTTCAGCAAAAGCTTGAGCTTAGCATCCAAACAATAAACAAATTTGGTAAAATCAAGTAAGCTCCAGTAAAACTATGGTTTTCCGTAGAAATGACAGTTAGAGCAGATTAAATATACTTGCAGCATGAACATTCCAAATGTTCTAATGTAGGAATGACTATAAATAGAGATTGAAATTGGACCTGGATCCATAACAACTTCAGATATAAACCTAGACATCCATATCAAACACATTGTTATGAGCATCTCTGCCACTGATCGTTGCTAGGAGCCTTCTTGTTTTTCTTGAGGGATTACTGAGGTAAAATCATTACTTGGTGAATCACCAATAGTCGTGTTCTGTTCTAATCTCCAGCGGTGTGATCTGACTTGTCACCCTGCTCATCAGACTTTAGATTTCCCCCTCCATCATCCCCCTCTTCCTCGATGTTATTCGCTTCGTTTCAGGAACAAACTTGCGCTTCGAGCATTCAGAGGATTTGTGACCTGGTTGATTATATTTAAAACATTTGAATGTACCCAAAAGTAAGGATCAAAATCTCGAAATAAATCGCGAAATATTGTGAAATATCTCGGTTTTATGAAACCTCGACACGAAATCTCATATGCTGTATCGAACAGAATGAGATTACGAGAATATCACGATATTTCGCACGATATATTTGTCGGTGCGAAATATCATGATTTATCGTGCCAAAAGATACTGAGACACATAAATTTCGTGAAAATTTCAAGAAATTTTAAGATTTTGGCACCGAAATATTGGGACTGACTGGTTATAAAAGGGGACTGGGGGTCTGGTTCTCAGCAGTTTATTTACATATAATAACATTTAAGGAAATGTTAAATATATGTAAAAAAGCAATTACCCCCCATTTGATTTCAATAAAAATATCAAAAAAAAAAAAAAACCAAGTGAATCAAAAAGTATACTTTCAGTTTTAGTAGGAGAAAATAGTTTTTTTGGTTTTTCATAAAATTTGTATGTTGATAAAAGTGGTTAAATCAACTCATTTTTAGCTTAAAAAATTCCACAAAATGTAGAACTACAAGTACATCTAGAAAACCGTGGTCCGTCAAAGAAACTTTTGAATGAATAAAAACTTTTTTTATAAAAACTCTTTTATCCAGGCTTAGTAAAAAAACAATGTTTCGCATTTCAACATAATTTTTGCACGATTTCAAACTTGCACAACTTTCTTGTTTTTAGTCCGTTTTCAAAATCGTTTGAAACATTATTTTAACAATCAACTAATCTTTATTTTGAAAAGATTTTTATCCACAAAAAAGATTTAAAACTATTTGAAAAATATAGATCAAAATAGGACCAAACAAGACTGCATAAGACTCACAGACTCAAATACAGAATACATGCTTTGTGAAGCTCTACACCTCTAGATAGAGTACAAATATTATCTGAGTATTCCAAATTGTGTATATATACTTGGTTTATGACTATCCAGAGATTCACTGAAAAATTCCATTAAAAATCAATATTTCCACCATTTCTATAAAATCACAATATTTCCACAATGTCGAAATATTTCCACGAAATATTCTATATCCAGAGTGTCAAAATATTGACCGAAATGGAAATTTCGAACCTTGCCCGGAACCGATCCTAGTACTCACTTTCGATTGTTCTAGGTATCATCCTTTAGTTGGGGAGCTCTAAAGTGTTGTGTTGTCTTGAAGGGTGTTAGAGGGGGATTTGGTAGGAAAAGGTCGTCTTGCTTGAGGAACTCATCGATGTCCTTTTCCTATGAAAATGACTAGCAGATCGCTTTTGGGGCTCAACTTTATTGGCTCATCGATAAGCATCACTAATCCGGTATAGGTCATTGAGAGAAACTACTTTCTGGATGGGCAAACGAAGTCCATAAACAGGGCCAAGCTTTGCTCTTCATCTTCTTAAAGATCATAGAGGTTGGCATCTTATTAAACTCATCTATGTAGTCGTCTACTGGCCTATTATTTTACTTCAAGTTCTGGAACTTTTGGAGGATATTTTGTCTATAACCAAAAGGAAGAAGTTTTTGTTGCATCTTCCTTTTCATGCTTTTCCCAAGAAATAATCTTTCTTTCCCCTTTCGAACTCATGAAGCTTGAAGTTGCTTCCACCATATCAAGGCATGTCCCTTTAGCTTCAGTCTCACATATTAGACTTGTTTATCCTCTTGAAGTTCTTTCCATTTGAAAAACGGGTCCATACTGTTAATGTATATACCGGGTCGGGTTCTATGTACAGTCGGGTCGGGTTGCTTGTGTATTCATGTACATATATATTGGGCTTGAGTCCCTCAATAGAGAGCATCGCATTCTCTCCAAACCCTATCCGTCATCCCCTAACATGGTATCAGAGCTCTAGGGTACTCCGGCTCCGACGGTGACGACGACGACGATCTCCCTCCGGCTCCGATCTCCGCCCCTCCGGCTCCGCAGCACCCCCCGGCTCCCCCTCGGCCACCGCAGCACCTCCCTCCGGCAGCCACCTCCGGCCCCCGCAGCACCTGTCGGCCACCTCCAGGCTCCAGCACACCTCTCCCCCTTTCTTTGGCCTTCCCCATCCACTGCAGTCCCTACCTCCGGCCACGGCAGCCCCGCCCACCGTAGCCCCTCCCTCCGGCAGCTATCGCCGGCCACCGCAACCCCCTCCCGCAATCGATCCCCCCCCCCCCCCCTTCGGCAGCCCCCCCAACCTCGTCCAGCACAAATTCCCCTTCATGCAACCCCTCCAGCACCCGATTCCCTCCTCCGGCAGCCACTCCAACCTCTCCAGCAGCCCCTCCAGTCACCGCAGCCACCCGATCCCATCCTCACCCGCACCAGCAGCCCCTCCGGCCTCCTCTAGACACCCACTCCTCCCCCCACCGGCCAACCCCCTTTCTGGTTTCTCTCTCTCGCTGCCCCCGCATCCACCAGATCCCCCCCTCACCCACACCGGCAGCCCCCTCCAGCTACCTTATCCCCCCTCACCCACACCGGCAGCCCCTGCAGCCCCCCCCCAGCCACCCGATTCCCCTCTCACCGGCCAACCCCCTTCCCGATCCCCTTAACCCGCAGCCCCCTCACCCGATCCCCCTCCCCACAGCCCCTTTTTCACCCCCTCACACCCTTTCCGACCCCTCTGCTTAGTCGGTTCCCTATCGTCTCTCGTCGAGGGTTTCCGAGGGCTCCTCTATACCCGCCTCCGTGTCGACTCACTTTTGCGCGATGATGGCATCTCTTGGCACTATGGCCTTCCATCATGCTCCTCCGTCACTCCACTTTGAAGGTATTCTCGAGCCGGGTTTATTCGTCGAGACAGTCGATCGTGGACATGGTCAGGCTCTCCTCCGCCATGGTGGCGACATTGTTGCTGCTATCGATCCAGCTACTCCGGCACTTCCCGTCACCACTACTGTTTCGCCCTGGTCTGACTCCAATCGTCTTCAGCGACTTGAGGAGCTACTTCTCCGGTACCTCACGTCCACCAGCTCTTCGATATATCACAGTCTATCTGCCACTCCTGATACTACTGCTCCATGTATCTTCGACTCGAGTGCCTTCTACCACCTTACCTCCGACTCTTCCATACTCACAGACTGTAGCCCTGCTCCCACTCACCTGGGGGTCCACACTGCTAACGGGACTCGTGTACCCATTTCGCAGTGTGGATCCATCACCCTTGCCTCCGATCCTACTGGTCGCCTGACCTTGCCTTGTGTTCACCATGCTCCCCTCTTAAATATTAATTTTATATCTGTTAGTTCTCTTTGTGACTCGGGTCTGACCGTTATATTTACTTCTTCCTCTTGTTCTGTGCAGGACCCACGGACGGGTCAGAGAGTTGGACTAGGTCGTAGAGTAGGGGGACTCTATCAGTTGGATCACCTTCAGGTTCCCACTTCCACTCCGTCTGCTCTGTCTATCATATCTGATGCAGACTTGTGGCACAGAAGGTTAGGTCACATATCCAGTGATCGACTCCAAAGCGTTTTTCGCTCTGGTGCTTTGGGTCGGATGTCCTTCTCCCCCCTCTCTGTCTGCACTGGTTGTCGCTTAGTAAAGCACCTTGCTCTTCCTTTTTCTGCTAGTGCTTCCCGTTCCAATACCCCTTTTGATCTCGAGCACTCTAACGTGTGGGGTCCTGCTCCAGTTGCCTTATTTACTAGTTTTTTGCATTACGTGAGCTTCATAGATGATTACTTCCATTGCACCCAGGGTTTTAAATATCGGCTGATACCGGTACGTACCGGGCCGGTACGTACCGGTTTTGTCCAGTTCGAGACCGGTACTGCAACCGATCCCGATACCTGGCTCGTACCGGCCGGTACCGGTACGTACCGGTCGGTATCGGCCGGTTCAGGCCGATACCGACTGGTATGGCCGGTACAGACCGGTACCGACAGGTTAATTTTTTTTTTTTTTTTTGGATTTTTTATTTTTTTCGGGGTTTTTTTCTCAACCGGTATCGGTCCATATCGGCCGATACCGGTACGTACCGGCCGGTACGTACCGGCCGGTACGTACCGACCGGTAATACCGGTTCGGGGCCGATCGATACCACGACCGATACCATGATTTTAAACCTTGATTGCACCTAGGTCTATATCATGCATCACCACTCCGAAATTCCTCAGATTTACAAAACCTCATTACTATGCTTCACACCCAGTTCGGTCGGCGCATTAAAACCTTTCGATTTGACTATGCTCAGGAGTCTCTCATCTGAGATGCGTGAGATCCTTTAGACCCACGGCACTCTTCACCAACAGTTGTGCCCCCACACCCATGAACAGAACGGAGTCGCCAAGCACAAACATCGTCATGTCCTCGAGACAGCGCGAGCTCTACTTCTGTTTACTTCTGTTCCACATTCATACTGGGCCGAGGCTGTTCTGACCGCCGTTCACCTTATCAACACCACTCCGTCCTCTACCCTCTCTAGTCTTACACCGTACGAGCGGCTTTACTCCATACCCTCAGACTACTCTCTTCTTCGTACCTTTGGGTGCACATGTTTCGTCCTCCTCCCTCCCCATGAGCGCACCAAACTCTCTGTTAGGTCTGTTAGGTGTGTCCACTTGGGGCTCAGTCGGGAGCACAAGGGTTATCGATGCTACGATCCTTTGGCTCGCCGGATTCGCATCTCTCGTCACGTCTCCTTTGTTGAGGATGTCCTATATTTTTTTACTGAGTCCTGAGATCTTCCCTAACCACCTGTACCACCCTCTACGCCTCCACCCCCTCTCACCATCCCTTTCTTACCTCTGTATCCTTCTCCCACGCCACGGCTGTGTCCTTCCAGGTTGACCCTCCCCTACCTTCCTCACCTCCATCTCCCCCGTCTCCGCCACCTCCTTCGCCATCTATACCGCCACCTCCCCCTCCCCCTCCCCCGCCACCTTCACCACCTGTCACGCGTGCCTACGTTCGTCGCTCTACAGTCCTTCCCACCGAGACTGTCTCCACTAGTACTTCTTTGCCTGCAACTGCTC
Organism: Chamaelirium japonicum; assembly: GCA_947650365.1. Classification (NCBI taxonomy): domain Eukaryota; kingdom Viridiplantae; phylum Streptophyta; class Magnoliopsida; order Liliales; family Melanthiaceae; genus Chamaelirium; species Chamaelirium japonicum. The sequence continues at coordinate 13,138,091 of OX393558.1, forward strand.
CCACCTCTCCGGCCACGGATTCTGGCCCTGTTCGGCGCTACCTTGCGCATGAACATCACCCTCCTAACAGATATGACTGCTTTCCCAACATGTTTGGCTACTCTGCCTTTACCTCTGACTCTTGTGATCCCTCTGTCTACTCTACTGTTGCCTTCTACTCTCCGTCTTATCAGGCTTTTCTTACTGTCTTTCACACCCACTGGGAGTCCCAGTCGTACCGTGAGACAGCTTTACACCCAGATTGGCGGCAAACCATGTCAGTGGAGCTTGAGGCTTTTCAGCGGATCCAGACATGGAATCTGGTTCCTTGTCCCTCAGGCGTGGTGCTTGTCAGCTGCAAGTGGATATTCAAGGTCAAGACTCGATCTGATGGATCCATTGAGTGGCACAAGGCCCGCCTCGTTGCTTATGGCTTCTCCCATGAGTCTGGGATTGACTATGAGGAGACGTTTGCTCCGGTTGCTCGGATGACTACTATGCGCACCCTCTTAGCTATGGCAGCTGCTCGAGGGTGACATCTCCATTAGATGGATGTCACCAATGCGTTTCTTCATGGTGACCTTTCCAATGAGGTATACATGGCTCCTCCTCCGAGCGTTCCTGTTTCTCCAGGGCACGTTTGCTGTCTTCGACGGGTTATCTATGGGCTCAAACAGGTACCTCGAGCCTGGTTTGAGCGATTCCACAATGCAGTTCTGGTAGCTGAGTTTCTAGAGAGACTCTGACTATGCTCTATTCACCCGCTCCTCCAGTAAAGGTATTGTTGTGCTGCTTCTGTATGTGGATGATATGATCATCACGATGGCAGTGCTACCATAGCATCCCTTCAGCGTCACCTCCAGAGTCAGTTCGAGATGAAGGATCTGGGCCATCTCCGATACTTTCTTGGCCTTGAGATTGCCCAGTCAGCTCGTGGATTGTTGATCTCCCAGCAGAAGTACATCTCATATATTTTTGCTGATGCTGCTCTCAGCGACTCTCGTACTGCTGACACGCTCATGAAGCTCAACTTGACGCTCCTCTCTACAGATAGTGAGTCTCGTCAGGATATTTCTCGTTACCAACGGCTGGTTGGGATGCTCTTTTATCTCACCATGACTAGGCCTGATATTGCCCATTCCGTTGGCATTGTCAGCCAGTTCGTTCAGGCTCCTCGCTCAATTTACTTTGCAGTGATCCTTCGGATTATTCGGTATCTCCACGACACTGTCACTCGTTTGTTGCTATTTCCCTCCACCTCTCCACTGGTTCTGCGTGCTTACTCCGATACAAATGAGGCTGGAGATATTGCTACCCGCCGCTCTACCACCGGTTACTGTATGTTTGAACTCGAACCCGAATTCTCAAACCTTGATCTAGGATCGACCGGTGCGCCAGTGACTGCGGGTGGAAGCTAGCTGCATTGGGCAACAGTTGCGGCCAACGATTGTGGCAGCCCACGGTGAGAGCATATGCAGTTCCAACGGATGGCGTGGGCAAAGGCTGTGGCCTCGAGGGTTCGACTACAGGGTGGCAGTGGCTAAACCAAACTCTTTTTTTTTTTGGAAACTAAACCAAACTCTTAATCAATGTAGATGGTATCAAACTCAATTCGAGTCACTTGCGTACGGAAAGCTTCGGCAATCAATCATGATCAGTAGCCCAACAAGCTAAGACTTTGTTATCGTAGGAGAGAGAGAGAGAGAGAGAGAGAGAGAGAGAGAGAGAGAGAGAGAGAGAGAGAGGACTCATGAGGGAGGTCACCTTCGATGTAGTCGAGTATGCGGTCGGTGAAGCTCATGGCCCCCTTCTTCTTGGAGGAGCAGCGGCGGAGGAGGCGCCGCGGCCTCCTTCGGAGCGTGGATATGGTGGGGAGAGGAGGAGGGGATGTTGGGAAAGATGAGGAGAGCGCAGCGAGGGCCATGAACGGGTCGGGTGTTCTTGAGGGGTTGGCGGAGCGGAGCTGCAAGTGGCTATTATATGTTATCATTCATACGGTGATGGATAAGGCGCATGGTCGAAAAAGAAAGATCAAGGTTCGAATCTAAAGGGGTGTTTGGTATGTGGAACAGCTGTTCCCCTTAATCCTCTTCCAGAAGATGTTATTACTATCGATTACTATTTCTAATGCAATTTGATGGTCCATCGCTTCTGCTGGAGCCAGAATGATAAATTTGAAATTCTCAGATCCTTCATTCCACCGGAACAATTACTAGCCGTTATTTTTAAATCGTAGAATTCGGAATGAAAATAGATTGTTCCGGAATGATACCAAACACCCTCTTACCTTCCGCGTAACATTGCGAGGACAGATGAACACAGCCACAATGGCGATATATAGAGTATAAACCAGATCAGGCGACGATAGGGAAACCACGGGATTTGATTACACGACCTGCTTGGGAGTGGTGCTATTGGCACACCAATATTTGCTCCTCCAAACACCTTTGAAAGTTTTTTTTATTATAAAATTATTCCCAAATAAAATAACCAAAACATCCTTCTCCTTCTTTTTAGTTCGAGACATGTTTGGCCGACCAGAACCGGACAAGGTACAGTATGTTCGGCCGACCAGAGCCGAACATTGTATAGAACGTTCGGCTGACCACGACCAAACATATTGTATCATGTTTGGGCTGCCGAACATATTTTACCATGTTCGACCATGGTCGGCCAAACATATTGTATAATGTTCCGCTCTAGTCTACCAAACGTAAGGTTTGGCCAAATACTGGTAGATGATGACAGAGAGAAAATTGATGGGAGAAGGAACCTACGGCGCCTGTGCGGGGGAGATTGGGGAGGAGATGAGTTCGGGGAGAGGCGAAGAGGAGCTCATCGATGGGGGTGGCAATGGGTCGGGTCGGGTCGGGTTGAGACATAGGTATAAGGGCAAAACACCCAACCCGAACCCGACCCGTTTAATAAACGGGTCAAAAACTTAAACCCAAACCTGACCCGCCTAATAAACGGGTTGACCCGACCCATTTACTAAACTGGTCGGGTCGTGTCGGATCGGGTTGGGTCAACAGAACCATGTAAACCTGTCGGGTTGGGTCAAGACAGTTCGGATTGGGCCAGGTTGGGTCAGGTTATGTCGGGTCCATTTAGGTTGGCTCGGGTCGGGTCGGATTGACACGACCCATTTGGTAAACGGATCAAGTCGGGTCAATCTGGTTATAAGTACAAACTCGAACCCGACCCATTAAATAAATGGGTCAACGGGTCGACCCGTTTATGACCCGAACCCGTTTAGGCCAAACCCAAACCCGCTAACTTCGGGTCGGGTTGGCGGATCGGGTCAAGGATTTCCACCCCTACTCATCGACGCGGTTAATGGAGGATAAGATGTTAGACGGAGAGAGAATCGACCGGTGGAGAAACCTACGATGCCTAGGCAGGGAAGCTCGGGAAGGAGATGAGCTCGGGGAGAGGTGAAGAGCAAAGAGGAGCTCTTCGAAGCAGATGATGGAGGTAGGGTGTTAGGATTTGGATGTGTGTGCGCGTGTGGAGTAATTTGGAAAAAAAAAGATCGTATAGAAATTTTTTAAAATTAGAGGTGCCATGAGCAAATACAGAAACTTTTAAAACTGGGCGTTCTTCTTGCTTGGTTACCCTTCCCACAAAAAACAAAAAAAGAAAGGACTGTATATACCGTTTATATACATAAGTTATTTCAAGGGGCAGCCCGTACGTCATACATTCAATATATAGATGCAACCCATATTTTATCTATTACAACCCTAAGATAGACTTTTATAAAATCCCAATCTTACCCTTCTTTTCCTCCTTTCTCCTCTTCCGCCACCATTGCCGGGCCATGCATCCCACCACCCACCCCACCTTCCTCCTCCTCATGCCACCTCCTCCTTCTGAAAGTGTGATTCACCATTGCAAACCGAGTCTCTCTGTATCTCATTCAGTCGTTACAAGTCGAGTGCTCCTACAGACCATTCAGCCGTAGGAGGCCAAGTGCTCTTACCATCCATTCGGCAACAGATTCAAGTCTTTAGGCCTACCACCTGCAGCCTGTTGTAACATTTAAATGGAAGAAACAATAAAATTTACATTCACTTTTGTTGATACTAACCAGGGTTGGGAGACTGCAGCTCCATGGTTTGCCACTTTTGTGATTATGTGTGATCATACAAACGTCACTAGACATTTTCTCTATCTTCTCACCCTTTTAATCAAATTTCAGCTGCATTCATTTACAATCCAAGCCTAACACAACACTGTTGAAAAAGTAAACAGGTCTTTTTTCTTTTCAGTACATTGATCATTACAAAAATCCTGATCCTTTTTCTCCTACAGTTCTTCGACTAATGCCTGCAATCCTGGCAGGCCCAAATTCAATTGCAGATTGCGAGTGCATCTTTGCCAGTTCTTTCACGCGCGACAGAATGGATGTTGGTACTGGCATCGGAGCATGCTTCCGGGCCTGCTGACAACAAAAACACAATCAGAAAAGGCTGTGCCATTAGTGTGATGTCCAGTGCTTTCTGAAGCCCAAGAAATTTGACATTAGTAATGCTCTGAAGATTTGTGGCGGTGCTGGTGGGGGGTGTGTGTGTGCGTGTGTGGTGGTGGTGATGGTGATGGTGGGGGTAGGGTGAAGGCCAATTCAGGCACGAACCCGTCGTTTCAAATTCAGCTCGTGTTCGGGTTCGGAAGGTTTGGGTAAAAAATATTTACAAATCACAAAAAGAAATAAAGAATTACGGTATATTCACCCAATTCGGGCAAGAATCAGGCTTCAAATCCAGGTCCTGTAATATATGAATCATAGAATATCTACTAACTTCATATATATCATTCAAACTAGTAGAATGATGATGTAAACCGAATCCGTATTAGACCCGATTCAGGGCATAATGAGGGTTCGGAGATTTAAATCGGCCAAAATCCGAACAGGTTCGGGCTCGGACAAGCCTTCAAACCACGGTTATTAATGGTTGAGATGTATAAGTAGAACTACTCAAAATATTATGGATAACACTACAATCAATAAAGTTGACCATATTTATCAAGGGGATTAGGATTTTTACGGTAAAGATTTAGGTTACAACAATAATTTTCACTTGAGGATAAACAATCTGTATAATGCTTACCCCTTTCTCCATAGGCCCTTGTGCAAAGCTAGCTCTCAGCAGGTTCCGCCACTTATCCTGAACACAAACAAACTTTATTAATAAGCTCCACACCCAAAAGAAAATGGTAGGAAATGAAATGCAGAGGTTTTGAGGATCCGATGTAGGGTGTGATTCCTGCTTCCTTGGAGAACATCTGATTTCCGATCACCCATTTTGGAATTTTAGGGAAGAAGAAGCATACCTTAAGATCGACCGAGGTACGATAAGCATGAGATGCAAAAGCTAGCCGTTTGATCTCTGACCATCTTCCAGTTCCAAACCTAGCTACTCCTTCGACTAGCTTCATGACTTCGCAAAGCGTCCAAGCTCGATGATGCTTCCTTCTGGCACCACATTTCAATGTCGGAACAGCATAAGCATTTTCATCTGAGACATCCCCATATGAATCTATTCTTCTATACTCCAGATCATGTTCCTCCTCACTGTGAGGTATTTCCATAACACTTCCTTCTCTTTCCCCGCCAACAATATTCTGACAACAAAAGGGATTTGATTAGAATACAGCAGGTTCTTAGACATGCATTAGATCATTAGTTGTAGTAAGAAACAAAAAACATATATCTGGAACAGTGTTGTTAAGATGACAGCAAGGTGATTTCGGGCAGAACCGCCTAGGTAGCAACCTAAGCTTTGTATACTAACCCCGCCCTCTCTCTGTCCAAACCCACCTCGAACCCACACACACACACCGAAATCCTTCACTGATTATCAGAGAAAATAGAGGAAGCGGCCATCGTAGACCACCGATCTGGGGTTTTTATGTTTTTGGGCAGTACTCCTAGGGTTGTTAATGGGTAGGGCCACCACTAGCTCAGGCCCAGACCAAAGGTCTTTTAGCATGCCCAGCAGTCCAAGCCCGATTTAAAATTTTTGGCCATGCCCAAACCCAGGCCGAAGTTGAGCCCATGTACCCAAGCTTGAACCCAGCCCAAACTAGACCCAATTACTGCACTAATCGAATGATTAATATTGATTGTTGCTCAAGATTTATATTCCGTCCATCACATTCAACCCGACCTTGTTCTTCAAAGCCAGCTGAGACCATGTGGATGGTATACATATGATTGGCCAACTTGATCTTATAGAAAGAATGATTCCAGAATAGGAGGAACATGATCAAATATCGATGCAGCTAGATTCGTACAAGAACATAGACGGAGCAATTCTCCAGGAAGATTGATACTCGACATATAGACATCAAGACCCCAATTAATTATTTAAATAGTTACCTTTATTATTCATTGTTCTTAGTACCTTCAACTACTACTTACTACTTCATCAATTTATTAAACGTTCCTACTCTAATCAAGATTATTGTTAAATTTATAGACGGACGGTTGATGACTTATGGCGTTGATCCAATCATGGAGGATGCTAGCTTGTGTATCCTTGGCTTTACATGCTCTACTTCAAGCTTCAAACGGAACTGCAGTACGTTCAAGATGGTAAGATCCTCTAGTCATCTTGTAATAACTTAATAATTCAATTGGAATTTTATCAATTTGGAATATTCCAAGTTTGTAAGTTCTAACTTCAAACTCAAAATTCTTCACCTTGCAGCTTCATACAAAGAAGCTGAACCGGTTGGAGCAGAAGAAACTCAACAATCTACTATTCGTTAAGTCCAAAACAAGAAGTTGCCCGAACGATTCTTGGAGAGGAATGAGATTATCCTTAGATTATTAAGACGGACGAGCTGGTCTTCCAGTGGGAGGACTTGAGTTCCTCATAAGTGAAGCGATCAGCTTGGGGAAGGGTCGGGCACGAGTCCAAGAAGATGCTTATCGAGTGTCATGTGTGCCATAAGAAGGATCGGAGTCATGCCAAGAAGACATGCCAAGGACAATTGTCCATAAGGAGTCGGTTCAGATGATGACGGGGTATGCCAGCGTTGAAGATGTTCACCAATGGTAAACTGAAAATTGTATATGCAAGAGACTTTACTTTCATTTTCCATATAGTTGTAACTTTGGAAGTTATAAATTTGTAATGCCTCAAGAAGGTCTTAGTTTCCTTTTTCTTATTTTCTTACCCAAATTTTCATTCTAATATACTGGCTACGGCCATAACCAATCCCTTCTCAAATAAAGAGGGATTTCTCTAATTTTTTGGGTTATTTTTCACATATATTAATATATATTATGAGTGTTCATAATTTTTTGGATTTTATGATTTTTTTAGGTTTTCAATTTTTTTAATAAAAAAACCATCTAGATATATGATCAAATATGCAATCAGGAAAATAGACTTGTGCAATCACATAGTTTTTGACAACAATAGCTGACGTCTTACCACCAAATAGACTTCTCAAGAGTAAGGCTATGATTTCTTTATCTTGAGACAACCATATAATTTCCAATAGCTAAATAAACAAATGGAAACGAACCAGAATCAAAATACATATTATAGCCAGAACTTATAATGATTGAAGTGCTATTCCAAAAAAAAAAAATGATTGACATGATTCGCATACGCAATAAAATTATTTGATTGAAGCATTAAGAACTTGATGGGCTTCGCTTATCATATTAATGTGTGACCATATTAAGTTACAGTACTGAAGACCAATTTTCAGCCACATTGTCATAATAAATGGATAACTGTACATACCATGAGAGCCATAAAATTTTTCCTTGGGCGTCCTCTTCTTACTCTAGACACGTATGGTATCTGAATATGAGATCCTCCAAGAGAGTCCTGCCTAGTGACAAAAGTTGTACCCTGGGAACCAACATGACAAACAGACCTCATTCGAGATATTGGAGAACAATGACCATGTCCTGAGTTTTTCACAGAATCAGATAATGTGCCAGTACAGTCCCTGGCCTCAACATCTGAAAGTTCTTCGATATATCGCTTAGTAGGCTTCCTAACCCTTTTGGCTGCAATCTGTTCCATATGAAGACTTTCACTCTTTGCATCATATTCTTCAATGGATCTCAGTCTCTTGCCAGATAATACGAGCATGTCTTTTTCATGCTTAGTGGGGCACATTGATGATTCCAAGCTAACATCATTTCTGGATCCATCAAGTTTATCTGAGGATAAAGAAGCTTTGAACTCACTCCTTCGCACCCTGCAAAGTGATTCTTCTTTCACTTTAGTGTGAGCTACTTTTTCTTCTGGAATGCCAAAATTTGTCGTGGGAAGATCATAGCAATTACTTAAACCTGTTGCAATCCGTCGCTTGAGCCACAACTTATCCTTAACAGAAGTCTCACACCCAAAAGTGGCTCTGTAAACTTGCTGAAGTTCAGAAACTGTCAGATTATTAAAGCATATTCCCCCTTTTGAAGTAGAAAAATCAGGCTTTAAACTTTCGGAGAGACCAGAAACTGATGGCTCAGTTGCAGGCTTTGAACATGTTGCTACAACCTCTGACTGAGCACCATGGCTGCCACTTACACTGGTTGCATGAGGAGATGTTGCCAATGAAGTGATGTCAGATTGGAGCTTCTCAATGCAGACTAGTGAATTGTTAGGATGATCAGATGGTTGGCCATCAACATCGATGTAGTTGAGAAGATTGCGACGAGAAACACGTGATAATCGCAACCTCTCTTCATGTTTGACTTTTTGCAACATCACTTCAATATACTACATGATAGAATTAAAACCAAAAAAATTAAAACAAGGGAACAGGTCTTGGGAGCAAAAAAAAAAAAAACACATCTACAATGAATAATAAATAGTACAAACAAGAACAAGTACAAATTAATCTTACAATATAGCATGATAGAATACCTAAGATATAATGACCAAATAGGGTTTAGCCCAATTGGTCAGCATCTCCCCTTGTTCATGGGAGGCCACGGGTTAGATTCATAGCATGATGTCTACGAGATCGAGTTGCAGGATGGATAAAAGGGGAAATCTAAACTTTGATGACAATCATGTGTTCCATTAACACTATCAAACACAAACTGAGTGCAGGATCACCTGACTGACTATACTTAAGGCCTGATCAAATGAGTCAAATAGGATAAGTTGACAGTTTAGAGCACTTGATTTTTACACGCATGAAAGGGGCCAAATTAAGAAATATTGGAGCACACTTTTCTGTTTCAGAGTGACTGCCCATGTTTCGGCCAATTATAAGTTTATAACAACCGTTCAGCACTACCAGATGAAGTCCCATAAAAGCAATGAAAACGAAATCCCATCACTAGAGTAAATACTATATTTTCGTTCTTTTTTTCCTACATAAAAATGAGTTCAACAAACAAGAATGGTGCCAATAGATGCATATCTTCATGAATAACAATCATGGAACAAAAAATCGATATATTTCGCGAAATATCGCGAAATATATCGGAAAAATGAAACCCCGATACGAAATATCACCTGCAATCTCGAGCATAATTGAAAATGTCAAAATATCGAGCAATTTCGCGAAATATCGCGATATTTCCACGAAATATTTCCATCTCCACGAAATATTGCGATATTTCCACGAAATATTTCCATCTCCACGAAATATCGCGATATTTTATCGAAATTTCGCGAAAATTTCGAAAAAATTCGCGAAATTTATCCGAAATTCTGTGACTGACTGGTTATAAAAGGGGACTGGGGGGCCTGGTTCTCAGCAGCTTATTTACATATAATAACATTTAAGTAAATGTCGTTTTACTTAATTTTTATTTTCTCCATTTACTTTAAGTTATTATATGTAAATAAGCAAATACCCCCCGCATTTGATTTCAATAAAAATATCAAAAAAATCAAAAAACAAAGGAATCAAAAAGTAACCTTTCAATTTTAGTAGGAGAAAACAGTTTTTATGGATTTTTATAAAATCTACATGGTGAGAAAAGTGATTAAATCAACTCCTTTTTAGCTCAAAAAATTCCACAAGATGTAGAAGTACGAGTACATCTAGAAAACCATGGTCCGTCTTAGGAAATTTTGAATGTATAAAAACTTTTCTATATAAAAACTCGTTTTTTCAGACTTAGTAAAAAAACAGTGTTTCACATTTCAGCATAATTTTTGCACAATTTCAAATTTGCATAACTTTCTTGTTTTAAGTCCGCTTTCAAAATCGTTTGAAATATTATTTTAACAATCAACTAATCTTTATTTCAAAAATATTTTTATCCAAAAAAAGGATTAAAAAATATTTGAAAAATATATATCAAAACCGAACTAAATAAGATTGCACAACACTCACAGACTTAATACATTGAATACATGTTATGTGAAGCTCTACACCCCTTGATAGGGTACACATATTATGTGAGTGTTCCAAAGTGTGTATCTATACTTGGTTTATGACTATCCGGAGTTTCATTAAAAAATTCCATCAAAAAATCAATATTTCCACCATTTCTACAAAATTGCAATATTTCCACACTGTCGAAATATTTCCACGAAATATTTCCATATCCAGAAGGTCGAAATTTCCACCGAAATGGAGATTTCGAACCTTGATAACAATAAACAAGATTTTTGGACAGACTCTGCCTCCTTCAAAATTTAGGACACAGGTACAGACGAGCATCTTACTGTTCTTACACAACAAAAAGTGCACTAAAATACTAAAGGAAAATTCAACTATGAATATTGATGCAATCAAGATTATGGAGCAACTTTGGGTGCAAAAGGGTGTCATCTGGTGTTGTCCTAGAAGGGTGCTTTGTACAATTCCTTATGTTTAGGGGTACTTCATATGTTTTGGAGGATCAACAAATAGTTTACCCCATGCTTTAATGATGGGTCCAAAAAATATGAAACAAGGCTCAAGAGAGGGCAGGATATAGTCAGGTATGCCTTGTTGCAGACTTGCAGTAAACACTTGCATGCTCACATTAAAAATAATGTATTTTGGAGAGGTCAACCAGGTCGGAGACCAATGGGCTCTTGGCCTAGTGGTACTTCCTCTCTCCCATGTTGGAGGGGTTTCCTGACTACCTCTCGGTATTGATGCATGCGGGTTCTTTGAAACAATAATGTGCATATTATTAAAAACAAACGTCAATTTCAGCACTGATGTAGAACGACTACGATCCTGTAGATTTCAATCGATCGCTGCCTTGAGATAAGAATATAGAGAGATTGAGAGGGGGAAGGGAGAGATAGACCACTAGGAGTCAGCACCTAGGGTTTGTTGGAGTCGGCACCAACGAGGGAGAAGGAGGATGAATCCCATCGGCAGGAAATAAAAAAAACTTTCATTCATTCATAGCATGATTGCAACGAGAGACAAGGGCCTCTTTAAATAGAAAAACAAAAAATAACCTTCCTAAAAGAATAGCAATAAAAAAGGATAGCATTTCTAAAATATAACCACAAAAAAGATAACCTTCTAAAAGATAATAACCAAAAAGATAAAACCCTTCCTAAATTTGAAAGATCTGAATCTATCCAAATCTCTTCTAAAAACATATTTAGCTTCCATAATTAATAAATCTAAAAAATATACTATGCTCAACTTGTGGTTCTACCATGGGGTTCTAGTTGACCCAAGTATAATGCCCAACTTCATTTTTTATGCCATTATCCCACCGCTCTTCCCACCTGTCATTGTGATGACTTCAGCTAATATTGTAGAATTGCTCACATTAAGGTATAGCAATAATAGGGCGGATGATTTAGCTCAAGTAAGATGCACCAAAATTCGCTATATACAAGGACCATTTAGGGGCTGAAACTATATGGGTTTGAATCAACTTTTTTACAACTGGTCATATTGAAAATATCAACAATTGATCATAGAGAGGTGGATCCCTACTAAAGGTAGCAAACACAACAAAAAGACAGATAAACATGAACAACAAATGAAAAAATTCCAAGTAACCATCAACTATTTGATACCAAAGGAACCATATGAAAAACATGATGGATAAAAACATTAGATCAGGATATCAGCATGCATGATGAACGTCGAGCAGGAAAATCATTAACAAACCTCAAGCCGAGCATTCAACTTCCGCGAATTAATTTCACTGTTCTCTGATTGAAAGAGTCCTGGCAAATACAGATCAATAAGAAATAGACTTCTTAAACCAAGCAAGCATACAGACGCTACAAGAATTCAGACACCTAACATAGCATGCATTTCATGGCTTGACTAAAAGGTCTAACACAAAAATTAAATGAAACTTGCAACAAATTATCAAAAGAAGACATGTTTCAGAAGAGATTAGCCTGTCCAGACAACTTAAAAATGAGAACAAGATGGCTATGTTCACCAACTGTCTTGTGAACAGTACAGATGCATTGACCTTTGTACAAGAGTGTAACTGTGCAAGCAATTCTCTGTTGAGACGTCTTGGTTGGTAGCCAATTAAGAACCGAGATGGTTGGATATTTCAACAGCTTGGGTCTAATCTCGGGGTGAAAATTTGTGCAGTGTTTTGTGATTTTCGGGGATTGTTACTGCAAGTGCAAAGCTACCGAACAGGTCAGGGCTGTTTTAATGGATGGAGAATGCTTGAGTCACCATAACAATAACCATCAAGCCATGTCCCATCTACTTGGGTTTGGCTATATGAATCCTTCTTCGCCATACATTTCTATTTAGGGTTATATCTATTGTCAAAGAAAGTTTTTCCATGCCTTTTCTAACAACTTCCATCAAATGTTATTCTAAGTCCTCCCCTCCTCCTTGGACATTCCACACTAATCTGGGACCCACTCCTTATTGGGGTCACCTCTACTCTATGTTAACATAGCCAAACCATTTTAATCTATTCTCCAATATATTTGCCTTAATTGTTGTCACTCCAACACTTTCTCCAATACACTCATTCCTCACAATATCCCTCCTATTTTTTCCGCACATCCACCTCAGCATCCTCATCTCTGCCACGTCTATCTTATGAGCTTGTGCTCTATTTAAGAGCCAACATTTTGATCATATAAAATAGCGGGCCTTATTGTTGTCTTATAAAATTGACCCTTGAGTCTTAAAGACATGCATCGATACATAGCATTCCCGAGGCCCCTTTCCACTTCATCCAACCCGCTCTAATCCTATTGAATGCATCATCATTTATCTCTCCATTCTTCAATATGACAGACCCAAGATACCGAAAATAATCACATTGTTAGACTTTTTGACCATAAATTGTGCAATAGACTTCATCAGCATTATTATTTTAATTAAAATTGCACTCCATATATTCCGTTTTAGCTCGACTTAAAGTAATGGAAAATGTTTGAGTCTGTTGTGCTAATTTATAAATCTCTGAGGGGGTTTAGTCAATTGGGACTCTTCGGGGAGTCCCTTGTACTCCTAAGTGTAGCGCTAGTCAATCATGGGTTCACCGTTCACACTTGTATTCACAAATGCAGTGTTAGACTTTTAGTCAATTGTGAGCCCTACTTCTTGGATTTTAAAGCCAGCATTAGTCAATAGTTCGGAAGCGATCGGACTTCAAAATCAGGTTAGAGTCCTCAAGAAGTCCATAGACTCATCAAATTTTGGACTTGCAGGCTTGCAGCCCACAGTATATATAATTTTGACCATCCAAGAGTTCGGGCTTCAACCTCGAACTTTGAAGACCACGGCTTCCTCGTGCGACACTATCATTCAGGCACCGACATCGGCTGCTTCTCTCTCGTCCTTTGTCTTCGACCAATTCACCAATCGTCGTCCCCGACTCAGACCACTCCAACAACCCTCGTTCCCTTCGCGGAGGCATCATTTTCATTCTCTCATCTAATAACCTCAAACCCTAGTTCTCCATTTTATGTTAATATGCGGTTGGGGGTTTGATTTGAAGGTTTTTTTTGTTGTCTGTGATAATTCCATGGGATTTTGATGATGATTGATTGACCAGTTAAGATGGTCGGAGTCGGGGGGCCAGTTTGTTGTCCGTGACTTGAGGGTCTATGATTTGGGTTTTCATGAGAGTTTGATTATTCTCTATATGTGTGTGTGTGGTTTACTTGAGGTTTTGTGCTTGGGGTTTTGATGATGAAGGTGAAAAACCCAAATTTGAATGTTCCTTTTATCTGTCATTGGGATTTTGATGATGAAGATGCAAAACCCCAATCACAGAGAATATATACATGTGGCCTTCTCTAGTTTGAGGTCTGTGAGTGGGGTTTTAATGATGAATGTGAAAAATCCCAATAACTGAGAGGATATATATTGGTCCTCAGGTTTGAGGTTTTGTGATGTTACTTGTAACAAATTGTCAAGATATACCCAAATAATTTGTTGAGATATAATCAAACAATTGGTTCTCAATTCACAATCAAATTGCTGAGTGGATTTGACGTATTTCTTCTCGTCAACATATCCTTTTTACGCATTTCCCATTAAATGCTATAATCTAATTTGCATTCCACATTTCATTGGTGGTGATAGTAAATAGTGTAGGGACAAAGTGGATGCTACTCTGAACCAACCCAAGGGAGTCACTCCCCAATCACCCCAAAACTGGAGCAATGGAAAAAATAAATAGGAATATATTTCCACATTGACTGGATTGATGCCCACCAGGAGTGCTTAACAAAGCCCAAATCCTTTCATTGCCATACTTTTCTTGCCTAGTTATACCTTATTTGCTTGGCTTGGCCTTAAACAAGGAAGACCATATACCTTTTTTGATTGGCTTAGCTGTATGTTAGTGAGGTCAATAGACCCTGCTATACTCGAGTCGTAGGAGTAACAGTCTCTATCACTGAGACAACATCTAACTGTCAAAGGCATTCATGAAAAATCCTTAAAGAATGATTTAAAGATGAGCAATGTGCACAAGGCTTTTGCTTGCTATAACAGCACGTCTCTTTGATAGGATTAGCAAGGTGACAAGAAATGTCCTTCGTGGACCCCAGCCATTGTTGATTGAGAGACTGATATAATCATCACTAGGCAAGGATTACTTTATTGACCACTCTCTTCCATGTTCAATCAAAGATGTAGGATGAGACTGAGAACAATCCCAAATATCAGATAGATCATCCAAATGAAAGGCAACGAGAGAAGGAAAATCATCAAGAAGCAGAAATAAATAAAGATAGATAGGTGTAGCAGTAGTCAATAGAATTACCATAACACACCAAGATTTCTTATTCACTTTTGTTCTTTGTAAGTCATGGAGCTCCTTGGAACAAATGGATCACCAATACACCCATGACAAAAGTTGGAACTGATGCAACGAGGAAGAGGTTTCAAGAAGAAAAAAAATACGGAATAGAGTTCTCTCGGAATTAAAGATCAAGCACATAGAGATGCAACTTCTATGTGCTTGCAGCCAGCACTCCCTTCAAAAGAGGAAGATCGGAATTAAAGATCTAGCAAATCCAAGAACATAGAGATGCAACTCCTATGTGCTTGCAGCCAGCACTCCCTTCAAAAGAGGGAGACAAGAAATAAGAGAAAAAGATGACGAGGAAGACATGTAGAATATATCCATGCCGCTATTGCTGAAGAGATACAAGTGGCAGTTGCTTAAGCAGGAAGCAGGGTCTCCAGAGAGTTGCTCGGGTCTAGTTGAAATTTTGGAATTTTTTAGTATTTTTTTGGAATTTTCTGAATTTTTTTCGAATTTATTGAAATTTTGGTCAAAAGATGGCTTTTGTCTTTTAAGGAGTGGACAATTTTGGGAACTATGCTTTAATTTTTGCAAGGATAAAAATCAGCTTTAATAAGACATTAAAACTGATTTGGACTGATTTTTTTTTATGGTAACATGATTTGGAAGGATTGATAAGGAAAGACAGAGGAGACGGATCTCTCTCCCACAGGAAAGAGTCTTGATTCTCCCTCCATGTATGCTGTGGAACCTACTCACGGATGAGACGAGTCTGTGACTCCACTCTCACAGGAGAGTGGCCCTTCTTTGCTCTTTCCCGTTAACTCTTCCCCCTTTTTAAGCAAAATGATGAGTCCAGAGGGCTCAATTTTCAAGATGAAAAAGGGGGAAACAAAACTAGTCTACATGTAAACCCTAAATCTTTTTTGTTCATTCACAATTCTTCTTTATTTGCTAAAACCTAGAACCATATATGACCATAAATTATCCAGAAAACCAAAGAAAAATATATAGGAAGAATGAATGTAAGTTGTAGTCTATGTTCCATGTTTTTAGCTTACAAGTCCTAGATGGATCAGGAAATTGTCCTAGTTTTGTCTACATCTCCACCCATTGTAAATCAATTTTATGGTATTGTTCAAAAAAAATTGAGAAATCAGCTACTGTTGTATTTTCAATAGAAGAGTCGGATTAGACCCTATCCTTTTCACTCTCTTCTCTAATGTCGATGGCATCAAATTGATATATTTGTCGGATCTCCTCCCTTCATCAATTGGTTCAATATTAGATCAAATCAATCTTGCTTCCAAATCGATAGCAAGATCCTAGGAGGCTAGATGACTGCTTTTCTGACTATTAATAAGAAGTTTTGTATAATGACAAATTAACATGCAGTGAAGGTGCCATAAACAAAATTTAAGGAGAATTCATGAGCAAGTTAAAGAGTATAGGCTAAACTACCCGGTAGTAAGAGGAAAATCAAATTAACCACCAAATGGGCCTTTTATTATAATAATGTCTCAAACTAGCTTTTCATGAGATGCGCATTTCAGGCATTTTACAATGATGATCGTGTTGAAGGAAGCATTGATGGCCGAGAAGCTAGTAACATAGGGTAATCACAACACAAGAATCTTCTACCTATCTTGTCCTATCTATTTTGAATCCCCATGTCACCAATGAACTGAGGATGCACTAACCATCAAATAATTTAATACTAATCATCACTTTGAACGTATATAGCTAAAATCTTCTAACTAATTTGGCCCTTTTATTCTTGATTCTGGATTCTCATGCCCTGTTCCACAATTGCTAGCTAACGCTTCCACCCTCCTATTTAATCAAGTATCTATCTCAACATTAGCCAAATCAAGATAGAATTGTGCACGTCATCGTTTCTAAATGCCATTGCAGGTTATTAAGTTCCTCCCCAACTTGCTTGCATGT
This sequence comes from Chamaelirium japonicum, assembly GCA_947650365.1. Classification (NCBI taxonomy): domain Eukaryota; kingdom Viridiplantae; phylum Streptophyta; class Magnoliopsida; order Liliales; family Melanthiaceae; genus Chamaelirium; species Chamaelirium japonicum. The sequence continues at coordinate 13,155,159 of OX393558.1, forward strand.
TGAAGCCACTAATGTTGCACAATTATTTAAATTTATTAGTGCACGTATATAAAGAAAAAATTAAGCAACTTAAAAAATTTGTTTCGCAAGTTAAATTGTGAAGAGTTTGTTACTTTTAAATTCAACCTCTCATCAAGATTCCAATCATACAAGGGTAAGCTGTTATCAAGTGTTCTTTCTTCACCAAACAAAATTGACATAACCAGTTACAAGGGTAACAAACTTGAAATCAAAACTCCAAGTGAAAGACAAATCCAACACTATGGAATTGGCCTTATTAATCCATATTGACTACTCATTCCCACCATGATTTGTCAAAAGCATATTTTAGAACAGAAGTTCATCCGTTAATGTGAGGACAGAGCAAGGCATCTTATTTTAGTTCAAACTACCACTCAAGTAGGACCATAAAGAAAATAAAGAGGGAAAAAAAACATCGGTCAGTCTCACAAAGCAAATGAAGCAAGAGTCACACAAAGAGCAATATACATATTACCCCGTAAGGATGAACAACAAAGGAAACTTAGACAATGTCAGGGGGTGAGATTTTAAGTGTGAGGTACAGGGAGTATAAGAAATGTGTAAAAAAAGACCGAATGTCATCTTCAAGAGCACAATGACACGGTCAAATCAAGAAGAAATAACAAGCTACCACACTAAACATGAAAAAAATTCATGGAACATTGAAAAGGTTCCATATATCAGTACAAGAAAATGTTGGGCCTTCCAAATCAATTATCCACACCATTCATCATAATGTTGATAACTTGAGCCACATGTGGGCCAAACATATCGATGCCGAACAATGAACTACTACTGCCTATATGATAATCAGGAGATTAATGAATAATATTCAAGGGCAATAGCACTTATAAAACTTAATTAACTCAGTTTCGATTACAAGATTTCCAGTAGGTGATTAAAATGATCTAGCATCCTAGTTACTCGCACTTAATTCCAGGTCCGGCAAAGGTCTAAGTGTTGGATCGTCTGGGCGTCAGATGATCCCAGAAATTAGGAAACAGGCGTCAATATTTATATCTAAACTTAATAACAATTAAAAGGATTTGAAATTAAGGGTTTTAGGCTCAAATTGTTTCAAGATGATATTGGCTAATTTAATATTGGCAAGATTCTAACCAAAACCAGCAGTGTTTAATCAAAGACTGAATTCTAGATATTTCAGTAATCGCAGGGTTGAAAAGATCTAACCGGGTATGACGTGGGTTGGCAGGTCGCGGGTGCGATGCACTGAACAATTTTGTAGTACAGGGATGACGAAGCCAGCGTTCAGGCCAGAGGACACACACGCCACAACCTTGAAATGACAGCAACCAACTCCAAGGATCTCTTTGAAATTTGTTAAATAAAGGAGGAGGTGATTGCTTTCAGCTTCAATGCTCCAACCAAGAATCCATTTTTTTGTCTCTTGTATCTGACTTGTGGCAGACCAGCACGTGATCAGCCCCTCTCACAAGTCACCAAGGTAGAGGCCTGACTTCACTTTACGGGATTGCAGAAAAACAAAGAGGCGTGGCTTCCCTCTTCTCGGGCTGCAGTGACGAGAACCGAACGACGGAGCGGTGCGGCCAGCAGGTGGTGCGGTCGGACCTCGACAGCGAGCAGGCGATGCGGCAGGGTGGTGCGGGTGGCGTCGCGATCAGATCGGGGCGTCGGGAACGGGTCGGCGGCGTCGGGTTCGGGGCCGGCAGCGTCGGGAGCAGGTCCGGCAGCGTCGGGTTCGGGGCCGGCAGCTTCGGGAGCAGGTCCGGCGGTGACGGGAGTGGGTCCGGCGGTGTCGGGATCGCAGATCGGGGCCGGGCCAAGACCGGGGTCGCGAATCGGGGCCGGGAGACCGGGCCGATCTCTGATCGGGTTTTCCCTCCCCTCTTCTCTCTCTTCTTTACTCTTCCTTGTTACTGTTGTAAACCTTGATGGAGATGGTAATGAAGCATGTGGTGGGTGGGGAAGATGGAACGGGGTATGGGGGCTCGCCGGCTTCGCACCGACGAGTTCCGGCTTCACACCGGCGGGCCTCGCACCCCTTTTCCTTCGCAGAAAAGCACTCAAATCTGGACGATTTCAGCAAACTAAAATTTTATTCATCAACTATCTAGAATCACATTTGCTGGGCTTTAAATAGCCTTACATGAAATAACAACTCCCCTAACAAACGAAATCTCAATCATAACCGAACTAGCAGAATTAACAGCGTCTAATTATCCATCCGAAATTAAATAACTAAACAGCAAAATAAACTACTATCGGTCCACGAGCCCATCTCATGGTGGGCTAGTGCCTGGCTACTCGAACCAGATCTGAAGCTGCTGGGCTGTCTTCTGTCGGCGTCGACTGTAGACACGTGTCGTCGGCGACCTAGCGCCGGTGTCCCCACCAACCCTCCTGGGGTGGGAAGAACTCGACCCTGTCGAGTGAGCCCCCTGGCGGCTCTGGTAGTGCTCTAAGAGATCCGGATCGAGCCGCTGAAGTTCCTCCCGAGTGATCCATGCATCGTCCGAGTCTGGTCTCCCTTTCCAGCGAACAAGGTAGCACTGATAGCCTCCGTCCTGAGTCGACACAACCTGGTCATCCAAAATACTGTCAATTTGTTCATTTTGCATTTGCAGTGGTAGCGGCGGGGGTTCAAATTGTGGGATAAGATCTACTGCAGTAGGGGTGTCGGTGTACAGGGACGGCTCAAGAAAGGGGTCATCGGGAATCACTGCTGGACCTTTAAAAGCTACTAAGTCTTCGATATTAAAAGTCGCACTGATTCCGTAATCGTCTGGTAGATCAATGACATACGCATTGGACCAAATTCTTCTCAGAACTTTGAACGGGCCGGCACTACGTGCTTGTAATTTTTTGAGAATCCCCGCAGGAAACCGCTCTGGTCGTATACGGACCATCACATAGTCACCCACTTGGAACTCTTTGTAACGTCTTCTTGAATCAGCCAAGTTCTTATAATTGTTATTTGCATCATGAATACACTTATTAATCTCCTTATGCAAATCATGTAGATGCTGTGCAAAGGACTCTGCTGACTCTGAAATCCTATTATTAGGTGTCATAGGAATGAGGTCTATAGACTTTCTAGGTTTATATCCATGGACGACTTCAAATGGACTCATGCCAATGGACCTATTGACTGAACTATTGTAGGCGAACTCTGCGGTCGTCAAGATTAGATCCCAGTTACGCTCGTGTTCTCCGACCAGACATCGTAAAAGGCTTCCTAAACTCCTATTAACCACTTCTGTCTGACCGTCAGTTTGGAGATGGTAAGCCATAGAAAATTTTAGCTTTGTTCCCATCATATGCCAGAGAGTTTTCTAAAAATAACTCATGAATTTGACGTCTCTGTCTGACACTATTGACTTGGGTAATCCATGCAATCTGACTACCTCATTGAAATAAAGCTTCGCGGTCTTTGAAGCGTCAGATGTTTTGGTACATGGGATGAAGTGGGCCATTTTTGAGAAACGGTCCACTACGACGAAAATGGAATCGTGCTTTCGAAAAGTTCGAGGAAGCCCTAGCACGAAATCCATGCTGACATCTTGCCATGGGAGATCTGGCACTGGCAGTGGGGTATAGAGACCCGTATTCTGCTTACGTTGCTTAGCTAATTGGCAAGTTCGACACTGGCCTACTAACCTCGCCACATCTCTTTTTAAGCTTGGCCAGTAAAACTGGTCTTCAACTGCCTGTATTGTCTTGTCACGCCCGAAATGACCTGCCAGTCCTCCGGCGTGCAACTCCCAAATCAGAAAATCCCGGAGCGATGTTCGCGGGATACAGAGTTGCTTGGCCCTGAATAAGTATTCCTCATGAAGGAAGTAATCATCTGGCTCTCGGACAAACTTATCTCGCAATGATTTGAATATTTCCCCAAAGTCAGGGCAATCTTCATAGTCGTCCTTGATTCGCTCAAAACCGACCACCTTTGCGCTCATAGCAAATAGTAGGACCACTCTTCGGCTTAGCGCATCAGCGGCTTTGTTGTCAACTCCCGCCTTATGTTTCAGGACAAAGGTATAGGCCTGCAGAAATTCTACCAAATGCCCATGTCTCGAGTTTAGGTTCTTCTAAGAGTTGAGGTACTTCAGAGCCTCGTGGTCTGAGTACAGGACGAACTCTTGCGATAGCAAATAATGACGCCAGTATCTTAATGCCTGGACTACCGCGTAAAACTCCTTATCATATGTGGACTACCTCATTTTAGCTTCATTTAACTTCTCACTAAAATAAGCTATGGGGTGTCCCTCTTGACTCAGTACTCCTCCTATGCCTACTCCAGATGCATCACATGCTACTTCAAACACCTTCATAAAGTCTGGTAAGCGCATAACAGAAGCTTCGGTCATTCTCCTCTTGATATCTTCAAACGCTTTGGCAGCAGCGTTTGCCCAGTGAAAATCTCCTTTCTTCATGCAATCGGTGATAGGGGCCATTATTGTGCTAAACCCTTTGATAAACCTTCTGTAGAACGTGGCGAGTTCATAAAAACTGCGAACATCATGAATGTTTTTCGGTACTGGCCACTCTATGATTACTTGAATTTTTGCAGGGTCCGCTATCACTCCTTCTGAGGATACTATGAATCCCAAGAATATGACTTGTCGTGTTAGGAACGAACACTTCTTGAGATTTGCAAATAGGCTCTCTTTCCTCAGAGTACTGCATACTTGCTTTAGATGGTCGAGATGCTGCTCCTTAGACCTACTGTAGATGAGTATGTCATCAAAGTACACGACCAAGAACTTTCCCATGAAGGGTCGTAATACTTGAGTCATTATTCTCATGAATGTACTCGGAGCATTCGATAAGCCAAAAGGCATGACCATCCATTCAAATAGATCATCCTTTGTTTTAAAGGCAGTCTTCCACTCATCACCTGGGCGTATCCTGATCTGATGGTAGCCACTCTTCAAATCAATCTTGGAGAAGATTACAGCACCAGCCATCATGTCTAACATATCATCTAGCCTGGGGATAGGAAAACGGTATTTAACCGTAATTCTGTTGATGGCGCGACTATCCACGCACATCCTCCACGTTCCATCCTTCTTAGGGGTCAGGAGTGCAGGGACCGCGCAAGGGCTTAAACTCTCTTTGATAAACCCTTTTCTCAGCAGTTCATCCACCTGTCGTTTTAGTTCTGCATGCTCTGTAGGATTTAGCCTGTAGTGGGGAAGATTTGGAAGTGTTGCCCCCGGTACAAGATCTATGGCATGTTGAATATCCCGCATGGGCGGTAGGTGATCAGGGAGGTCCTCTGGAAATACGTCATGGAATTCCTTTAGGATTGAGGTTACCTCCTTGGGATGTTCCTGCTGAGTCTCAACTCCGACTGCTTTGGCAACAAGGACAAATACAATTGCCTCCTCGTTTGCTACTCTTTCAAACTCTTTAAGGCTTATTATGTTTAACCCCTTCTTGTCGGTCACATCGTTCTTCTTTTTGTGAGCAGATGGCTTCGGCTCTAAAGGGTTTGATGTAATTCTTTTTCCCTCATGAACAAACGAGCATGAGTTGGTTCGCCCGTAAATGGTTGCATCTAGATCATAAAGCCAAGGTCTGCCTAAAATGATATGACCCACATCCATTGGGATGACATCACACCATATCTTGTCCTTGTAGGAGGAAAATTGTATGGGGACAAGACACTTCTCTTTGATGGTGATGGAAGAGGCATCAACCCATGAAACCTTGTATGGATCTGGGTGCGGGACTGACTTTAGTCCGATACGGGTGACGATGGTAGAAGCCATCGCATTGATGCTACTGCCACTATCTATAATCACCTTGCAGCTCTTTTCACCAAACTTAATATAGGTGTGAAAAATGGCGGTCCTTCGCCAATCATCCTCGACCTTAGGGTGTGCCAATGCACACCGAACCACTCCCAACCGGGTGGTTTGTGTCTGGTCCCTGATATCAGGAAGGATTGTGAGTTTCTCGTAGTCCCCTGACACTTTTGATAGACCTTCATGGGGGAACAACGTTACAGAACGACCATTTAGGGACACGGTGTAAGTGTTGGCTCTACCATCATGCATGGTGCGCCGATTGTACTGCCAAGGTCGTCCCAAAAGGACCTGATTACCCGGCACGGGCAACACATGACACCAGATGGAATCCTGGTAGGCTCTTCCAACTGACAAGTCGAATCGACACTTGTGAGTGACGCGAATCATTGACTCTTCCTGAACCCAAGATACTCGCATTGGATGTGTCAGCAAGATGGTTTGTAACTTCAGCTTCTGGACCATGGGTAGAGTGATGTAATTAACTTGACTACCACTGTCTACCAAGAGAGGACAAGGATTCCCGTTGATTCGACAGATGGTGTAAAACAGGGACGTTTGTTTCCAGAGTGCCCCCTCTGTGAGTTGCAACTTAGAGATTACTTTGCTAAGTTCATCCTCAGAGTTCGCTTCATCTCCAGAGGAAACTAGGTCCTGAGGGGGGGTACTCTCTTCACGGGAGATAGGGGGTCCCTGTAAGAGTTCGCGTGGGGCGCGAGCTTCTCGGAAGACTATTGCTCTATCCTCGCCTTCCTGGTCACTCTCCTCAACATCAGAGTCAGGCTCATAGACCTCTTCCTCAAAATCTCCTTGGTCATCGACCACCAAGTTCTTTCTAGGGTCCTTAGTGGGGCATTGATGGGCAAAGTGTCCATAGCCCTGACACCTGTAACACTTTAGGCCTGACTGGGTGGGGTCTACAGTTGCTCCTTTGCCTTTATGGTCTCTAGGGGGTGGGGGAGCGCTGGAAGATGTTTTGGCTTGTGCCTGTCCAGCAGTCGGCTTTGCTCCTGATTGAATTGGTTTACTATACGAGTCACGGGAGTCAAAACGTCTCACGAATTGCGGTTTCAAATACCGCTCCAGCTCTTGGACCACCTGGTAGGCTTGCTCTAGGGAACTGACCTCACGCAAATTTAATTCTTTCTGGAGGTCATCTCGCAGTCCAATCCTAAACCTAGAGAGGGTCATCTCTGGATCCTCTACCAGGTCGCACCTAAGTAGGAATTCATCGAACTGATCGATGTACTCGGTGACGGGTTTGTTTCCTTGCCTCAAACTGTGCCACTTGTCTATGAGGCGGGGGCGGTAGGAAGTGGGAAGGTATTTTTCCTTAAGCTTTTCCTTCATCTCGTCCCACGTTGTTATTGGGTCTTGTCCATCCCTCCTCATAGTGTTCTCGACATTATTCCAATATAACTTGGCTTGTCCAGTAAGCTTCATTTTGGCGAAGCGAACCCGTTTGGCTTCTGACAATTCGTACCATTGGAAGTAATGGTCCATGTCAGCTATCCAATCCAGAAAAGTCTTTGGATCCAGGCAACCTACAAAGCTAGGGGCTTCGATCTTTATGCTCCTCATGGCTTTGTCATCTGGGTCGGGGTAGTCCCTTCCATGACCTCTGCCATGACCTATACCCTGGTACCATGGCTCCTGGTGACCGTGCTGGTTGTGATGACCTGGGACCCTACCTCTATTTCTCTCGTTTCTCGCTGTGCGAGAAACTTCATCATCAGAGGTACCACCATGGGGTTCCCTGGAGGCCTCAACCAACTCTCTCATGATGACTCTATCATCTTCTCTATTCTTTTCTATGGCATCCAGCCTTGCCGTGATGTTGGCAAGAGCTTGAGCTAACGCGGGATCCATTGTTGACTGACCGGGTGACTGAGGGAGGGTTCTACCACTCCTAAGGTTCATGCACACAATGGACTACTAATGATGATATGCGAATGATGCTGTTCCTAGTTCAACCTAGTGCTCTGATACCAAATTTGATGCCGAACAATGAACTACTACAGTACTACTGCCTATATGATAATCAGGAGATTCATGAATAATATTCAAGGGCAATAGCACTTATAAAACTTAATTAACTCAGTTTCGATTACAAGATTTCCAGTAGGTGATTAAAATGATCTAGCAACCTAGTTACTCGCACTTAATTCCGGGTCCGGCAAAGGTCTAAGTGTTGGATCGTCTGGGCGTCAGATGATCCCAGAAATTAGGAAACAAGCATCAATATTTATATCTAAACTTAATAACAATTAAAAGGATTTAAAATTAAGGGTTTTAGGCTCAAATTGTTTCAAGATGATATTGGCTAATTTAATATTGGCAAGATTCTAACCAAAACCAGCAGTGTTTAATCAAAGACTGAATTCTAGATATTTCAGTAATCACAGGGTTGAAAAGATCTAACCGGGTATGACGTGGGTTGGCAGGTCACGGGTGCGATGCACTGAACAATTTTGCAGTACAGGGATGACGAAGCAAGCGTTCAGGCCAGAGGACACACGCGCCACAACCTTGAAATGACAGCAACCAACTCCAAGGATCTCTTTGAAATTTGTTAAATAAAAGAGGTGATTGCTTTCAGCTTCAATGCTCCAACCAAAAATCCATTTTTTTGTCTCTTGTATCTGACTTGTGGCAGACCAGCACGTGATCAGCCCCTCTCACAAGTCACCAAGGTAGAGGCCTGACTTCACTTTACGGGATTGCAGAAAAACAAAGAGGCGTGGCTTCCCTCTTCTCGGGCTGCAGTGACGAGAACCGAACGACGAAGCGGTGCGGCCAGCAGGTGGTGCGGTCGGACCTCGACAGCGAGCAGGCGATGCGGCAGGGTGGTGCGGGTGGCATCGCGATCGGATCGGGGCGTCAGGAACGGGTCGGCGGCGTCGGGTTCGGGGCCGGCAGCGTCGGGAGCAGGTCCGGCGGCGTCGGGTTCGGGGCCGGCAGCGTCGGGAGCAGGTCCGGCGGTGACGGGAGTGGGTCCGGCGGTGTCGGGATCGCAGATCGGGGCCGAACCACGACCGGGGTCGCGGATCGGGGCCGGGAGACGGGACCGATCTCTGATCGGGTATTCCCTCCCCTCTTCTCTCTCTTCTTTGCTCTTCCTTGTTACTGTTGTAAACCTTGATGGAGATGGTAATGAAGTATGTGGTGGGTGGGGAAGATGGAACGGGGTATGGGGGCTCGCCGGCTTCGCACCGACGAGTTCCGGCTTCACACCGGCGGGCCTCGCACCCCTTTTCCTTCGCAGAAAAGCACTCAAATCTGGACGATTTCAGCAAACTAAAATTTTATTCATCAACTATCTAGAATCACATTTGCTGGGCTTTAAATAGCCTTACATGAAATAACAACTCCCCTAACAAACGAAATCCCAATCATAACCGAACTAGCAGAATTAACAGCGTCTAATTATCCATCCGAAATTAAATAACTAAACAGCAAAATAAACTACTATCGGTCCACGAGCCCATCTCATGGTGGGCTAGTGCCTGGCTACTCGAACCAGATCTGAAGTTGCTGGGCTGTCTTCTGTCGGCGTCGACTGTAGACACGTGTCGTCGGCGACCTAGCGCCGGTGTCCCCACCACATATGTTGTGATTGATACTTTCTAACTATTAATTAGCATGTATCATTCCTGTAATTGAAAAGTTGTTCACATTGGGACCAATTAATGCATAGGTAAGAAGCCGCAAAAAAAATGGCTTTTGGTTTTTTATGCATTTTTATTCTTCTAAATTATGATAATGATGTGTATCGTCGATCTCAATGCCTCACAATGCATTTCTCACTACTAACTGTAACCTCTTTAGCCTGACGTGCATTTCTTTGTGATACACATACATGAATGAACAGATATATACATACATACAAACATAACACATATAAGGCAAGCACAACAATATGGCTACAAGAGGCATAAGTGAAAAAAAAAAGGAGATTGCCATGTAACCTTCAGAACCTTCTAAGTCAGACTTCTTAGAAGACAGCAATTCATTTGAAACAAATCCTCCGTTGTGACATGGACCTTCAATTGAAGCCATTTCACCTTTGTCATCTTCAGGCAATTGCTCAACTTCTATAACCTCATCATTTGTTGCAGGAACTAACCTTCCATCACCTTCAACCTGGACATGACAACACATAAAGCATCAATAACTCTAAAATTACATTGTAACAGGAATACTGATAAGAACATGACAACATAAGCAAGAATACTATATAAAACTACATCCATCGTCTAGAAGTAAGCTAAAAAATCTTGATGAGTGATGCCTTCAAATTGTGTTTTTTTGCCACTTCTCACCAGACAAATGCCTTATATACAACATAGGCAATTACTTTAAAACATAGAGTTCCCCATAGGTTAGAAGCCATCTAATCTTAATTGATAGATATTCAAATTTAGATTCCTCTTTCACATTGTCTTTCCTACCATTTGATGCCCACTAAAAACCCTTCATCCAGGCTATCCAGCCTACCTCATACCCACATACAAAATATATATAATTTATTTTTCTTATTCACATGGCCCAAACAATCATACATTAGAAATCTTTAACCTGGTTCAATTTCCTCAAACGCTTTTAGCAAGCTAGTCCAATGACCTGTAAGGGTATACATCCTTTTAGAACATCTTCTAACTACTGTTACAAACACATAAATGTCTGCATTTGAACAACTTATCCAAATATACAGTTGTACCCAGCAGAATGGATGTGTCAATAATTATTCACACAATTCTCCAAAATGATGACCATAAAATAATTCAAAAATACTGGCAAAAAAGATTTCATTTGTATGTAAATACACACACAGAGCCTTGACTAAAAACTGTATTATGACATCTTGGCAACTATTGAAAATACTGTTTTATGTGCCTTTATTAATCCATTCCAAAATTCGGAATTATTTTCCACTTACTCATTCAGCTGTTTCCGATGTTCACCAATCTATTTCTCCCATCTACAATTTTTCTCTAATGTTTTCTCAAAATACTCCTAGTTTCTTGTCATACTCATCATCATCCAAGTCCTTATCACATAAAAATGGGGTCGATTGTAAGGAAGATTGACATAAATTCTTTGATGCCTAAAACCTGACCAATATAGCATGACATGAGAGGAGCATGACATTAACCTAACAGAGCAGTTGGCAGCATAGTAACAAAGCTGGGCGTTTTTTTAAAAAAAATGCAACTTAATGAGCAGTCGATTTGTAATTGTTTTTTTCCCGATTTTTATAGGTTACCAAATTCTCCGTTTTTTGTCGTTTTTGTTGAAAAAAAAGGTAAAAACATGTGTTTTTTTTTGGCCAAACTTTGTGACTCGATGATGAGTCCGATGACATTAAAATTCAATTTTCTTCCGATGATGAGTCCGATGACATTGAATTCATGGAGGATGAAGAGAATGATGCAAGTTTGGCATTGGATACTCTCAACGACACAATGGATGCTTAGTTTTTATTTTCTATTCTATTTTGATTAGTGACTATTGGATAATGGACATCTTAATTTTTGTAATATTTTCTTCTAGGATGCCGTTATCAACTTATAATGGTGTTTGTAACTTAGTATGTTACTTTGTCGGGTTGTTATTTTGTTAGGTACTTGCCATTTGCATAGTTGCATGATTAACTTAATTGATTTGTTGTTGACCTGTAATCTTATTAGCTGTGTTAGAAATACCTTAGTTGTTTAAATGTAGGCTAAAAACTTGACTTTTGAAGGCCCCAAACTTACTGATTTTTTTCCCAAATTTTACCCTCGCCGATTAAAACCCGAATCCGTTTTTTCTCCAAACTTTTATCTTTTTTTTTTTTCCGAACTTTCCGATTTTCGCCAAACTTTCCTGAGTTTTACCCTGGCCAACTTATTGCCGAACCCAAACTTGATGAGTATGGTTAGCGGGTAGGCAAACCTACTTATTACACAGTATAAGCTCATGAAACCATGGAGTTTAAAAAACTATTAAAAATAGGGTAAATTACATGAAACCCTCCTGAACAATTATTCATTTTCATGTAACCATCCTAAATTAGAAAACGAACAAAATACCCCCTGAATTATCATAGGGGTCAACCATTAATGGAAAACATAATCATTTAACATCTTCTGAACAAAATGCAATTGTATGGAGGGGTTAAGTTGAGATATTTCAAGATTATCTTTCATCTTCTGCACAAAATCCACTTGTATGAACTATCTAGGATCATTTACCATCATCTAAACAAAATGCACTTGTGTGGAGGAGCATTAGGTGGAGATATTTCAAGCACATTTACCATCTTCTGAACAAATGCATTTGCATGGAGGGGAGATAAGTATAGATATTTCAAAGTACAAGGGTATTTGATTCGGTTCTTTCGTTCAAGAGAGAGAGGGAGACCAACCTAGGGGTGTAAAACAAAATATACAATAAATAATACACAAGTATACATTAAAGTAACATGCCAAGAAACCTAATAGGTCAGTCGGCAGTTAATAGGTAGACCTACCTAGGGTTGTAAATCGAGCCAGATCGGGTCAGGGCGGGCCCAAATTCACCGAGTCGAGTCGGGTCGGGACTAGAGAAGTGAAGATCGAGTGGGCACGTTGGGCTAGGTCGTGTTGGGCCTCGGGCCAAGGTCCAAACCCGGACCCGGCCTGAATATATGCCCGGGTCAAGTCAGAATGGTTTTTAAATAAAAGAAACTTGCCATTATAGGAATAAGTTTTGAACACATGACCCCAAAACAAATTGACAACACTTTACCAACTCTTCTATTCAATTTTTTTGATTTATTATATAAAATATATAATAAATGGATAGGATCTAGATCGGGCTTGATTTCGGACGAGGCAAGACGGGCTTCAGGCTGGGTCGTGAGCTCATGGTGGTGGCCCGAGCCCGACCTGTGGTATGTTTGTGCCAGGCCACCGAGGTTTTTTTACACCCACCTTATTGATTACGCAACATAAGCTCATGTAAACAAGGAGTCCAGAAAAACCATTAAACAAAACAAAAGTAACTTACAACAAATAACATATAGAATACTCACATATAAAAATATCATGCCATACTCTCAGTTTCTTGTTGAATTATGAACTTTGCACATAGTGGGATAATCAAGAATCTAGACTCTCTCATTATGAATGTAAGTTACCCGTAAGACATTTTGACTCCAAATCCAACCAGAATACGGAAAATATACGATCACAAGAGAAGATAACATCCTCCTAATTACTTAGCTAACTTTGGCAAACTAGAGAAAATCTACCAAGTAACTCTTGCAAACAAGATCAATAGACCTCCTGCCATTTTGAATATCATGCACCTAGTCCAATCAAAGGAAAGGCAAAAGATATTATATTTATATAATACAAACCAAGATTCACTCCTTATCCATGAGCTGATTGTGCCAAGTATTTACTTTTAGATCTACATTGATTAATATTCTTTACTCTATCCCTCTGTGATACTTACTGGTAGAAATAATGCTTTTTCTGGGCCAAATATGTTGTATACCATTGTAGAGATAGACCCTTCCGGCCTTCCCAGACCTCTGAGTCCCAATAACTTAGCCACAAGAAGCACAAGGACCTCTATGTTAGATGAAGATGGTTAGCAGAATCAAGATTCTAAAAAGCGCTAGGCGCTAGTCGGGCGGTGGGGGGCCGCCTAGCGCCTAGGCGGCACCTAGGCGTTTTGTCTTTTTTTTAATTATTTTGATATTATATAATATATATATATGTTTAAAAATTAATATAAGTTCAAGATTATCCCAAACCATTATTTTAAAGATCAAGTATATAATCATAATTCAAGATTGAGTGATTAACAAGAACAAAAGCAAACATGGTCCGCCTGGCCAGCCTCAGCCCGCCCATCCTGCCTGGCCAGCCTGATCCCACCTATCCAGCCTCAGCCCGCCTAGGGCCGCCTTGCCCCGCCTAGCTCCGCCTGGAAGCTTGGCCACTTTTCTGGAGCGCCTAGGGCCTAGGCGAGGCGGTGGGGGACCGCCTAGCGCCTAGGCGCCGCCTGGGCCGCTTTTTAGAACACTGAGCAGAATGATACCACTTTAAAGGGTTACGCCTTTAGGAATGCACTATGTTTATCCAATCACAGACTTAGCGAAAGGGGTATGTCAATCTTTATGACGGTGGCAAGTACATGTTCCAGTGCACTAAAGTCATCCATGTGAGCCCTTCTTTATATCCAATTAGCCCCTCACATCAATTAACCTCATTACTGCACATCCTAAATTCCTAATGATCCAACGAGTGAGTATCAGAGCAAGGAAAGACATGAATTTTTTACAACAAAATTTCATTCATCTTCCTCGCAGTTGAGCTCAATAAGAAGGGCAGGTGAAGATGCAAACGCCCACTTAGAACGGTAAATATTAAGTTGATGGAGACAAACCATGTACGACATTAGGATTCTAGGATTTGATATTGGCTTTCCCTAGACTTCAAGAGGTGAAGTTATTAAGTATATAGATTGTTAAAATACAATAGATTTCAGTTTAGAGCTTCAAGAAGGGTTCAGAAACATATTTTAATTTTACTTTCACCAAGCAAGTAAAGATCATGAACTGGGCAGGAGGGTTGATTTAGAATTGGATGGATCATACACCTAATTTCATTTGTTGACAACAAAAAATAAAAGACTCCGGTAGAAATTAAAAATTATTGACACTAATAAGCCCCAGAGTTTGAAACACCAGACACAAGGAAGTGAAAGGCAAAGCAAATTAGAAAGAGAAGACGAACCGACCTAGAAGGATTGTTTAGAAAAGAATTTCTGCAAAAATAGGTTGAAAATAATTTCTACTCACAAAACTAGATTGATTCCAATCAGAGGGAGATGATCCCTTGTATAGACTTTTCTACCTTGCCTATAAGTAAAAGAAATTCAAAATAATTGAAAATTCTAATCCTAATCCAAAAGGGCCTCAAAGTCTAACTACTTTACTCTCTTCCTTTTTCTATTATCGCCTTCTTCCTTGCCCCCAATCTTCTTCTTTTTCAAGTCATCGGCTCCTACCTCCCCGCCCATGTTCATCAAATTTCTAGAGAGTGATCCACAATAAAAGCCTTCTATTGCGAAGATCAACATCACCTCAACTTCTTCCTCGGTCTTCTGAATCATCCATTCTCTTTCACACATTCATCCAGTGTGGTAACCGTTACTCGACACAAGGCCTTAATTTTGAAATTATTTCTCGAACTTATAGACTTATTTGGCTTCGCTACTTTATCCATAGTGGTATCTTTAGTTAGATCTTAATTATTTTCTTTCATTAAAACCTTGTCTACTTTGTAATATTATTAAGCTGTTCATTGTGTGATTAATTTAATAAACCTGATTTTGTCTGATTGCTAACCCATTTAATGATTAGCAAGCCCACCTACATGAACTGCTTGACCGTACTTTACAATGAGGAAGCCCAAGCAAGGGCTGGTTCCACATATGAATATACTTAACGGTCCATCATGACCTATCAAACACCTATTCATGTGCAGGTTTTGTGCAAAACCCAAAACAATTCTCTATTCACCACAAGTCTTCTATATCAGAGGATACATCAGAACCACAAGTCCTCTGCGCAGGCGGGTTCACCACGCTTGGACACAGCAGTACCCAACCATGAGGAGGCTCACCATTGCCACCCCAATTTCAAGTGTATGGGAGGTAACAAGAGGTGTAAACTTGTCACTTGCAAAGAAAATTTTCATCTTGGTTCGTATTCCACGCCAACAACCCAACAACATCCATGGTGAATAACATATAAAAAAGAAGAAAAACAAAAAATGGCATAGCTGCAGATATCAGAGTTCCCTCTGTTTTTATTACAGTACCAATTTTTTCATAGAGTTCCCCATAGGTTAGAAGCCATCTAATCTTAATTGATAGATATTCAAATTTAGATTCCTCTTTCACATTGTCTTTCCTACCATTTGATGCCCACTAAAAACCCTCCATCCAGCCTACCTCATACCCACATACAAAATATATATTATAAATCTTTAACCTAGTTCCATTTCCTCAAACGCTTTTAGCAAGCTAGTCCAATGACCTGTAAGGATATAGACACCCTTTTTAGAACATCTTATAACTACTGTTACAAACTCATAAATGTCTGCATTTGAACAACTTATCCAAATATACAGTTGTACCCAGCAGAATGGATGTGTCAATAATTATTCACAAAATTCTCCAAAATGATGACCATAAAATAATTCAAAAATTACTGGCAAAAAGATTTCATTTGTATGTAAGTACACACACAGAGCCTTAACTAAAACTGTAATATGACATCTCGGCAACTATTGAAAATACTGTTTTATGTGCCTTTATAAATCCATCCCAAAATTTGGAATTATTTTCCACTTACTCATTCAGCTGTTTCCGATGTTCACCAATCTATTTCTCCCATCTACAATTTTTACTTTGATGTTTTCTCAAAATTCTCCTAGTTTCTTGTCATACTCATCATCGTCCAAGTCCTAATCACATTAAAATGGGGTCGATTGTAAGGAAGATTGACATAAATTCTTTGATGCCTAAAATCTGACCAATATAGCATGACATTAACCTAACAGAGCAGTTGGCGGCATAGTAACAAAGCTGGGCGTTTTTTTTGAAAAAAACGCGACTTAATGAGCAGTCGATTTGTAACTTTTTTTTTTCCGATTTTTACAGATTACCAAATTCTCCTTTTTTTGTCGTCTTTATTGAAAAAAAAAGGTAAAAACATGTGTTTTTTTTTTGCCGAACTTTGTAACTGTATCGATGATGAGTCCGATGACATTGGAATTCAACTTTCTTCCGATGATGAGTATCAGAGTTCCCTCTGATTTTATTACAGTACCAATTTTTTCAGTACCCCAACCAGACGCAGTCTAACAGAATAAAGAAAACCACATAAAGGCTTTCATAGTGACTTGAAAAAACAATCAAACCACCAATTGGATCTATCGGGGCTCATTCTCCATCCAATCCACACCAAATGATCCATCCTAGGCCTCGGTGCAGCTGAATGCACTAGTAAGTGAAGTTGTGTACAATGTTTGCCTTTTTCGATCTTCACGACACTTGCAAAGGCACAGAGTTCACATTCCATCCGATACCAAGTTCCACCATTTACTAAATAAAATAATTCATTGGACTTTTCTGCTAAAACGACTAGTAAAGTAAAGATGCAAAAAAAGTTACCCGGACGAGTTGGTACACCACAGGGTCTGTGATTGGCGCGAACGAAGAACCCCCAACCTCTCCGGCCTCAGTACCCTTAGCTCCATCAGCCCCAGCGTCAACCAGTGCTTCCATGGAAGCATCCGCAGCATGCAATTCCGATCAACCAACTACAAATTCACGGACCAGAAACAAGAATCAGAACACCCTCCACTCGAATCGACAGGCAAATGATCCCCATTGCCCCTTGCACCAGCTTCACTCTGCAAATTGAAACCCTAATTTTCAGCCTACTGCACCGATCGGCCACTAGGCAACGAATCTAGACTTAGGGAAGTCAGTTTCAGACGAAGAATTACGCTTGGATCGGAGAAAACTGAGAACAAATTGAGCGTAAGGAGATCGGACGGAACTCACCATCGGACTGAGTGGATCACTGAATCCAGCTCCTCGGCATTTCATCCATAGTCCAGGGATCGGAAAAGGGGGGAAGCGAGTTCCAGGATAGACGGGAAAAAAAAAAGGGGGAAAGGAAGGAAAGAATTCGAAGGAAAAGGGGAGGAGAGAGAGATGGGGGATTCGAATCGAACGGATAGAGACGAGAATTTATATATCTTGAAAGGACGAGAGTGAGAGCGAGCGGGGGAGGGAGCGAGCGGGCGAGTGGAGTGGTTGGTTACTTCGCCCAACTATATATGGTAAATTGCACTTTGCCCCCAGACGTTTAGCTCAAGAACATCTAAACCAGCTGTGGTTTATTTTCATCCAAATCGCGCCCTAAAGTTTGAAATGTTAATACAATACCCCTTTTATTAGGGGTGGGACTTGGGCGGGTCTGTCCCGAACCCGACCCACCCAACCCAAACAATGGACAAATATGAGCAAAGCTAGTTTAAAACTTGGACGGATTTAGATAAAAAAAGATCAACCCGACTTCAATTTTGACGGGTTTGGTCACCGATCTTCCTAACCCGAGGAAGTGACACACTAAGGTTGAATGCTTTGGTAGTTTTTTTTTATGGAAATCAAAGAATGTTTGTTTGATGTTGAATGCTAAGAATTTGTTTGAAATATGTGAGGATATGGGTTGGACTTTATGTTTTCATTATGCAATTCAAAGATTTCTTTTATTCAATTCAAAAACCTATTGGGTTTTTTTTTCCCATCTATTTATGAGTACAAGCAATTCTAATTTGGTAACCTGCCCAATCCACCCATTATTTTGCAAATTGAGCAACCCGAGGAACCCGAGCAATTAGAATGGGCAAGCACGGGTTGGGCTTCCACGGGTTTCCGGGTTCCACGGGCAAAACGGCTTAAGATTTGTGCAAGTCGGGTTGGGCATGGGCAGACCCTTCAACCCGCCCAAGTCCCACCCCTACCTTTTATCATCTAGTTAATTTCCTCATT
The DNA here is from genome assembly GCA_947650365.1 of Chamaelirium japonicum. NCBI lineage: Eukaryota > Viridiplantae > Streptophyta > Magnoliopsida > Liliales > Melanthiaceae > Chamaelirium > Chamaelirium japonicum. The sequence continues at coordinate 13,173,578 of OX393558.1, forward strand.
TGGTGGTTTTTGTCTGATCAAAACTGAATTGAAGGGGGCAAACTGAGGTTTTTCAACTATAGGGGTGTTAAGTGTTTTTTAGCTAAACTTCAGGGGGCAGAGTGTAACTTACCCCTATATAATATGGGTGGGGACTGGGGAGCACGATTTCAACGGATACGATGGACGGCGTTTCGGATGCTTCGGGAGCACGCAAAGGGAGTGTGTCTGACGCAACTAAGGAATGGAGAGGAGATTGGCAACGCTCTCTTCGGTCCCTATCAGCCGGGTCCCACAGCTAGACTAGGGATGGAACTAGTCTTACACATGAATAATCATATTTGTACAATCTCCATCGACACACATCGACAAACCAAACCCATGAAGTGGTGGCGGGGCCCAAGGCTCAGTCCCGGTCTGGTTTGTCAATGTGTTTGTCGATGGAGATTGTACAAATAGCATTACTCCTAACACATACAAAAAAAATTAGGTTTGATAATGTTTGTAGCTATGGTTAAACCCCATGAGTGTTAAAAGACCAATGTTAAAGATGCACGAGAGGAAAATAGTGAGGGTGAGAGTATGCAGTATTAAAGAGAATGTTGAAGAAGATGATGAAGAGCAATCAAAGACGATTCGATCAAGTTTCTAAAGATTGCACTATTTTCAAGAGTTTTAGAACACATGTAGCCTTATCCATATGGCAAGAAAATTAAGATATATGGATAGTTATTGTGTGTGTACATATTTTTGTAAGGACATGTGGTATCATCTAGGCAAGTTGCTTAAAAATTATATCATCTAGCATTTTTGAAAATCCTAGAGTGACGGCATAGATTCTTGGAACCCCTGGTACACAATCATCAAACATGCTTCCTTAAAATGATTGTATGACACATCTAGGAAACCACAAGTCCATTCGGCAAACCTCAAATTTATGAACTTTGAACAAATAAATATCAAGTGGAGATACAAGAAGCCATATAAATCCAATAATCTCTGGTCTAAGGATTGCACTCCTCATTACTTCAAAAACATTGAGTAACAGCAGGAAATGCATGTAGCCTTATAAATCTAAGAATCTCTGGTCTAGGACTTGTAATCTCATAATTCTTGAAGAAGCTAATTGGGAGCACACATGGCCTTATAATTTCAAAAATATATAGTCTAGGACTTGTGTGTCTCATTGTTCCAAAAAAGTAGCGTAAGTGGTAGCATGCGACCTCATAAATCTAGGAACCTCTGGTTGAGAGCTTGCTCATTGACAGGAGAATGGACATATATGATGCATTCTTTGTCTTGACACTTAGGACCAAGTGCCTTATCTTTGAGAATCTACACACCACCACAAAATCAAATCAAATCACTACGATGTTCATAGTAGTCATGAGACAAAATTCACAAATTAGATATCATGGCTTCCAATAGTATATGGCACAATATGCTACAGGGAACCCCAAAATCACAAACTGGATATCACGGCTTTGTCTCGTTGAGTTTTGTATTGAAACACAGACTACTGAGCACTCCTCCTAGAGTAAGAACTCCAATTCAAACATAAGATGCAGTCGACTCCACCATGAAAAAGGTGTGGGTCACTCATGTTACCTCAAATCCTCTTCAGGTCAGCTTAAAAACCCTCTACAGAGAACATATTGAAATAATACCACATGATTGACAAAGACATAAACAATATCGCTTTCTTTTTTAAATTGTGATATCGATATATAATTGTCGTGTACTAGCCTTGTTAAAAGTGTAGGGTTCACCTCCAATGCTTATAAGAAACATTGTTGCCATGATATCAGAAGTATAATCATTAGGTGTAGTCTGACAGATCATGGCATGATAGTATAACATAACAAAATAATATACTCTAAGCATTAATCAGGATCACATCATACCAAACTTAGTCTTTACAGTCGCTACCCATGCTAAATTTAATTGTCTAGTGAGATGCGATGGGTACTTGGTTCTTTTTCTTTAACTAAACAATCATGTAGACATAAGGATTTTCTTCGCTAGCAACTTTAACTATCATACCTTCCTTAAAATCATGTAATCTCTATGGCCGTTATTCACAATAATGTTGCACACCATCATCTCCCCCATGGGGATGGTCTATAGGGTTCATAACTACTTCTTTTACTATAGAATGCTTACCAGCCAACACTTAGATCCTGATCTATCCAAACTTTTTTGGTTCACCCTAACAGTACCCACTTGTCCGACTGTTGCTAAGCAGTTTTTGGCTGCATTAAATGTGTGCAAAATATGTTTTCCCACTACCAATATTCTAATCCCTTGACCTTCAAGGAACTATCTCGCATTGAACTGTAAAACTTTTTTCTTGCACCGGAAGTAGGTTTACACCATCTACTTTTTTCGAACTTGTCAGAGTGGGTTCTTCTCCATCATTTATAGTTAGGTTCAACAAAGTAAAAAATCCTTTGGGGATCAAAAGTAAGTGCATGTTTGCATTCCCTATTCATAAAATAATCGCTAAGTCCACCATTGTACGCGCTAAACCTAGAAGTGATCTTTGATTTTCATTCGTCTCTCAGTCCAACCCCTCCACTTGGCTTAGGCCTCTACCAAGTGTTTGGAGTAATTTTCCATTAGTAAGTCATGTTGCCTCGCAATTTGCTACCATTATTCTTATATTTGTAGGTGTGTGAAGAACCAATCTCGCTATTGCCTCCTCAACACGCTTGTGTTTTGATAGGTATTTTCAAGTACTATGATTATCGCGAGTCCAATGGATAGCCATCCACAAACTCGTTAAATGTCTTCAGTAAGTTGCTCCATGGTTTTTTAAAATCCAACAAGTAGAAAGATCATTAATTTTTTCGATGAAGTTTTCACCCCGCGAACTGCCAATGGGTGTGCTCACGCATTGACCTAGCACATTTGTTACGCCCTAGAATTCTAAAAATCAATTCCTAGGGTGTGAGGTAAGGAAAAAGAAAAGGTTTTGAGTTTGATCAAGCAACTACACCAATTGGAAGTCTCGTAGGGCTCGATCTACATTCTCACACATGGAAAAGAAAGAAAAGGGAGAAACAAAGAATCTTTTTAATTTGATTTTTATAAAAATAATTTATTAAAAGTAGAGGAAAACAAAAATTGTCACAGAAAGAAGACTTTCCAAGCAAAACTCAACCTTCAAGAGGGCTATCCTCTCATGTATGGCATGTTAGTGCTACTACATGCTAACAGGAGTTCCTCTAAAGGAGAACAATGCTCAAACCTTTAACGGCGAGCCAAATAGCCTCACCCACTCCCTGACGCTCCAATGGTCCTATTTATAGATTTGATCAATTGGGCCATTTATGTATAGTTATAGTTTATTATGATCTATCCTAGGCTTGGGGTCTTAAGGAGAGGCCTACCCAACATAATTCAGCTGAATCATTCCAATACTACTGCAACTGGTCAGAGCACAACTAAAGAGCTAACATTATCATTATTATTCAAAATAGCTAATAACAACTAAACACGCAAGATAAAAACCAAGTCTACAACATCATAGAACTAAATCTAATGCACCCTCTTGAGCTCCTACTGGACCTACTGATACTTTGAGCTCTGTTACATTTCTGAAACTGGGTCTATTCATGGGGAAAAGTAGTCCCAAAAAAGAAAATTAAAAAATAAACCAATGTAAATGCTAGTGATATCCTATTAGCCTTTAATAATATGAGACAATAGATCTAACGAATTAATTAAGATATATTTAACAATTCTAGTATGATCAATGTCTGGAGGAAGATAACATAAGTCTACCAGTAGTCTATGTTCACATGTCATCCCTATTGTCACTAGGTTGTCTAACACACAGTCCATTCAATATTTTCACAGTACTTAATTAACAATCAAATATGTCATTTATCCTAATGTGAACCCCGAATATTTTATTCATCCTGCTCCCGGTTGGACATTACTGTAGAGTCTTTTATTTTGATATAGGGGGTCAACTCTTTCATCGTGCATCCACCACCACCATACACAAAATACCCAGATGATCATAAATGATTTTTCATCTTTTCACGGTGGAGCTCCATTACCCAACTTGTTTTACTTTGAGGACTTCAATTATCTCAGAACGGGGTTGTTAGGCCAATCCCTACTCGATGGCTACTCCTATTGGCTTTATCATAATCCTTGCCCGTGACCCCTAACCTACTAATCTTTAGTTGTGAGCGTAAGGTGGTTCACGACCCTTGTGTGCACGGAATCTCTACCTTCTAACAAGGTAGATCTATCAATTAACCATTCTTATATACATATATTGAAGTTGCAAAAAAGTCCACTCAGTGATTAAAAAGAATTCCAACAGTTAACCCATGTCTCCACAATGCTCTCGCAACCCACAATAGTACTACAACTTAAGATCACATCATTCATAAAGTGATTCAACATACACTCCCCTGGAAACCAGTGTACTAGGGTTGCCATACTCCTTTTAGAAGGGTGGGTCCGATAATTATTACTTGCTCTTTTATCAGTTTAATTTATAGAAATGCCTAATTACGGTGTTCAAGCAATCAATAATAATAATTTTTATTATTAAATATTTTAAACATGCGTCGTCAGACTCACAACTCCGCATATAAGGCGGGGTCCATTTGACCACATACAACGAACCTGACAAAGATCCGCATGTAGTGTCGTGGACATCAACCCTTAGTTGTTCTCATTTCCCACTATTAAATATCACGTAAGTTTAGATGTCACCTGATTAATTCGTGCAAGTTCTTGCTAATGTCCGCTTCATCTCCATTGGATCGCCACAAACAAAGTCTACCAAAATAACAACCCAGTGTCACTATGTGTCCACGCGGTGTTCTATACAACTAATGCTAATGGCTTGGCCCGGTCGAACTCCAGGGTTGGCCAAATCGGTACTAGGGCCGATCGACGGTGGACGGTAGCCCGCAAAGGCGCGATAATGTGTGCACCCTATTGGGAGAGACGACCTAGGAAGATGTGCTCGTGGCCACGGGTTGCTCAACTATTGTTGATGTATACATGGATAAATTAATGGTTTATTATAATCGTCGAGTGCAGTCGACACCACATTAGCACAAGAGAATAATTTTTCCAAGTTCACTGTATTGTGATCACGAATAATCCGATTTGACAAACTCACATGAGGTTCCGGCCAAGATGTGCACCATCGTGCACAAAAGCATGACTTCACTCACCATTAGAGATAGGGGTCGGATGACCACCGTTGATAAGATCGGGTGGTCTTGAGATTCGACTAATGTTGGATTTGGATCCGCTTATCAGAGTCGCAGCGGAAGTAAAAAATAGATCCGAAGATCATACGGTGTATGTTTCATTACAATTAATTCTACAAAACAATCTACATGCAAATCTATGATCTTAGCATATGTGCGGACACCCTAGAGGCATACTATGATCTACGGAAGACATGCATGCATCTAGTTAGATATTTAGAATCATCATGCCTTATAGATCTATGATCCGAAGATGACGGAACGATGAAGAACCGCACTTGAATCGCAAGGGAAACTGTCGGATAGCATCTTGTCCTTTGCGAATTGAAGAATCCTCGAAATCCCGTCTCTGAGTGCAAGGATTACGAGCCGACGGAGGAATCCATTGCGAAGACGATGACTAGCCGCGAGATCTCCTCCTTCTCTTTCTCTCTTCTTCCTTCTCCTTCCTTCCTCTTTCCTTTCCCTTCTTCTTCCTCTCTTTCCTTGGCCGAAACCACAAAGGAGGAGCAAAGGGGGGTGTTCGGATTTTTGGAGGAGAGGAGCCACATAGGGCCGGCCCTCCCTCTCCCTATTCTCTTATAGGGCCGGTCTCCCATGGCTTCAAGGAAGCTAGGGCCAGCCCTAGATAGATTAGGATAGAGGGGGGTCAGTTTTTAGGGATTTCCAGTGTCTATCGTGAAGCCTGGACAAAAACGCCCTTTACGAAAAGTGGAAAACTGAAAGAGAGACTGAGTGAGGTGCGCTACTCGGAATCGAGTTCCGTCAGCATCTATGAGCTCCTAGAATTATTCCGCTCATTCTCAGATCCATATTCAATGTGTTCTGAGCCATATTTCAGTATTTACCAAAATACCCCTATGGCCTGTAATACATGTGAATTAGGTTCTTAGGCTCCGGGCTTGCGCTCCATCGTGCAACTTCGCATCCAACATATCCAACTAGGTCGGGGAACAATTCCTATACGCAACGATAGGGTGGAACCTTCAGGGTTCGGGATCTCTAGCTCCAACCGGATCCCTGATTAACTGTTCCGGTGACACACCGAAAGTTCCGTTAATCAACCCTAATCCGATTAACCCGCGTAGCCACCCAGAGTGCGACGCGAGTTGAACTCTAGTGATCCTAAACTTATGTTACTCCTGTTGGAAATAAATCCATGGTAGAGGCCCGCAGCGGAAGCAAAGAGAAGGTCCGAAGGCCATAGGCGGTGTGCGTTATATATCAAAATTTTCATCGAAACGATCTAGATATGCGTGTATGAATCTAGCATGGTAACTACGCGAACCCCTAACGACGATCTAACGTGAAAGAACAATCTAGCATGTATGCATGTTCTATATATGCTAGATCTACATGTTAGAGATTATACCTGCGTGCAGACTCTTTAACCGCGACAAATTTCTTATTTGTCGATGGAGACGGGCTCGGATCTGCTCGACATAGCTTTGATGCGATGGCCATAACGTTCTGTTCTGAACTTGGATTGGGCAAAAATTTAGACTGCAGATAGCCAACTTCGAGACGCAACTTTTGAAATAGGTTTCACCTTGTTTGGACTTCTGTAGCTCCCGGAATCGCAGAAACAACGCTGATATTCTGTGCAGATTCTGGACAGCAAAAGGTTGTGAGAGATGCCTTCTAGTTCACCCGATCTCACACGATGCACGATACCTCGTCGATGGATCTCTGAGTGCCTCCATACGACGAGCCTTCTCCTTCTACGAAACACCACGCGAGGAAGATGAGTCGCCATCCAATGGCGCAAGCGAGGGAGAGAGAGAGAGGAGAGAGGAGATGCGAAGAGTGGAGAGGGGCGGCTAGGGTTTCCCCATAGCTTGCATGGCCGGCCCTAGGGCTTGCATCCATGCATTGGCCGACCCCTCCTCTCCCCTTTCCCTTATATAGGGACGGCCTATCCATATGGATAGGGATGGTACGGATCGGGTTGACTGATTCAAACCTTCTCCCTATATATATCTCTTCTTTATCTCTATCTTTTCCTTGGTTTTGAAGACGGTCAAAACTAGCCCATTTTTTGCGCCTCATGACCGGCCCTTTTATCGGAGGCAATAACCTCCTGAAACCAATAGGGCCGGCCTTGACCAGTCTCTCAACACTTAGGGCCGGCCCCCCTAGTACATAGTGATGCATGGTATGACCAAAACGCCCTTATGTCACTAGTTGGTCGTTCCTCGTGTACGAGACTTTGCAAGGCACACATAAGTGAAGTGCACCAGTGATTTCACTATTCTCTGCAGTTCCCGTAGGGTGCCCCTAGTGAAGTCAACTAGTCAACTCGCAATATGTCCCGGTGCATCACACCCATGTGGCAAAGTCCACTTATGGTAAGGAATTGCTACATGCATCTCTGCACTAACCTAGGGTTTCCCCTTAGTGCACACACATAGCTATGCATCTACCGTGCACTAGTGCAAAGTACTCACGGAGCGTTGGCTTGGACTTCTCGCTTCCTCTAACTACGTTCTGTGTTTCGAGGAGATGGTATAAGAACCGTACATAATGTCGATAAGTTGGAACCTTCAGGGACCAGGGTTCATGGCTTCCAACTTAGACTCGATCGACACACTACCCGAGTGTACCATCTATCCTCTGAGTCCGAGTTAACCTGCGTAGCCACCCAGAGTGCGATGCAGGCTGCACTCCAATTCTCTCAGACTTACTATGTTCTCCCTCATACCCCTGCTCCCCGCTTAGTATGGTAAACCCGATGTCCCTCCACTGGTGCCATGATGCAACTCGAGTGGTGGAGAATACCGTCAGACTCGAGTGCTCATATGACTCGGTTCCTTCCAGGTTGACCACATACATCGTACCTCCGATTACTCTTCCGAGCAACCGGATCCGTCACCAGTCCAACTGATGACCACCTGGCCAGGGTTTAATACGACGTAGGTCAGACTAAGGAACGCACCTCCTGTTAGGGGTATGGATAGCCTGCAGGAGTGACACGTTGATGCAACGTCAGCCGAGTAACCCAGTATACCGTGGTTTTGGATCACTGCATCCGGATCCTCATACATTGGTGCGCCAAAGCACCACACAACTGGTTAGTCCACCAGACATGGTTCCTCAGGGTTTAGGACCGTTTTACCCTAAGCAGAAACACGGTTTAGTGCACCGGTGTCTGCTCACCGATCTGTGCACCGTGTTGGTTCCGTTCGGCCACAGACACTGTGCCTGGTAATGACCGTGGTGGAGACACCCACGCTCTGTCATCCCAACAGCTTATCCTGATAGGGCAACCAACCCTAATCAAAGCTGCGAACTCATTTAGGTTACATGGGACCAGTCCCTTGAGTCTTCCACTTAAATGGATTACCATGTAGCCATGGCTCTCTGTTCTGTAATCAGAACACGTACTAAGGTACGTACCAAGTTGCAATCTTATACTATCAACCATACATAGCTAAACTATAGGTTTTTACGAGCTGTAGACCTCACCAATTCTAACAACTCCCTCGTAACCCTGTTCTCTACTATACTCCGATAATCCTTAGTCCCTCCTATTACTGGTGCCATGATGCGACTCGGACGGTGGGGAGCACCGTCAGATCCCGATCGATCATCTGACTAGGGTTTGATGACTTGTCATCAATAACACCACACACCTTCCGGTGCTATGCCTAGCATCCGGAACATCGTCAGTCATACTGACAACCACCAGGCCTGGGTTAACTGTGTGGACAGATTGACTCATCAAAACGCACCCATCCAATACTGGACATCGGATAACCTAGGGATTACATGTTACTCAAGTGCTAGCCGGGTAACCCAACGTACCGTGGTATGGGACTATGGAAGGTCCGCACACGTTGGCACATCAAAGCACCACACAACTGGTTGGCCCAGTGAACATGGTCCCTCAGGGTTAAGGACAGATTATCTATAGTAGTAAGACTGTTTATGCACCAGTGTCTGAATCACTGAACTGTGCACCGTCTTGGTTCCTGTTCAACACGATCATCGTACTTGGTCAGGTGAATGGGAATCCCATGTTCCCGTGGTTGAGACTTCACCATATCCTCTACCTACCAACAGCTTGTTCTCGGTGAAGCGACCGGCATCACCTAAGCTGTGAACTAGTTCTAGGTCTACACAGAACTGGTCTACTGGGTCTCCCAAGCATGGATCCACCATACGTCTCAGTGGCCAACTGTGTTCCCTAGGGTCCTTTTATTATATGAGTATTATCATATACTAAAGTAGTATTCTAATTAAAGCAACAACCAAAGTCATCTTTATTAATGTTAATACAGAAAATCCATGCTAAGGACACACGAGCTACAACAATCTCCCACTTGGCCTAGCGAGGAACAACAGTCTTAACTCCCATGGCATCCACGTGCTTCTCAAAAGCCTTGGTCGGTAATGCCTTTATGAAAGGGTCCGCCATGTTATCTGCAGACGCCACCTGAGTCACTGCAACCTCCCCTCGCTTCTGCAAGTCCCGGATAATGTAGTATTTTCGCTCGATATGCTTGCTCTTCTGGTGATATTTTGGCTCCTTGGATTATGCTACCGCTCCACTATTGTCACAGTAAAGGACAATAGGATTTTGAGCTCCCGGTACACATCCTAAGTCCGTGAGGAACTTCTTGAGCCACACTGCCTCCTTAGCTGCTTTGCACGCTGCAACGTACTCAGCCTCTGTCGTCGAATCCGCGATGCATCCCTACTTCACGCTCCTCCAACTGACAGCTCCTCCTCCTAATGAAAACACAAACCCTGACGTCGATCTCCTGGATTCCGGATCTGACGCAAAGTCAGAATCCGTATATCCAATCGGCATCAGTTCCTGTGAAGAGTAAACTAACTTATAATCCCTCGTCCTACGGAGATACTTGAGTATACTTTTCACAGCAGTCCAGTGCCCTGGACCCGGATTTGACTGATACCTGCCCATCATGCCTACTGCATAGTATATATCTGGTATCGTGCACTGCATAGCATACATCAGACTCCCTATAGCCGAAGCATAAGGTATCTTCTGCATCTCTGCCCTCTCCTCAGGAGTCTTAGGACCCTGATCCTTGGACAATTTCATTCCATGTTTGAATGAAACCAGTCCCTTCTTGGAGTTATGCATACTGAATCTGACCAAGATAGTATCTATATAGGCTGACTGCGACAGCGAGAGAATCTGGCGATCTCGAGTTACCTTGATCCCCAGAACATAACTCGCTTCACCTAGGTCTTTCATGTCAAATTGAGAGGATAACCACACCTTCACTGTAGACAACATTCCAACATCGTTTCCAATGAGCAGGATATCGTCTATGTAAAGCACTAGAAAAACTACTGCAGTCTTATCGCTCCTTTTATAAACACATGGTTCATTCACGTTCTGCTCAAATCCATAAGACTGGATAGCCTGATCAAAACACATGTTCCAACTTCTGGATGCTTGCTTCAGTCCATAAATGGACCTTTGCAACTTGCACACCAGACTTTCCTGACCTTTTGCGACAAAGCCTAGAGGCTGAGATATGTAGATGTCTTCTTCCAAATCCCCGTTGAGGAATGCGGTCTTGACGTCCATTTGCCAGATCTTCCAATCATTATGGGCTGCAATGGACAAGAGGATCCGGATAGACTTAAGCATAGCCACTGACGAAAAGGTTTCGTCATAGTCGATCCCTTCTCGCTGGGTATAACCCTTAGCAACTAATCTAGCTTTGTAAGTCTCAACGGTACCATCCAGACCTCTTTTTCTTTTATACACCCACTTACACCCAACAGGTTTAATATTGTGAGGTGGTGTTACAAGTGTCCAGACCGAGTTTTGGGACATCGATGTCAGTTCTGCCTCCATGGCTTCCTGCCATGCTGTATGGTTAGAGGATACCATCGCTTCATTATAGTTCAGAGGATCATCATCCTGAAACTCTGGGTCTACCATAAAGGCTTCTCCAATGTATCTATCAGGAGCACTTGTGGTCCTCCCACTGTGACGAGCCTGCGGTGGTTCCATAGGTGTCGATTCTACAGTATCGTTTGTCTTAGTAGTATCGGCTCTCACTACGTTTTATGTCTGCGTACTCCCATCAGTACTAAGCAATTCTTCAAAAACTACTTTACTGGTGGGCTTATGGTCTATTAAATAATCCTGCTCCAGGAATACGGCGTTTGTCGAGACGACAACCTTTCTATCCTCATGATCATAAAATAAACCACCCTTTGTTCCTTTTGGATACCTAACGAATATACATACCTTAGTTTTTGACTCCATCTTATCTCGCTTGTCCTTCCGCACATGTGCTGGACAACCCCAAATCCTAAAGTACTGTAGGCTTGGCTTTCGCTTCAACCACAGCTCCCAAGGAGTTAGAGGTACTGACTTTGATGGAACAAAGTTCAAAGTATATGCTGCCGTCTCTAGGGCATATCCCCAAAAACTAGGTGGCAATGTGGCATAACTAATCATAGTCCGAACCATGTCTAACAAAGTTCGGTTTCTCCTCTCAGATACACCGTTTTGTTGCGGTGTCCCTTGTACAGTCAACTGGAATACGATCCCATTCTCACGCAGGTACCCAATAAATTCATCCGATAGGTATTCACCTCCTCGATCCGATCGAAGAGACTTGATACTTTTACCCGTCTGCTTTTCTGCTTCAGCTATGAACTCCTTGAACTTATCAAAAGATTCAGACTTCCGCCGCATTAGGTATATGTATCCAAACCTCGAGTGATCATCCATGAAGGTAATGAAATACTCGAAGCCTCCTATGGCACAAACACTTATGGGCCCACATACATCAGTGTGAACCAACTCTAATACCTCCTTAGATCTACTACATTTGGCTCGGAAAGATCTTTTAGTCATCTTGCCTTCCAGGCAAGACTCACACCTCGGTAGGCTTTCTGAAATATCTAGACTTAAAAGTCCTATCTTAACCAACCTGTGAATCCTGTCGGAGGCTATGTGTCCAAGCCTTAGATGCCAAAGGAGTGTTAGATTATCTGAGGGATTTTTCCTTTTAGATGAATTAATCACACAAGCTTCAGTTATGTTATCCTGCTTATGATTGGAGTTAATTACATAGAGATCATTCAGTGTCTTTTCCTTACAAATAAAGGAACCATTCAATTTAATTGACACACCAGAAGCATCAAATAAAACTGAAAAACTTTCATTATTCAATAAGGAAATAGAAATTAAATTCGTCTCAAGGACGGTACATAAAGTATGTCTCTAAGTAATAAACTTTTTCCATCAAGAAACTGCAAGATGACATCTCCAACTGCTTCAGCCTCTGCCACGGCCTCAGTTTCCATATTTAGGATCATCTTCCCATCACCCAGTTTTCTTGTCTCCTTCAACCCCTGCAAATTATTGCAAGCATGGTTAGTGGAACCAGAATCCACAATCCATGAAACTGCAGAACAACTGGATGATACAAAGGATTCCACTATGTGGATTTGAGATGTACCTGTCTCAGCCTTCTTGGGAGCCACGCGGCAGTCGCTCTTCCAGTGCCCCTTCTTGCCGCATCGGAAACACTTTTCTTTGGGCTTTGCCGAACCATTCTGCTTAGGAACCTGCAACTGTACCTGACCCATCTTCACGGGCTTCTTAGACTTTCTTTTCTGAAACTTGTCTTTGGCTTTCAGAGAAGAATTCTGCTCTACGTTCAGGGATTGGGCTCCTGCCTTCATCCCGTCCTCTGCCGCCTGGAGCGCCGCTAGGAGCTCTGCATTAGACATCTCCAATCGGTTAAGGTTGAAGTTGGTAACGAAGCCCTCAAACGCTCCTGATAGAGACGTGAGAAAAATGTCGGTCTGGATCTCTGCATCCAAGATGACATCGAAGGAACCAAGCTCATTCACATAGCCAAACAATTTCAGCATATGATCCCGAACTAAAGTCCCCTCTGCCATCTTCGTGAACACCAATTTCTTGATGGTCAGGTAACGAGTTACCCGACTACGACCCTCGAATATTTCCTTTAGGTAGAGCATCATGTCTGAAGCGAAGGCCATGTCTTCGACTTGCTTCTGAAGGACGGTCTGCAAGGATACCACTATGTAGCACTTGCACATCTCATCAGTATCTAGCCAGTCTTTCCATTCCTTCAACTAAGCCTCAGTTGCACATGGTCCCGGCATGGCCGGTTGAGGGGTACTTAGGGCAATTGTATGTTTGCCAACCCATAGGACGAGCATCAGGTTACGCTTCCAATCCTTGTAGTTTGGTCCCGTAAGTTTGTTATCATTAAGTATGAAGGCAAGATGGTCGAGCTTGGTCATGATTTCTGTAAACAATAGTTCAAAGCAAAATTAGGGTTTACTACAATCTATTTTATGGAATTTAGAAATAGATAATGCTTACTCCAGCCGCTATGTCTTCACTACCTCATGTGGAGACATCCAGGAATCTAAATTCCCTGGGCTTGAGCACTGAGACTATCGGCCTTGAATTGGAGACAGTATCTCGGTGAGAGCATGCAACCACTTCTGCCAATGGGGTTTTTACGACCCAGTCTTCATCAGAATTACCTATGGTAAACTCAAAGACCTCTTAGTCTCCTTTTGGCCAGCTTTATGTGACCCGCGTGTGTAGCAACGGCGGCTTCACACAAGCTTTCGGATGCTTCCCACAAATCTAGGTGGTGTCGACAGGGGGGTTCATAGGCTTCCGCGGTGCAGAAAAAAACCGTCACCCACTGCCACCGGCATCCTCCATGTCCCGTAGGAAACCACAAGGCGAACCAGCATGGAAGGAAACACAGCTCTCACCCGGTGGGAATATCAAACTATGTACCTCCCACCCAGACCCTTAGCCGGTTGATTGTGGAGGCCAGGGGCTCCCCTCGAGAGGGAACTTCTTACACATCCCTTCTTTATGAGGTTTTATGCATATCTAGAAAGGTCACGACCTCCTAGACTTAGACCCTGGTCTACCGTGCTCCCACTAGGATTACAAACCTTTCCGCAAAGCATTAGTATCCTCGGAAAATATCATAGTCCCTACCTTGAATACTCAGCTTTCGCCTTCTTGCAAGGATCACATTACATAGATTCCAAGGATCCCGATACTTTACTAGTTTACCCATAATCCTAAGATCTGGAGCCTAGCCTAAGGTCAACATGGAAAGGACTCCCACTACGATGATGCCTCGTTCATAATTTGATGCCTGATATCATAGTAGACCTTATCTCATTATAGGTTTCGATGCTGGCCAAATAGGGACATCCGACAACCACCGCCGGACCTCAACCTAATGGTGGCATAACCAAATCGTGATGAGTTCATACTACCATCAAATGTCATCTAGAAACGGATATCACACAGTGAAATCCTAACCTAACTTAGTCGCTAGGACCACATGGGGAAAGGGCATCCCACTAGGGTTATCATACTTCTTATGGAGATATTAGTTAATTATCTCTAAACAAATCTAACACTGCGTCTATCACGGTGCACAGTACTTGGCTACCTGAACTATCACGAGGGTGGTTACCACCTTTCCTTTTAGCTAGCCATCGGATTCGCACGTGTTAAAACCATATAGAGACACCGATGAATCCATAAGCTTAGTACTAACCCTAATCCTGATCTAGAGACTAACTCACAAGCAAGATAGATAATCACAATTATCATCGGGGTTCTCTAAACACTAAGTAAAGAAAAATAACAGAAAAACATCCAAACTGAATCAAGTCTAGGGTCCGACCCCTGAACCTGAATAGCACAGCCAAGATATCCTGCTCCTCCATTCTGCACGATCTCTGACGATAATCTCCATCATCACCAACGTGCACGCTTTCACCGGGTCTTTGCACGCCATGGTACTGCTTGCCCGAACCGTGGATGTAGCATCATTTCCTTCTTCCTGTGACCGAAAAACTAACACGCTTCGAGATAGTGCTCGTTCGTGTATAATTTTGCTAGAAAGAAAAGAAAACAATCCTAGAAACATGGCCAGGGAACCGAGGATGGTCAACCCCCACCCTCGCCCATCTAGAGCCTTAAAATCCACAAGCACAATAATAGTCAATGCAAAATTAAATCCGGGGTCCAACCCCCGGATGCATGCAATCACAGATTACTATTCAGCGCAGCACCTGCAAAAAGACGATACATAGCACAATCCATATGCATGATCTACGTCGAACCCCGACGAAAACATATGCCATCATATATTCACATGATGTTTTTACAAATTCATGCATGAAACATACACCAAAGCGTGCTCTGATACCAATTGTTGGATTTAGATCCGCTTATCAGAGTCGTAGCGGAAGCAAAAAATAGATCCGAAGATCATACGGTGTATGTTTCATTACAATTAATTCTACAAAACAATCTACATGCAAATCTATGATCTTAGCATATGTGCGGACACCCTAGAGGCATACTACGATCTACGGAAGACATGCATGCATCTAGTTAGATGTTTAGAATCATCATACCTTATAGATCTATGATCCGAAGATGACGGAATGATGAAGAACCGGACTTGAATCGCAAGGGAAACTATCGGATAGCACCTTGTCCTTTGCGAATTGAAGAATCCTCGAAATCCCATCTCTGAGTGCAAGGATTACGAGCTGACGGAGGAATCCGTTGCGAAGATGATGGCTAGGCGCGAGATCTCCTCCTTCTCTTTCTCTCTTCTTCCTTCTCCTTCCTTCCTCTTTCCTTTCCCTTCTTCTTCCTCTCTTTTCCTTGGCCGAAACCACAAAGGAGGAGCGAAGGGGGGGTGTTCGGATTTTTGGAGGAGAGGAGCCACATAGGGCCGGCCCTCTCTCTCCCTATTCTCTTATAGGGCCGGTCTCCCATGGCTTCAAGGAAGCTAGGGCCGGCCCTAGATAGATTAGGATAGAGGGGGGTCGGTTTTTAGGGATTTCCAGTGTCTATCGTGAAGCCTGGACGAAAACGCCCTTCACGAAAAGTGGAAAACTGAAAGAGAGACTGAGTGAGGTGCGCTACTCGGAATCGAGTTTTGTCAGCGCCTATGAGCTCCTGGAATTATTCCGCTCATTTTAAAATCCATATTCAATGTGTTCTGAGCCATATTTCAGTATTTACCAAAATACCCCTATGGCCCGTAACACATGTGAATTAGGTTCTTAGGCTCCGGGCTTACGCTCCATCGTGCAACTTCGCATCCAACATATCCAACTAGGTCGAGGAACAATTCCTATACGCAACGACAGGGTGGAACCTTCAGGGTTTGGGATCTCTAGCTCCAACCGGATCCCTGATTAACTGTTCCGGTGACACACAGAAAGTTCCGTTAATCAGCCCTAATCCGATTAACCCGCGTAGCCACCCAGAGTGCGACGCGAGTTGAACTCTAATGATCCTAAACTTATGTTACTCCCTCGTAACCCTGTTCTCTACTATACTCCGATAATCCTTAGTCCCTCCTATTACTGGTGCCATGATGCGACTCGGGCGGTGGGGAGCACCGTCAGATCCCGATCGATCATCTGACTATGGTTTGATGACTTATCATCTATAACACCACACACCTTCCGGTGCTATGCCTAGCATCCGGAACATCGTCAGTCATACTGACAACCACCAGGCCTAGGTTAACTGTGTGGACAGATTGACTCATCAAAACACACCCATCCAACACTGGACGTCGGATAACCTGTAGGGATTACATGTCACTCAAGCGCCAGCCAGGTAACCCAATGCACCATGGTATTGGACTATGGAAGGCCCGCACACGTTGGCACATCAAAGCACCACACAACTGGTTGGCCCAGTGAATATGGTTCCTCAGGGTTAAGGACAGATTATCTATAGTAGTAAGACGATTTATGCACCAGTGTCTGAATCACTTAACTGTGCACCGTCTTGGTTCCTGTTCAACACGATCATCGTTCTTGGTCAGGTGAATGGGAATCCCACGTTTCCGTGGTGGAGACTTCACGACATCCTCTACCTGCCAACAGCTTGTTCTCGGTGAAGCGATCGGCATCACCTAAGCTGTGAACTAGTTCTAGGTCTACACATAACTGGTCCACTGGGTCTCCCAAGCATGGATCCACCATACGCCTCAGTGGCCTACTGTGTTCCCTATGGTCCTTTTATTATATGAGTATTATCATATACCAGAGCAGTATTCTAATTAAAGCAATAACCAAAGTCATCTTTATTAATGTTAATACAGAAAATCCACACTAAGGACACACGAGCTACAACAATATGGCCTGATACGGTCGAAACTGCTTCGATACCAAAGGGGGGTCATCGGCTATAATCAATAATAGCAAAAAGGGTATTGGTCCAATCGGGCATCATAAGGGTCAAGGGCCAGCTATCGCCTAACCGATCGGCTATCGGGTATGCTGAAATTTACTCCACGATCATCGGCCCTTCACCAGACGATACACACTACAAGGAAAAAGGGACGGGGCGCTGCTGCAATCAATCGTAGTAAAAATGCTTCGGCCCTAGTCAGGCATCATGAGGGTCAGATTCAGTTAGTAGTTGCTCGGCCACCGGGCACAAGGCATGACAGCAAGGATGGAAGGGATGAGGTCAGCCTGCACCATAGGGTGGAATGGGCATCAGCTCTAATTAGTCATAAGTGGGTGGTGGGCTGGTGGTTGATCATATGGGGTGGCAGGAGGTGGTCATATACCATCTTGCTGTTGGCACAGGGGCATCAACAATCACAACAAGGGGAAACGAGGAGTTTCGACCATGCCTCATCTCTTGACGCGGTCGGGCGCCGCACGATCGAGGGGAGGTCAGGGTCTTGGGCTCGTTCGGGACGGCTGATGGGGCCTCAGCCTCGGATCGCCTCCTCTTCTTGCGTCGCTGCTCAACCGCGCCACCAGGAAAGGGAGGAGTCAAGAGGGATGAGAGGGCTGTAGGACTCCTCGTGCAGAATCCTCCTCCTCGTGTCACTGCTCAGCTGCGTCGACCACACGCGAACCAGGGAGGAACCAAGAGAGGGACACATAAAGATCAAGAAAGGGAGATCGAGAAATGGAGAGGGGGTCGGGCTTAGGGTTTCTTTTTAGGGTGCGTTCTTATCATTTCCACTCACTTATGGAAATGGAAATGAATTCCATTGACTTACATGTCCATTAATTTCATTTCCTCTCCCTTGTTCTTTTAAGACGAAATAAATTAAGTGAGGAAATTATGTTTTACTATTCATTTTGACTCCTTGTTCTTTTGTGAAGGAAGAAAATTAAGTGAGTTATGGAGAGGACGGAAATCTATTTTATCGGTTAGTTTCCACTTACTTATTAAGGAAATGATTTACGTCTAAATTTGAGAGAAAATGAAGTAGGCCGGTTGAGGGGAAATAAAGTCCGTGGGTGGATTCATTACCACCGACTTAAAACAAAAAGAACAATAAAAATGGATATGACGTTAGCAGGTGGATCCATTTTCACCCTTGTTTTCGCCCAATAAAACATACAGAAGAAGAGGGTGGCGGCTGAAGGGATAGAGAGGAAGAGATCAAGAGAGATAAAGACCCCAGATCGCCAGGGATCAAACCCATATCACACCGCGTTGCGTCGAGCTGACACCATGAGTCTCGTCAAGTCCATCAGACTCCCAGTCCTCGGCCTATCACTACATCTTTAATATATATATTAATAATGTGCCCCGCCCACAAATACATACATACACACACACCCATTACCAATTATGGCTCATGTATTCTTGCGATCCAGAACGGGACCCATGGTCCTGTTCAACCCAATTTACTCCAACACATGCATCAACAAAATTTAAAGCAACGTATATGTGTGTACCCTTCTCTCTCGGAGCCGGCCGCGCAACAGGCGGAGATAGGGGGGTCGGCCGCGCAACAGACCCCCCCTACCTCCCTTCGGTCGGCATGTCATCAGACAGCAGGGGGGTCGGCCACGCAACAGACCCCCCTACCTCCCTTCGGTCGGCATGTCATAAGACAGTAGGGGGGTCGGCCGCGCAACAGACCCCCCCTACCTCCCTTCGGCCGGCATATCATCAGACAGCAGGGGGGTCGGTCGCGCAACAGACCCCCCTACCTCCCTTCGGTCGGCATGTCATCAGACAGCAGGGGGGTCGGCCGCACAACAGACCCCCCTACCTCCCTTCGGTCGACATGTCATCAGACAGCAGGGGGGGCGGCCGCGCAACAGAACCCCCCCTACCTCCCTTCGGTCGGTATGTCATCAGACAGCAGGGGGGGTCGGCCGCGCAACAGACCCCCCTACCTCCCTTCGGTCGGCATGTCATCAGACAGCAGGGGGGTCGGCCGCGCAATAGACCCCCCTACCTCCCTTCGGTCGGCATGTCATCAGACAGTAGGGGGGGTCAGCCGCGCAACAGGCGGAGACAGGGGGGTCGGCCGTGCAACAGACCCCCCCTTACCTCCCTTCGGTCGGCATGTCATCAGACAGCAGGGGGGGTCGGCCGCGCAACAGACCCCCCTACCTCCCTTCGGTCGGTATATCATCAGACAGCAGGGGGGGTCGGCATCGCAACAGACCCCCTCCTACCTCCCTTTGGTCGGCATGTCATCAGACAGCAGGGGGGTCGGCCGCGCAACAGACCCCCCCTACCTCCCTTCGGTCGATATGTCATCAGACAGCAGGGGGGTCGGCCGCGCAACACCCCCCCTCCCTTATATTTCTATTGGTCGGCCGTGCAAAATGCCGAGGAACAATGCGGCAGTCGAACCCGAAAATCTCAGAGGCTAAGAGGTGCTGACTACGCTCCGAGATTTCCGGCCCGAAGTGACCAGGTGTCAACCGCGCGCCATGTCCTCACTACCGCGGTGGTTGAGCTCGTTGCGGGGACACATCGCCTACCCGTTTTTCACGGAGCGCCGTAACCATCGCCCCACCACTATAAAAGGGGACCTACCCCTTCAGCGAGAGGGAGGAATTCTAGAGGAGACGCTGCCCGTTTCATCCTGGAATTTGCGGAGCTGTGGAGAGCGGTCGGACAGTAGTCAGAGGCTGTCTGCGGAGGTCGGTCGGTAGCCAGATACCGTCTGCAGCGACCGGTAGTCAGACGCTGCCTGCGGCGATCGGTAGTCTGAGTGAAACTGCAGAGGTCGGTAGTTTGGGAGACCGGTCCTCGGGGTGTGTAATTGGGGTTAAGGTGAGAGTTTGTAACCGAAGGAATTGTTTTAGTGCATTCTCGCCCCACCCGTGGTTTTTTCTCCTTCGACGTTGCGAAGGGGTTTTTCCACGTAACTACCATCTTCTCTCTTTTCTTTGGCTTGTTGGATTGTGCTTGCCACCCGAACCGCCCGGTTCGATTTAGAACCCCCCATAATCTTTGGCGTCGTCTGTGGGATAGTCTTCGAGACTTCCTACTAGAGCTTTCGACTATTGACCCATGGGTGTCGACCAGTCCGAGGCTACCTGCAACCAGCAATCCACGACCACACGGTTGAAGAACGATGGCCGGTGGACCGTATCGTACCCGCTCGATGTCGCAGCTCCCATCTGAAGCTGCGCCACTCGGAGATGCCAATGATGTCGGGCGTCTTGTTCAACCACCAACGGACACGGAGCGCGTAGTCCTGTTGGTGAATCCTGTACTGGGGGTTGGAGAGTCCAATCAAGCTTTGGTAGCAACCCTGGCTCCTCTAACAGGGGGTCTATCGGAAGCTTTCCTGGCCACTATGATGATGACCCAGCAAGCTCTTACCACCCAACTCCAAACAATGCAACGCAACTACGAGGAGTTGCGCGACTTCGTGCGGGCCGCACCGACGGGTGGTCTACTCAACCAGGGCATGTTGGCCCAAGCGAGACAGAGCCTTCCTACTCAAGCTGCCCCACCAGTGCAAATGCAGCCGCAACCAGTGCCTCAGGTGGAGGTCAGGGTTAATCGCTCGGTGGAGGTCCAAAGTTCGAATCCCGACGGGTGGGACTCGAGTAGCCCGGAACCTGCGGAAGGAAACAAGCACACTCGAGCGGCGTCAGAACGCTCGGATGTCTGGTCCCGGCTTGGGGCACACCCCCGACAGCCGCCTGCATCCAAGCATCACTCAAAGACGGACTCGGCACAAATACATCGTCCGAAGCGAGACGGAGAACGTCATCGTCAACCGAGTGATAGTCATCACACTCGGATAACGGCTCCCAGTCGGCAGCCGGCCCATACTGCTGATCGGAGGAGCGTACATGAGCGCATTCGGGTACATGCGTCGGAGCGACTCGGGGATCAAGAAGGAATCCAACGAGATCGACCGGGGGTCCGAGCTCCCGACCGGCTGGAGGAAGTCGCCATTCGAGGAGCCGCACGGTCGCCGCTTGTCGAGAAGCTACTCCGGGAGCCATTCCCTCGAGGATGGAATCCTCCACGCCTTCCCAAGTTTGATGGATCGAAAGACCCGGTGGAGCACGTACTGGCTTTTCGGGATGCTCTGGTCCCCCACAAGGATGATCATATTCTCTACCGGACCTTCGCCAACAGCTTGTCGGGAACACCCCTCGAATGGTTCCACAAGCTCAGGCCCTTGTCCATCTCCTCTTTCTCGGAGCTGAGCACGCGGTTTATCGACCAGTACCGATGCAATCGCCGGGAGCTGAAGACTCTGGAGTCACTCTTCGGGATGAGTATGACCCAGAAGAAGACGCTCAGGCAATTCTACCATAGGTTCAGGTCCGAATACCTGAGCTTGGCGGACGTAGACGGGCAGGATCACATGGTGATCACGGCCTTCAAGAACACCATTCAGCCTACCCAGCTCGTCAATGCATCGCTCATCAAGCGAACCCCGGAGACGATCGACGAGCTATCGCGGCGTGTTAAGAAGTACATCAAGATTAAAGACGCGGACCGCAAGAGAAAGGCGGTGGAAACCAGGGTCCCGCACCAGGGCTACACCAAGCCAGCTGCCGTGAAGAACGTCAACAAGCAGCAGGGCGAGGGGACACGGTACGACGCGAAGCGGCAGAGGCAGGATAAGCCAGCAAGGCCACAATGGAATAGGGAGTTCACAGTGCTGAACGCCCCCGTAGACCAGATCTTGGAAGCCATCAAATGTGAGCCGTACTTCAAGTAGGCACAACCACTTGAGCCTGGAGAAAGGGGAGCCAGAGATGCATTAAGGTACTGCGAGTACCACCAAGGCCAAGGCCATACGACCTTGCAGTGTCGGGCGCTCAAGCATCATATCGAGGATCTCATTGAGGCTGGCCACCTTGGCTGCTTCATCGACCTCCCTCAACGTAAGGAGACTAAGGCTGTAGGGGAAGTCCAGCGAGGAGCGACGGCACAGCGCTTACCGAGTCCTCCGCCAGAAAGATGCCAGCTCCGAGAGGTAGACGCAGTCTATGGGTACCATGGCCCTGTACCGTCATTAAATGTCGTCGACCGACAGGTGCAGCGTATTGAACAAGCAAGGCAAGTCCACCATGTGGTGCTCGACCCTGTCATTCGCCCCAAGCCAAGAGTGGAAGCAGCAGTACAGTTTTCGACGGGTGATCTGGTCGGAATAGAGAGGCCTCACAACCATCCTCTGGTCATACGGCTGCAGATAGCAAATTGCCTGGTGAAGAGAATTCTGGTCGACACTGGGAGTTCAGTAGATATGCTCTTCCTCAGCACCTTTGACGCCATACAGCTAGATCGCGGGCAGATGACTGAGTCGTCGTCGACGATAACGGGCTTCACAGGAGAGGCTGCAAGGGTGGTTGGTGAGATCACCCTCCCGATCACAACAGGGCATCTCACCAATCTTACCCGGTTCATTGTGATTGAGGCCCACTCGGCGTACAACATCATCCTTGGAAGGCCGTGGCTCCACCACTTAGATACGGCCCCTCGTCGGCCCACCAGGTAGTGAAGGTTTGGACCGACAAGGGCGTGATGAGCATTCGAGGTGACCAGTCCTCGGTGGCCAAGTGCGAGCTTAGCGCCATACATCTGAAGACAACGTGCCAAATCGAGGGAGGAGAACCAGGTAAAGGAGGCACTGAGTTGGGCATCCTCAACCTCTGGACCGCGAAGCGGAGTCAAGAAGCTTCAACGTTCCAGCACCTCGCCCGATCAAGCGTAGGAGCGTGAGGAAGCCAAGCCCTTTGGAAGACCGACCTGTCAGCTGAACGTAAAGAGCTGACAGTATCAGGGGGCCTGCTGAAGACTGACCTGTCAGCTGAACATAAAGAGCTGACAGTATCGGGGGACCTGCTGAAGACCGACCTGTCAGCTGAACGTAAAGAGCTGACAGTGTCGGGGGACCTGCTGAAGACCGACATGTCAGCTGAACGTAAAGTGCTGACAGTGTCGGGGGACCTGCCAAAGACCGACCAGTCAGTTGAACGTAAAGAACTGATTACGTCTAGGAACTTGAAGAAGGCCGGTCAATTAGCTGAACTTAAAGAGCTAACTGATCCGAGCGACCCGATGGAGCCTGACCTGTCAGCTGAAGGTAAAGAGCTGAACAGGACGACACACCCGCAGAAGACCGACCGACCAGTTGAATCTAAAGAACCGGACGAGTCGAAGAAGTCAATGACAGACCTAAACACGGAGTGGGAGGAGTCACCCACCGTCGACCCAATTATGCCAGTGGACTTAGGAGAAGCGAATCATCCGAAGATAACTTTTCTTGGGTCACAGCTGCTAAGACATCATGTCGAAGCTATAACGGCATTTCTCAAGGCAAACCTGGATGTGTTCGCATGGTCAGTTGAAGACATGCCAGGCATCCACCCCGAGGTAGCCTGTCACCACCTCAACATTCGAGAAGGAGCTGCACCTGTACACCAGAAGCCCCGGTCGCTAGCACCGGAAAAAGCAGCAGCTATCAACATGGAGGTAGAGAAGCTGCTACGAGCGGGCATCATCAGAGAGGCTCGGTACTCGAAGTGGATCGCTAACGTGGTCGCCGTCTTCAAGAAGTCCGGAGCCATACGGGTCTGCATCGATTTCACAAACCTCAACCAGGCATGCCCGAAGGACAGCTACCCGCTACCACGCATTGATACCCTGGTAGATTCCACGACGGTGTTGGAAATAAATCCCTGGCAGAGGCCCGCAGCGGAAGCAAAGAATAGGTCCGAGGACCGAGAGCGGTGTGCATTACATATCAAAAATTTCATCGAAACGATCTACATATGCGTGTATGAAACTAGCATGGCAACTACTCGAACCCCTAACGACGATCTAACGCAAAAGAACAATCTAGCATGAATGCATGTTCTAATTATGTTAGATCTACTTGTTAGAGATCATACCTGCGTGCGGAATCTTTCACCGCGACAAATTTCTTCTTTGTCGATGGAGACGGGCTACAGATCTGCTCGACATAGCTTCGGTACGACAGCCATAACTTTCTTCTCCGAACTCCGATTGGGCTGAAATTTGGACTAAAGGTAGCCAACTTCGAGACGCAACTTTTTCAATAAGTTTCATGTCGTTTGGACTTCTGTAGCTCCCGGAATTGCAGAAACAATGTTGATTTTCTGTGCAGATTCTGGACAGCAAAAGGTTGCGGGAGACTCCTTCTAGTTCACCCGATCTCACACGATGCACGGCACCTCGTCGATGGATCTCTGAGTGCCTCCATACGACGAGCCTTCTCCTTCTACGAAAACACCATGCGAGGAAGACGAGTCGCCATCCAATGGCGCAAGCGAGGGAGAGAGACGAGAGAGGAGATGCGAAGAGAGAAGAGGGGCTTCGGTTTCCCCATGGCTTGCATGGCCGGCCCTAGGGCTTGCCCATGCTACTAATTTCGTGCACCCTCTCTCTCCTTCTCATATATATAGCCGACCTATCCATATGGATAAGGACAGTATGGATAAGGATGATTGATTCAAACCTTATCCCTATATATCTCTTCTTTATCTCTATCATTTCCTTGTTTTCGAAAACGGTCAAAACCAGCCCGTTTTCTGCGCCTCATAACCGGTCCCTTCATCAGAGGCAACAACCTCCCGAAACTAATGGGGTCGGCCTTGTCCAGTCTCTCAACACTTAGGGCCGGCCCCCTTAGTGCATAGTGGCGCATGGTATGACCAAAACGCCCTTATGCCACTAGTTGACCGTTCCTCGTGTACGAGACTTTGCAAGGCACACATAAGTGAAGTGCACCAGTGATTTCACTATTCTCTGAGGTTCCCGTAGGGTGCCCCTAGTGAAGTCAACTAGTCAACTCGCAACATGTCCCGGTGCATCGCACCCATGTGGCAAAGTCCACTTATGGCAAGGAATTGCTACATGCGTCTCTGCACTAACCTAGGGTTTCCCCTTAGTGCACACACGTAGCTACGCATCTACCGTGCACTAGTGCGAAGCACTCACGGAGCGTATGCTTGGACTTCTCGCTTCCTCTAACTACGTTCTGTGTTTCGAGGAGATTGTATAAGAACCGTACATAATGTCGATAAGGTGGAACCTTCAGGGACCAGGGTTCATGGCTTCCAACTCAGACTCGATCGACACACTACCCGAGTGTACCATAGATCCTCTGAGTCCGAGTTAACCTGCGTAGCCACCCAGAGTGCGACGCAGGCTGCACTCCAATCCCCCCGGACTTACTATGTTCTCCCATATACCCCTGCTCTCCGCTTAGTATGGTAAACTCGCTGTCCCTCCACTGGTGCCATGACGCAACTCGAGCGGTGGAGAATACCGTCAGACTCGAGTGCTCATATGACTCGGTTCCTTCCAGGTTGACCACGTACATCGTACCTCCGATAACTCTGCCGAGTAACCGGATCCGTCACCAGTCGAACTGATGACCACCTGGCCAGGGTTTAATACGACGTAGGTCAGACCAAGGAACGCACCTCCCGTTAGGGGTGCGGATAGCCTGCAGGAGTGACATGCTGATGCAACGCCAGCCGGGTAATCCAGTACACCGTGGTTTTGGATCACTGCATCCGGATCCTCACACATTGGTGCGCCAAAGCACCACACAACTGGTTAGTCCACCAGACATGGTTCCTCAGGGTTTAGGACCGTTTTACCCTAAGCAGAAACACGGTTTAGTGCACCGGTGTCTGCTCACCTATCTGTGCACCGTGTTGGTTCCGTTCGGCCACAGACACTGTGCCTGGTAATGACCGTGGTGGATACACCCACGCTCTGTCATCCCAACAGCTTAACCTGATAGGGCGACCAACCCTAATCAGAGCTACGAATGTATTTAGGTTACATGGGACCAGTCCCTTGAGTCTCCCACTCAAGTGGATTACCATGTAGCCATGGCTCTCTGTTCTGTAATCAGAACACGTACTAAGGTACGTACCAATATGCATTCCTATACTATCAACCATACATAGCTAAACTATAGGTTTTACGAGCTGTAGACCTCACCAATTCTAACAGATGGGACACGAGAGGCTCTCGTTCATGGATGGGTACTCAGGCTATCACCAGCTCCCCATGAACCCAGAGGACCAGGAGCACACGACCTTTGTCATGGGTCGAGGTCTCTACTGCTACAAGATGATGCCATTCTGGTTGAAGAACGCGGGGGCAACGTACCAAAGGCTGGTGAACAAGATGTTCGTCGACCAAATTGGAAGGAACGTGGAGGTCTACGTCGACGACTTGCTTGTGAAGAGCCAGGTGGAGGAGGCGCATATGCAAGACCTGGAGGAAACCTTCGTAACCCTGCAGAGGTACAGCATGGAGTTGAACGCGGCCAAGTGTGCCTTCGGCGTGATGTCGGGAAAATTTCTGGGTTACTTGGTTACCCGACGGGGGATCGAGGCCAACCCGGAGCAGATCCGAGCCTTGGAGGAGATGCCATCGCCTAGGTCACGAAAGGAGGTCCAGAAGCTGACTGGACGGATCAACGCCCTCAACCGCTTTATATCCAAGTCCTCAGACCGGTGTCGGCCCCTGTTCGAAAGGTTGAGCAAGCTTGCACATTTCGACTGGGACCGACGTTACGAAGAAGTATTCCAAAAGCTGAAGACGTACCTTGGCCAACCCCCTATCTTGATAGCCCCCCAGCTAGGTGTAACACTGGGGGTGTATCTTTCGGTGTCGGAGGCAGCAATCAGCGCTGTACTGTTATGCGAACGTGAAGGAGTGGAGAAGCATGTCTACTACGTCAGCCGCATCATGACGTCAGCTGAAACTAGGTATGTGCGGATCGAGCAAGTGGCCCTGGCATTAGTGTACGTGTCAAGGAGACTTCTCCCATACTTCATCGCTCACCCCATCGAGGTCATCATCGAGCACCCCCTGAAGGAAGTATTAGATAACTCTACTCGGGCAGGTCGGTTAAGCAAGTGGGCTGCAGAACTGCAAGAGTTTGGTCCTCAGTACGTACCTCGGAAAGCAATCAAGGGCCAAGCACTTGCAGACTTCCTCAGTGATTTCCCGACGGAAGACGCAACACCGGTGCCAGAAACGTTAGAAGACCTGTCGGTAGCTGCCGGTCGATCCGTGGGAGTCGATGCAGCAACATGACAGGATAAGGACGAGGAAGAAGGCTGGAGATTGTTCGTGGATGGCTCGTCATGCACGATTGGGAGTGGCGTGGGGGTAGTTCTAGTAACCCTCGACCACACGAAGCTCGAAAAATCAGTGCGGCTACTTTTCCCGACGACGAACAACGAAGCTGAGTACAAGGCGATGCTGACAAGACTGGAGATGGCAACAGCGCTGGGGGTGACCAGCTTACAGGTCTACGGCGACTCCCAACTGGTTATCAATCAGATTACCGGTAGATACGAAGCCCGCGACGCAAGAATGCAAGCTTACCTGAAGCTAGCCCGAGAGTTGATCGCCAAGTTCGAGGACATACACTTCCACCAGTTCCCTAGAGCGGAGAACAAGCAAGCAGATGCCCTTGCTAACCTAGCATCGATACTCGGAGAAGACAAAAAAAAAGGGTCTTCATCGAGGTGCAAGCTGACCCCCGAACAACCGGTCGCGCAGAAGATAGTCACCTGGCTGGGAGGATGCAAGCCATTGAAGCAGCCTATACTATCGCGGCCGGCGCTGATTGGGTAGTGAACATGAAGAAGTACCTACTCGATGGGATACTACCGGAGGACATCGATGAGGCCCGAAGAACCAAGGCGCATGCACCAAGATACACCCTCATCGACGATGAGCTATACAAGCGTTCGTTCGGCGGACCGTACCTCAAATGCCTCACGAAGGAGCAAGCAGCAGAAATCATGAGGGAGATACATAAAGGAGGATGCGGGAATCACTCCGGAGGAAGAGCCTTGGCGCGGAAGATAAAGCTGCAGGGCTACTACTGGCCTACCATGGAATCAGATGCGGGGGAATATATGAAGAGGTGCCTGCAATGTCAAAAGCATGCTCCCTCCATACACCAACCGGCAGAAGAGCTACACCCGATATCCATCCCTAGCCCTTCCAACAGTGGGGGTTGGATATCATGGGCCCCTTCCCGACGTCGCCCAATCGAAGGAAGTTTCTCCTTGTCGCCACTGACTACTTCACCAAGTGGGTGGAGGCAATTCCGCTGCTGAAGATTGGTGAAGTTCAAGTAGGAAAGTTCCTATGGAGCAGCATCATCTGTCGATTCGGACTGCCGTGGGCTTTTGTTGCAGGCAACGGGCGACAATTTGATGCAGAATCAATTAAGAAGTTCTGCGCCAGTAACAACATCAAGCTGTTCTTCTCTACACCGCGGTACCCTCAGAGCAACGAGCAAGCAGAGTCGACGAACCGCGCCATTCTGGACATACTGAAGAAGAAGCTGGAGCAGAAGAAGGGTTTGTGGGAGGAGGCTTTACCCGGAGTTCTATGGGACTACCGGACGACGCTAAAGCAACCAATGGGAGAGTCCCTGTTCAGCCTTACCTATGGCTCCGAAGCAGTCCTGCCAACGAAAACCCTGGTCCCAACACAGCGAACAGTCGTAGCTACCGACCCAGAGCTGAATGACGAACTCCTGCTCGATGGTCTAGACCTACTGGAAGAGAAGAGGGAAAGAGTAAGAGCACGCTTAGCCAACTACCATCAGGCCATCAAGAGGGCATATGACCGCAAAGTCAGAAGGCGGGTATTCAAACAAGGGAACCTGGTCATGCAGAAGGTCTTCGACAATACCAAGGAGCTAGGAAGTGGCAAGCTGGGAGCTACCTGGGAAGGACCATACATCATCGATGGTATGGGAAAGAATGGAGCTTACCGCCTGAAGACTCAAGACGGAGATGCACTAGCAAGGCCATAGAATGCCACCAATCTGCACAAGTTCTACCAGGGTAGCTAAATAGGCGAGACGCTTGTAACCGTTTTGTAATTCCGGATCTATTCAATAAAGATGCATTTGCTCAGCGTTCTTGTTCATGCGTGAGAATAATTGTTAACTAAGGCAACCTAAATCAAGTGGTACATAATACTCCGAGCGAGTTCTACCACTTGGCCGACCGGTCGACAGGTCCCTGCGAAGGGCGTGACCGATCGGTGAACACCTGGGAAGATCTGTCGACAGACCCCGCCGGGGTACGACCGATTGACCAACCTAAACCAAGAGGTACGTAACACTCCAAGTGAGTTTTACCACTTGGTCGACCGATCGACAGGACCCTGCGAAGGGCGAGATCGGCCGGTGAACACCTGGGAAGATCGGTCGACAGACCCCACCGGGGTACGACCGGTTGACCAACCTAAACCAAGTGGAACGTAACATTCCGAGTGAGTTTTACCACTTGGCCGACCGGTCGACAGGACCCTACAAAGGGCGAGACCGGCCGGTGAACACCTGGGAAGATCGGTCGACAGACCCGCCGGGGTACGACCGGTCAACCAACCTAAACCAAGTGGTATATAACACTCCGAGCGAGTTCTACCACTTGGCCGACCGGTCGACAGGTCCCTGCGAAGGGCGTGACCGGCCGGTGAACACCTGGGAGGATCGGTCGATAGACCCCTCGGTGGTACGATCGATCGACCAACGCAAGCAAGGTAGGGTATATCACCCCCCGCTAATATAAGGACCAGATTTTGGTCGCACGTCGTCGACGTGTAGTTATGCATGTCGTCGACGTGTAGTTATGCGCGTCGTCGACGTGTAGTCAAAACACGAGAGCCAAGTTTTAATGACATGTCGTCGACGTGTACTTAATATGCAAGATCGATATAAGAAAGATTACAGCCATGACATTCAAATAGATCACGCTAAAGGTCTCAATACAAACGAGAATGTAGATTTATCACATCACAAAATAAGACAGTAAGCGGGAGCGATCAGTCGTCTCCCCCAGCTTTCCACGGTCCTGGCGGGAGCTTGCTGCGCAGCTTCGCAACCTTCTTATGCCACCCCGCCACCTGTTCTTCAAGAAGCGACTTGCACTCTATGGATAAGTCTGCATGCTGCTGAGCAAGTGTAGCCTTATGTGATGCTTCGGCCTGGTCAAGGGAGGCCTTCAACACAACGATTTCAGCTTCATGAGCTGCTTTGGCGGCCTCGGTATCTATTCGCTGCCTCCTGATCGCAGTGGCCTGGCCCCTGAACCGTTCCCACAGCCCGTCAATTTTTGCCTGAGCGGTATCCAGTGGTTTCTAAAACTCGAAGGGGTCAGCAGTGTTTGCCTACGCGACTTCGAGCTGAGCCTGGACTGTAGCTAACTCTTCAGCATGAACCCGTCGAGCTTTCGCTAACTGAGCGCATGTCTCTCTCAATTCCTATCGAGCAGCCCGCAGGGAGGCCTCAAGTTGCGCTATCCTTCGAGCACCCCCCTCGGCGACATGGCCGGTAATCGTAGCTACGCGATCGCTCATGTGACAAAAGTGGAAGAGATATGTACCAAAGAGTTAGGAGTGGAAACTACTACTGCAATCAAGCCTACGATGACTCGAAGACTTACCTCATGAAGGTCGCCGAGCTGGCTCCGCCAGCTGGAACTGTCCACCCCAGTATCCTCTTCCTCCACCTGACGGGCAGAGAGCCCAGGGGAACGACGGTGAGAGGTAGCTTCGGTAGCTCCGGGGGGAGAACTGGGAGGTGGCCCGGTGACGCCCCCCGAAGCAGAGGAGGAAGGTGAAGCCATGAAGTGTCGGACATCCGCGTGATCAAAAAGTGCAGCAGTAGGCGCAGTAGTAGGAGCGCGGGGTGAAGCTCGCCCACGTGACCCCGCAGAGCTAGACGGCATGGCTTGCTTACCCCGCCCGAGAGAGAGAGACTATAACTGGAAGACCTCTCAGATTCTTCTATCTCTACGTAATGTCTACTCGTCGACGGCACGTCTTCTGACCAGTCTTCGGGGAGGGAACAGAGATCATCGCAAGCAGCTCGTCGCGTGGCGGGAGCGGGAGGAGAGCGACCTTCATCGTCGTCGCTGGAGGACTCACTTAGAAAGACGCGCCTCTTTGCCTTTCCTACGGGTGCAGCTACATTGCGAGCAGCTGGTTGCCCGCAGTCGCCTGCAGCCGTAGTCGACCTAGTGCGGCACCTGAAGACCACGCAAAGTTTAGATGCGGCTGTGTTTGGGTTGAAGCGTCTGATGGAGCTAACGTACCTGTTAGGAAGCTCCGAAGAGTAAGCAGAGGGCTCTTCTTCCCTATCGGACGCTGCTCGCTGCTTGCCCTTCTTGGGAGTAGTACTGTAAGACCTGACGACCGGGAGCTTCGGAAACAGCTGCCGCCAGTCGTCGTTACGCGTCACCCTCCTAATCAGTTGGTCCAACTCCTTCTCAACAGCCCCAGGGCACTGAAGCTGCCTAGAGGGGTAGAAGTTCTCGATGGTCGCGGCGAGGTGGGAGACTGGCCCGAGGATTTTGAAACAACCCCTCCAGGGTCCTCCGACCATAATGGGGCACTCCTTCCAGCCCCTCACGGAGTCAGATAAGCCTCCGATGGGAGGGCGACTGCCTGCACGTGCCTGCAGGCTGAAGTAGGAAAATACGCTGCCTGGTGTCATCTTGTAGTCCTTGACGAAATACTTCTTCAGAAGATACGCGACACAGAGCTGCTGCCCCGCCAGTTCTTCTATTGCTTCCATGCAGCGGAGGATCCTCCAACCGTTGTCAGCTATCTGGCCTGGAGACACTTTCATGTACTCCAGTAGGCGACCAGAGAAGCTTGCAAGGGGAAGTCTCAGACCGCAACGTAGCTGCCCGAGGGTGATGATGGTACGGTCGCCATCGTCTGGGTCCAAAGGACCAGTAGCGAAGGAGAGTGAGATCGTATCCGGAATGCCGTAAGCCGCCCGGACCTCCTCCATCAGCGGGAACTTATTCGGCACGACGAACCAAGTGAAAGACATCTTCGGCGACGACTCTCGACGTGTATCCAAGCGAACTTCCTTCCAACACGCGACTCCTCGGCGTGTATCCAAAGGGAGCTACGTGCAGCGAGTTATCAACCCAAACGAACCTTCAGCCACAGAGGAGAAATCTGAAGTAGAGGAAAGAAATGAACCCTCGGGGTCTTATTTATAGAGAAAGTTGGAGCTGTGGGAGTTAGTTCGGATTTTGAGGAAAATAGGCGGTGAGGTGGCGACGCCTGGTGACGCCATGTGGCGAAAAACCAGAAGAAGCCCAGACGGTTATTTGGAGTTCTGATAGGACCGAAACGAGGCTAGCACATAAATCGAGGCTGGTATGCAAATCGAGGCAAAGTGATCCTGATCGGGTGGGACTGAAGACCGTCCGGTCAGGAGGGGGTATTGTGTGTACCCTTCTCTCTCGGAGCTGGTTGCACAACAGGCGGAGACAGGGGGGGTCGGCCGCGCAACAGACCCCCCTTACCTCCCTTCGGTCAGCATGTCATCAGACAACAGGGGGGGTCGGTCGCGCAACATACCCCCCTTACCTCCCTTCGGTCGGCATGTCATCAGACAGTAGGGGGGGTCGGTCGCGCAACAGACCCCCCCTACCTCCCTTCGGTCGGCATGTCATCAGACAGCAGGGGGGGTCGGCCGCGCAACAGAACCCCCCCTACCTTCCTTCGGTCGGCATGTCATCAGACAGCAGGGAGGGTCGGCTGCACAACAGACCCCCCCTACCTCCCTTCGGTCGGCATGTCATCAGACAGCAGGGGGGGTCGGTCGTGCAACAGACCCCCCTACCTCCCTTCGGTCGGCATGTCATCAGATAGCAGGGGGGGTCTGCCGCGCAACAGACCCCCCCTACCTCTCTTCGGTCGGCATGTAATCAGACAGCAGGGGGGTCGGCCGTGCCCCCTACATCCATTCGATCGACATGTCATCAGACAACAGGGGGGGTCGGCCGCGCAACAGGCGGAGACAGGGGGGTCGGCCGCGCAATAGACCCCCCTACCTCCCTTCGGTCGGCATGTCATCAGACAGCAGGGGGGTCGGCCGCGCAACAGACCCCTCCCCCCTACCTCCCTTCGGTCGGTATGTCATCAGACAACAGGGGGGTCGGCATCGCAACAGACCCCCCCTACCTCCCTTCGGTCGGGATGTCATCAGACAGTAGGGGGGGTCGGCCGCGCAACAGACCCCCCCTACCTCCCTTCGGTCGGCATGTCATCAGACAGCAGGGGGGTCAGTCGCGCAACACCCCCCCTCCTTTATATTTCTCTTGGCCGGCCGTGCAAAATGCCGAGGAACAATGCGGCAGTCGAACCCGGAAATCTCGGAGGCTACGAGGTGCTGACTACGCTCCGAGATTTCCGGCCCGAAGTGACCAGGTGTCAACCGCGCGCCACGTCCTCACTACCGCGGCAGTTGAGCTCGTTGCGGGGACACGTCGCCTACCCGTTTTTCACGGAGCGCCGTAACCGTCGCCCCACCACTATAAAAGGGGACCTACCCCTTCAGCGAGAGGGAGGAATTCTGGAGGAAACGCTGCCCGTTTCGTCCCGGAATTTGCGAAGCTACGGAGAGCGGTCGGACAGTAGTTAGAGGCTGTATGCGGAGGTCGGTCGGTAGCCAGATACCGTCTGCAGCGACCGGTAGTCAGACGCTGCCTGCGGCGGTCGGTTGTCTGAGTGAAACTGCAGAGGTCGGTAGTTTGGGAGACCGGTCCTCGGGGTGTGTAATTGGGGTTAAGGTGAGAGATTGTAACCGAATGAATTGTTTTAGTACATTCTCGCCCCACCCGTGGTTTTTTCTCCTTCGACGTTGCGAAGGGGTTTTTTCACGTAACTACCGTCTTCTCTCTTCTCTTTGGCTTGTTGGATTGTGCTTGCCACCCGAACTGACCGGTTCAATTTAGAACCCCCCACAGTATAATAATAGCTCAATTTATTTATCATGCTAGTAATAATAATATAGCACATATTTCTCCTCCATGCACTTCTATTTTTGTAAAACACTATAAAAAGGAGGCTACAAAATACAAGCCCAAAACCTGGGACCCAAAAACTCGTCAATAAGAAAACCAAAAACCCCTAACCAGGGTCATGTATAAGTCTCGGATAACACCAAAGGCCCTGTTCCCGTCTTGCTGCTGCAATGACCGCACTTGGAAGATTGTTCTAGAAGATAGCCGGTAGAATGAACGTCCTTCTTATATTGACGAGTATGTCGGCTGGTCCATTAGCTTTCCGATAGATGTGGGTCCAACGCAGACAACTTGACAAGAAACACTTGTGATTTCGTTAAATGTTTCAACTCAAGGTAATTGCGAAGACTTCTCCCAATCCTAATAATCCCAACGTGCATGAGACCCGTGAAGTATGATGTATCTATCTTGACTCTGACATTGTTGGATTCCAAAGTAAACATGTAGCTGTGGGTACAGGATCCAGCACATGCCTTGGCCCACGAGCACGGATAGTGGCCCAGCCCGGATCATTGTGGGTATCGGATCAGCACAGGCCTCCGCCCATTAGCATGCATAACGGCCCGACCCGGATTATTTGTGGGTACCGGATCCAGCATAGGCCTCAGCCCACAAGCACGCATAGCGGCCTGTCCTGGATTCACGGCTCGACGACGGCCCAAGCTCGTGCAGACTCAGCCCAGAAGTTCAAATTATT
Source organism: Chamaelirium japonicum (assembly GCA_947650365.1). Classification (NCBI taxonomy): domain Eukaryota; kingdom Viridiplantae; phylum Streptophyta; class Magnoliopsida; order Liliales; family Melanthiaceae; genus Chamaelirium; species Chamaelirium japonicum. The sequence continues at coordinate 13,208,651 of OX393558.1, forward strand.
GACAATCCTTTCCAAACAAGGATATAATCCACTCACCCACGAGGAGCTGGTGAGGGACCTCTCCATAATTGTTCCACAAATCGTGATGCCTCTGGCCTATATGAAGAAGGCCATTGCCTCTTCCGTAGGCATAAATCTCCCCTTCCTCCACCGAATACACGGTCGTTCTAGAGGCTGATTTGAGTGTCGGAGGCTCGATGCTGGGGACCCAAACTTTGGTTTAATCGAGTTGTTTTGATTTGCATGGCATAGTGGGGATCCCCCTTTTTGACGGAGATCCTCCAAATGGCGATGCCCCAGAAGTTCGCCCATAAATTGGGGGAAGCTAGGTTAATGTTGGAGTTTTGCTCAGTTTCGACGAGGACGAAGCACGAAAGGAGGCTCGGCGCGGAGGATCTGGGTGTGCTCGTCAGCCGGTTGGCGCCCTGGGTGCTAAGTGAGTGGCGCCCGATCAGTAACGGGCGCCACCGGCTCGGGTTGGCGCCCGTCAGTGACAGGCGCCAACCCGTGACAGGCTTCTTCACGGCTCCGGGTCGATGGTGCCCTGAGCGCCAGGCACGAAACGTGTATGGGTTGTACCCGTGGTTGCACGATTTGTGGGGGCTTTAAATAGGATTTTCACCATAGGTTTTGAGATAGGTTGTCATTGCGTTTGACGATTGTTTTTAGGGTCTTGCTTTGGGCTTCTCCATTGCGTTTGAGACACGAAGAAGATCAGGGATCGAGATAGAAGATTTGTCTTCTTGAGATTCGATGGAAGCAAGGAAGAAGAAGAGGGTTGTAAACTCTTAAGTTCTAATTCCATTGCTCCAGGACAGTGACCGACACCCACAGAGGTAGAAATTTTTGAACTGCGTGAACAAATCTCTTTGTGTCGTTGGAATTGCTTTCTATGTTATCTTTACTCTGTGATTGTGGATCGTTGTCGGTGGATTCGATCATTCGCTTTGGTTTTCGGTTGGTTGCGACTGACCGACTGCCCGGTCGATCGCGGGCGCACGCTGATCAACCGCCGGAGACACCCTGTGACCGATCACCCTTGCTGTGGTCAGTTGGCTTCTGTCGGCCCTTCGCCCTGCCAACTCGCCCCTCCAATGGTATTACTCGAACATCTTGTTGTTGGCCCTTGGCAGGAGGTCGGTAGACGCAACGGTCGGCCCAGGACAGCGGGTTGGCAGACAAACTTATGGTTGTCCCTTGGCAGGGGTCGACAGACACAATAGTATCCTAGACAACGGGTCGGTAGATAGGCTTCTGGTCGGCCCTTGGTAGGGGATTGACAGGCATGACGGTTGGCCCCGGATAGCGGGTCGACAAACAGACTTCTGATCGGCCCTTGGTAGGGCCGGGGTCGGTAGACGCGGCGGTCGACCCCGAACAGCGGGTCGGTAACCAGAACTTTGGTTGGCCCTTGGCAGGGGGTCGACAGACGCAGCGGCCTACCTCGGACAGCGGGTTGGCCAACATATAACATCTCTTGTTGGCCCTTAGTAGGGGGTCGGCAGATGTGGTATCTAACTCCGGACAACGGGTTGGCAGGCAAAATTTTATCCCACCAACAACGCCAGACATGGTTGGAGGAGTTCACCTTGCTGAAGCGATACTCCATCCAAAACCGATACCTTACATGATCAACCCTTTCCCTTGGATCCGCTTGCGCTGTAATGACCAAGATTGACCCCCTTGCCTCCATCCTTAATGATAACTAACTTACGAGACCAAACTACGAGGACTGGAAGCGTAATCTAATACTCGTCCTAAGGGTTGGCAAGCACACGATTGTCCTACGTACCCCTCAACAGGCCATGCTGAGACCAAGTTCTATTGAGACCCAGATGAAGGAATGGAAAGACTGGCTAGAAGCTAATGAGATGTGCAAGTTCTACATTGTGGCATCATTGCAGACTGTCCATCAGAAATAAGTCGGAGACATGCCCTTCGCTTCAGACATGATGCTCTACTTAAAGGAAATGTTCGAGCGTCGTAGTCGGGTGACTCATTACCTAACAATCAAGAAATTGGTGTCTACGAAAATGACAGAGGGGACTCTAGTTCGGGATCATATGCTAAAACTATTTGACTATGTGAATGAACTTAATTCCTTCAACATCATCTTGGATACCAAAATCTAGATCAATATTTTCCTTTCTTCTTTATCAGGAAAATTTGAGGGCTTCGTTACAAACTTCAACCTTAATCGGTTGGAGATGACTAATGTAGAGTTCCTAGCGACGTTTCAGGCGGCAGAGGATGGGATAAAGGCAGGTGATCAATCCTTGAATGTAGAGCGGAAGTATTTTCTAAAAGCTAATGGCAAAGCTCAGAAAAAGAAAGTTTAAGAAGCCCGTGAAGTGGGCCAGATGCAGTTGCAGGTTTCTAAGTAAGATATTCTAGTGAAGCTCAAAGTAAAATGCTTCTGATGTGGCAAGAAAGGGCACTGGAAGGGTGACTGCCACGCAGCTCCTAAGAATACTGAAACATGTATATCTTAAATCCACATAGTGAAATCCCTTGTGGCATCCGGTTGTTCTCCAGTTGCATGGATTGTGGATTCTGGTTCCACTAATCATGCTTGTAATAATTTGCAGGGGTTCAAGGAGACAAAAAATTTGGGTGATGAGGAGATAATCCTGAGCATGCTGACCGAGGTCGTGTCAGAGGCTGTGGCAGTTGGAGATATTATCCTGCAGTTCTTTGATGGAAGAAGTTTATTACTTAGAGACACTCTTTATGTATCGTCCTTGCGATGAAACTTAATTTTTATTTCCTTATTGAATAATAAATATTTTTTAATTTTATTTGATGCTTCTGGTATGTCAATTAAATTGAATGGTTCTTTTGTTTGTTAGAAAAAAATATAGAATGGTCTCTATAAAATTAACTCCACTCATAAGCAGGATAACATAACTGAAGTATATAATATGGTTAACTCATCTAAGAGAAAAAATCTCTCAGATAACCCAACACTCCTGTGACACCCAAGGCTTGGACACATAACCTCAGACATGATTCACAGGTTGGTCAATGCTGGACTTTTAAGTTCAGATATTTCAAAAATCCTACCATTTGTGTGAGTCTTGCCGGAAGATAAAATGACCAAAAGAACTTTCCAAGTCAAAGGTAACGATCTCCTACCATGTAGCTGTCATAACGTCACTTTTAAATTTATAAAAGTTATAATGATATTTTAATAATTTCATATTTATAAAATTTAATTTTGAAAAAAATCCCTCGAAAAAATGCACAAACAAAAAATGCTGAACCCACAACCTGATCCAACTTTAAAATTGCTACTAACAAAGTATCGGGGTGGGTGAATCATCCATTCAAATCACCATAACTTCATATGAACAAATTTTACCATGAATGGATTATGACAGTGTGAAACCAGTAAATCCAACACTTGATCAATTTGTAATCATCTTCATGTTTCATACAACTGTGCTTGCTAATCCTGATTAACTCTGCTTCAGATACAACTTATCATTCTTTCAACCTGTGAAAGGCTTCTCTAGTGATTTACCTTTCAGGCCTCCATACATATATTATCCTATATCCTAAAAGCATTTTGTATTTCGCCCACGACGCGGTTGGCGACATCCGTACCAAACAACCTCAGCAGGTTCGCGGCAACGGTCTTGTTCTTGATCAGGTTGTCTCTTCGAAGCAAATCTTCACTCTTAGTCTCTCCCAATTGCTTGACGCTGATTGCTCATTTATCCAACCAGATCCGAACAATCCAGGTGAAGGACCAGATCTTTCCGAGGAAGCAGGTCCAGGAAAAGAATGAGAGAGTATGAACTCCATAAGAAGGTGTGGTGCATCTGTTGACGCATTGAGGAAGGCGAATAGAGTTGTAATGTTGAGAGCACCAGTTGGAACCTCACAATGGAGCCAAGATTCTCAGATGAAATCGACCTGTAAAAAGGCACATAAACTTTACATAAATTCACCCTTTCAGCTAATTCTACATTCAGTGAATCAACAATATGACAGGAAATCTAAGCAGAACAGTTTTTCTTCCTAATTTCTTGATGCGTTTCTGTTACATATCTTGCTAATTTCAAGGCCGATCAATCAAGTAATAAAATGGAACATATCCTCCTGGTTGGGCACTTGCGTTTCTGTTACATATCTTGCTAAATTTTTTTTCTTCATTTTTTACATTGAGGTCGGTATTTAGAATATGGGTTTTAAACAACATATTTCAAATATGATTTTTAGGCAAAGTACTATAAAACTTATTTTTTTTTTCAATCTTTACATTGAAGTCGGTATTTGAAATATGTGTTCTAAAAAATGTATTTCAAATATGGTTTCCAGTCTTAGTTCCACAAACTTAAATTTTTTCAGTTGTGCTCGATTAAAGTTAAGGATTAAGGTTTAATGAAAACCATATTTTAATTACCGAGTTTGATGGCCAGATAAAAAAAAAATTGGCAGCCGATGTGGCGAGCGCTTTGCGGCGCTCCCCGCCACCTGGCTGTTGGTTGGCCACTTTTGAAATATTTTATTTTTTAAATGCTACTTTGAAAAAAAAACCCTAAACATTTTCCCAAAGCAGTTTTACACATCATGCGCATGAAATGTCTAGAACACGTGCATGATTTCGTACTGTACCTGACCTCGAGTCATTTTCTTCGAGGATTTTTTTCGAGTTTAGATCCAAATCGTACCAAACTTGAAACAAACGACTTTGGGTTTTACAACAGTATAAAAGGCTCGAGTTTCTTCCCTCTCTCATATTCTTTGATAGCAATCCTACAACAATCATTTTTCTCAGAGAAAGAAACCCTAGTTTCTTATGTTCTTATCCGTTGTGCTCTGTATTGTTGATTGCTCCATGAATCGAGTCACAACATCATCTCCTACAACATCTTAAGATTTGATCCATGGAAGAAACACTTTCAATTTGCAATGGATTGAGATCTTTTCTTTGATAAGTCCTTTCTCTCAAGTTTTCTTCGATGACATTTGTACTACTCGTTACTTTCTTAGTGTATTGCTTGTGATTCCTAGCTAAGACTAGGGATGGTTTTTTTTGGTTTGGGTTTCCATCTAAAAAATGACTTGTGTGCTTTTCTGTGATAAACAAAGCCTTTTATGCTCCCACACAAGCCAGAGAGAGAGAGAGAGAGAGAGAGAGAGAGAGAGAGAGAGAGAGAGAGAGAGAGAGAGAGAGAGAGAGAGAGAGAGAGAGAGAGAGAGAGAGAGAGAGAGAGAGAGAGAGAGAGAGAGAGAGAGAGAGTCCCAAGCACCAATAGTTGTCGTATTGCCTGTTCAATCTAGAGAGCATAGTTCAAAATACCGGCCGATAACGGTATGTGCCGGTCGGTACCAGGGGCGTAGCCAGAAATTTTTTTTGGGTTGGGCTGAAAGTAAACTTGTTTTTTTGTACAATTAAACTTTTATTTTATAAAAAAATACTAAGCAAAATTTTTAAGCGAACATCGACGGTACTAGAAATTATATTAATATAAAAAAGGTTAATTACACTTTGTCCCCATGAATTTTAGCTCAAAAACATTTAACCCCCCTATAGTTTAAAAACTACATTTTGCTCCATTGAAGTCAAATAAAAATTACAAAATGAGAGAAATTAAGTAGTTGACAAAAGGAGTATTGTGCTAACATTTCTAACTTTAGGGGGCGTTTTGGAACAAAATAAATTATAGGGGGGTTAAGTGTTTTTGGCGGCGATTCACGTTTCGTGAGGACTCAAGGGCGACAACGATTCACATACGTGTCGTGAGGGCCCAAGGGCCTCGCTGGGTTGATGTGGGCTGAGGTCTTGGTTGAGATGGACTGATGCATGTACTTAGCTAGTTTTTCTCAAAACTCGGCCAGGCTATAGCCCGGCCGAGCCAACTATTAGATCCGCCCATGGTCGGTATGTACTGGTTAGAGCCAGACCGATACCAGTAGTACACCCGGTACCATTATCTGCCTTGTTTTCTCTCTTACACCATAATTTGAACTAACAAAATCAGCTTATAAGCCAATGTAATAAGGTTTTATACCGTAGGACATTTGGGGATATGCCCTAGAGACGGTAGCTTACATTTTGAACTTTTTCCATCAAAGTCAGTACCCCTCACTCTATGGGACCTGTGGTTAAAGCAAAAGCCGAGCCTACGACACGTTAGGATTTGGGGTTGTGCAGCACATGTGTGGAAGGACAAGCGAGAAAAGATGGAGTCGAAGATTAAGGTGTGTTTGCACGTGGGGTATCCAAAAAGTCCAAGACGATCTCCACCTCGGTGCTCAACGCGCCCGGAGAGATATCTCCAGTGCTCGCAAACAAAGTCCAAGGCGATCTCCTCCTCGGCGCTCAACGCACCCAGAAAGTCAGCTATCATGCTCATAGACAAAATCCGTAGCGTTCAAATGCCTTTTGCACTCCATGAGCCCAAGGCCTTGCCCTTAGCGAACTTCGGGCAAAAGCACCATTCCTTTAGACTCACTCGAAGGACTCTCTTGTTGTCAATTTTAAGAAAATCGAGAGATTCCCTGACTTCATCCAAAGCTTGCGTAGACCAAGGACTACTGCCCGACCGTTAGGGTTAGGGGGGTGGGTTTAGGGTTAGGGTTAGAATGGGTGGATTTAGGGTTAGGAGGGGCAGGTTTAGGGTTTAGGGTTTAGGAGGGGTGGGATTAGGGTTAGAAGAGGTTGATTTAGGGTTTAGAGTTAGGGTTAGGGGTGGGTGGGTTTAGGTTTAGGTTTAGAGTTAGGGGGTGGGGTTAGGGCACCTCCTACCCGATCGACCGCAATACCTCCTACTCGACCGGGCCCCCTTCTGCATCCACTCAACCGGGCACCATTGTGGATCCATCCGACCGGGCACCCCCCTACCAAGCGGAGCGCAGCCCGAGGCCGCAGCAACCACCGCTGCCCCCTTCATCGATGGTAACCACCCCACAGTTACCCCCACTACTGACCCCTTCACCCACCACTACCTTCATCACCAACTATCCCCACCACCTTCATTACCAAACCATTCCCACTACCATCCCCACCACCTTCATCACCAACCATCACTGGCAACCGACCAGCCCCCCTGTACCTATGCTGGCAACCGATCACCCCAGTGCATGGCAACCGACCCCGATTTTCGGGTCGGTTGCCGACAGCCGCCCCCCTGCACCTGCGCTGGCAACCAACCATCGTCCCCTCCTCTTGCAACCGACTGGCTACAACCAGTACGTGCACAGCAACAGACCCCGATTTTTGGGTCTGCGCTGGCAATTGACCGGCCCTCTGCGCCTGCACTGGCAACTGACCGCCCCCCTGCGCTTGTGCTGGCAACCAACCGCCCCCTTGTGCCTGCGCTGGAAACCGATCGCTCCCCTTGTTCTAGCAATAGACCGCCCACCCTGCGTCTGTGCTGGCAACCGCCCGCCCCCTTCCCCTTGCAACCAACCGTCCCCCCTGCACTTGCGCTGGCAATCGACCGCCCCCCTGCGCCTGCATAGGCAACCAATTGCCCCCCTTTGCGCTAGCAACTGACCCCCCCTACGTCTATGCTAGCAACCGACCGACACTCCCTCCCCTTGCAACCGATCAGTCGCAACCAATTTACGGCAACCGACCCCAAAATTGGGGTCAGTTGCTAGCATCAGACCTCGATTTTGGGGTCGATTGCCGGCAACCGACCGCCCTCCAGCACCTACGCTGGCAACCGACTGCCCCCCCTGCGCCTGCGCTGGCAACCGACCGCCCCCCTGTGACTGTGCTGGCAACCGACTGTCGGCGCTGCATCTAAACCGACCACGATTCTGTGGTCGGTTGTCGGTGACCGCCCGACTGACCGACCGCCGAGCACGGGTACGGGCATGGGTACGCGCGCAGACGCGAGCCGCACGAGCCGTCTGGCCGGGACCGATCGATGGTGCATGGACACATGCATGAACGTGGGCCGTCCGATCAGATGACGACCGACGGGGCCACGCGCTGTAGACCACCGCCTGTCATGCTCCTCGATAAGCGCACAACCGATCGGCCCTTGGCAGAGAATCAACGGGCACAACGATAGGCCCCGGACATCCACCTCGACATCGTCAAACCGATTTTGAGCTATGGAGTCCCAACCAGCTAGGTTATCACCTGGCTAGCTGGGAGGGGGTAACTGCGGTCACACCTCTCATTGGCCCTGGGCAGAGGGTCGGTGAGCGTGATGGTCGGCCCCGGACAGTAAGTCGCAGACACACACCTGATCGGTCCTTGGCAGGGGGTTGGCGAGCGCGATAGTTGGCCCTGAACAAGGGGTCGGCAAACACATACCCGGCCAGTCCTTGGCAGAGGGTCAACAGGCACGACGGTCGGCCCCAGACAGGAGGTCGATAGAGGCGCACCTGGCCAACCCTTGGCAGGCGATCGACGGGCACAACGGGTGGTCCCGGACAGTGGATCGACAGACGCACACCCGATCGGCCCTTGGCAGGGGGTCGACAGGTGCGATGGTCAGCCTCCTGGCAGGGATTGGCAAACGGATAGTGGCCGACCCTTGGTTGGGGGTCGGTAGACGCACACCCGGCTGGGCCCTGATAAGGAATACGCGGGCGCGACAGTTGACCCCGGATAATGGGTCGGCAGACGTACACCCGGTCGGCCCTTGGCAAGGGGTCGACGGGTGGGATGGTCGGCCCTGGACAGCAGGTTGCCAGGTGCACACCTGGCCAGCCCTTGGCAGGGGGTTAGCAGGCGCAATGGTCGGCCTCGGATAATGGGTCGGCAAGCGCGTATCCGACTAGCCCTTGGCAGGGGATCGACGAGCACGATGGTCGGCCCCTGGGCAGGGGGTCGGTAGATGGACAATAATCGATCCTTGGTAGGGGGTCAGCAGAGGCATATCTGGTCAGCCCCTGATAGGGAACTGGCGAGAGCGACGATCGACCCAAGACAATGGGTCAAGAGACGCACACCCTGTTGGCCCTTAGCAGGGGTCAACGGGCGTGATGGTCTGCCTCGGACAGCGGGTCGACAGGCGCAACGGTCGGCCCCAAACAGTGGTTCAACAAATGCACGACGGTCGGCCCCGAACAACGGTTCAACAAATATGTACTCGGTCGGCCCTTGGTGGGGGAGTCGGCAGGCACGACGGTCAGCCCCAAATAGTGGGTCGGCATACGCACACCTGACCGACCTTTAGTAGGGGGTTGGCAGGAACGACGGTTAGCCCCAAACAGTGGGTCGACATACGTGCACCCATCCGACTTTTGGTAGGGGGTCAACGGGCTGAACGGTCGGCCCCCGGACAGGGGGTCGGTAGACAGATTACGGTTGGCCCTTGGCAAGGGCTTTGGCGGGCACTACGGTTGGCCTCCGGACAGGGGGTCGGCAGACGGACAATGGTTGACTTTGGCAGTGGGTCGGCGGGCGTTATGGCTAGCCCCCGAATAGGGGGTCGGTAGATAAACAGCGATCGACCCTTGGCAGGGGGTCGGCAGACGCAACGGTCAACCTCGGATAGGGCGTTGACAGACACACAATCGATTTTGCACCATAGAGTCCCAGCCAGTTAGGTTAGCACCTGCATAGCTGGGAGGGGGTAACTATGGGTGCAAAATCTAGCTAATGTCCGACGATGGGACCCGCATCCTTACTTGGGACCTACGGAGATGATCGTGAGACCCGTAGCCCTGCCTGGGGCCTATTGAGATGACCGTGGGACCCGCGGCCCTGCTTGGCGCCTATGAAGACGACCATGGGACTCACAGTCCTGCTTGGAGCCCACGGAGATGACAGTAAGATCCATAGCCCTGCTTGGGATCTATGAAGACAACCATGGGACCCGCAGCCCTGCTTGGAGCCCACGGAGATGACAGTGGGATCCGTAGCCCTGCTTGGGACCTATGAAGACAACCATGGGACCCGCAGTCCTGCTTGGAGCCCACAGAGATGACAGTGGGATACGTAGCCCTGCTTGAGCCCTATGGAGATGACAGTAGGACCCACAGCCCTGCTTGGGGGCCACAAATACTATTCGGGGCCTGGTAAATCCCCCCGGATATTTATCAAACCCCCCCTGGTATTCCCAAATGTTCATAAATAGCAGACCCGACAAGTATTCCAGATCCAGAATTCCAGACTAGATTCCACTTTATGTTTTTTAGAGCTCCCAGAGTTTTCTTGTGTTCAGACTCGAGCCAAGCCTATTCCACACACTTTCTACTTGTATAAGCACTCCTCAGTCTGTCGAGAGTAGCTCTACTTCGTTAAAGATAGTGGATTCAAAGGTTGTGTCTTACCGCACGGAGATGTAGACTTCGGCCGAACTTCGTCTCCACATCTTGTTTCAATATTCTCTTTCTCTCTCTCTCTAGTGCTACCGTGACAGCTCAGCACTCTATAGCGCGCCACATCTCGAAAGTCAACACCTTCGATCGACTGTTGGAGGGGGACCGTACAACGACTGTAACCCCCCCCCCCCCAATCTCGACACCAATAGGATTAGGGTTTGGCTTAAGATTCTTTAATTACATACCTCCAGGCCCACAACTTACCCACTAATCCGTTAAAGTCCAAGTCCGAATAGGTATGGAGTTGAGCTAAAACCCAACATGCTCGTCCCAAACCCGACTCGTTGCCATCCCTAGTCCACCAACCGATAGGATAGGACGGTCGACATCTGATAGTATCGTAGCCGTCGTAGCTGGGCGCTATTCACGGAACAGATGAGAGCTACCAACCATGGTTTGGGGTCCAAGCGCCAACACCTGTCCCCTCCCGTTCGATCACCCGGCCCGAATGGAGCCCCTCGGGGGTTCACTCAGTGGCCTGCAGATCACAACAATCCGGAGTCGCCCGTTCCGGCCGGAATAATAGGTGTCAGACTCCCGGACCCCGAACCACCGTCGAGTGTTCGACTACCCGCAAAACGTGCCTGCCTCTCTTTGGCAAAGCAGCCATAGCCCCTTACCGATTCCTTCTCCTCCATCCCCCCCCCTCTCTCTCTCCCTCTAACCATCTCCTCTCTTCTTTCGTTCCAGGAATCGGGTTGGAGATTCCTAAAAATGGGGATGTGCCTTTCCCCCTAGTTGATCCGTGGTTAGCATTTTTTTTTTCAATTCCTTTTCTTTGATTAAGCTATTCAGATCCTACAAACCATAGAGATCTTATAGGATGGAGGATTCATGGTTTTGGGGAGTCGGACTTCTTAGCTGAGGCGGTCATCGATTCGTGCGGTGGGTTTCCGGGGTTGTTCTTCTTGGATCTTGTTTCGAGTGTGAGACATCCGAGATGTTCTGCTGTGGAGGCAAGGAGAAGGAGAGCCACGGCCTGCCTGCTAGCCAATACACCGCTCCCCCGAACCGTAGTGATTCCGGTAAATCCTCCCTCTTCTGTTTATCCGGCAATGTATGGGATTATCCGCTTGAATTGAATTACGTGATCCTATTTATTTGTTTTTTGATTTCCACGACAAATATTTTTTGAGAAGAATGTGTAGTGCGGCACTAAAAGTATTTGTACTAGTTTGTCGATGATTATACAATCATTTTGTCCACCGTGTAATCAGCTATCAACTAAACCCTTAGAAAGGACACAAAAAGGTCATGCACGAACAAAACGAACACCAACGCCACCGCTCATGTCCCACAAAACCAGAGGCATGATGCTTGTAGAAAAATCATTGAAACATACAACTTTATCATTGAAACGCTTACTTTTTTTAAAAAAATACAAGATATATCTAATAACCTGTACTCTACCCCTGGTCGTACATGGTTACTGTATTCACTAGGAACCACAATCAGGTTTATTGTAGGGGTTACACGAGAGGTCGAAATATATTCATTCATCAAAATTATATCTTGGTTCTCTCCTCTAATGTGAGAGGCAATACAAGCGGGAGTAGCTAAAGAAAAGAGATCAACATTACAGTCAACTGCATGCCCTGCTAGCTAGCATATGGGCACATGTATTAGCTCTCCTAGAGATATAAGAAGAGCAAAGTCCTCTATAATTCTCTTGGACGATCCCGCAATCTGCGATAATAGTCTACGAACACCGTGGTGGAGGTGTATCAACCTTCAACAGCAGCCGGACGATGGTTTGATTATCCCCCTCAACAAGAGCCTTCCTGCAATGCATCTGAACTAGCACCTTGTATCCTTCTCGAAAAGGCAGAGCCTCTACCTTTAATTGGGGAGCATGGAAAGAGAACTTTGCCAAAGCTGAGATTATAAGACCCCTTGTCATCTCTAACAACCACGCCGACTGCACATTTGGTCTGCCGGATTGCCCCGTCTACATTTGCCTTTAATTACCCCATGGGAGTATGGTTATCAAACTCCTAATCCGGATCTTAGGATCCTATGATTCTCGATCTACTAGAATAAAAAACCAATCCAAAGCGCACTGTAGAGTCTCAAGTAAGCAGATTCCTAGTATACTCCCATGATCCTAAGTAGACTTCCAAGATCTTACGAAACTTTGAGTAGACTCCTACGCTCCTGAGTAGTATCTCAGGGAGGTTCAACATGATGTAGGTGAAAGTGAGGTAGAAGGTGAGGATATTATACTTATCAAATACAACATTTTTTACAGTTAGGTTTAAACATGCTACAACGTAAGCGACATTGTTTATGCTATGTTAAGCAACTAGCTACGAAGATGCGGGAAGGAACTTGCAAATCTCCTATGAGGAAAGGAATAACATCTCATATACATGCGTAAACTAGAAATATCAGGAGCTGGACATATATCTTGATGATTAAATGAAGGTATAATCTCTTAGGATAAATAATGCTCTAGAGAGTTTAGACACCCAACTTAATCCCCCCCCCCTCTCTCACTCTCTCTCTCTCTCTCTCTCTCTCTCTCAAAGGGTACCAATCTATATAAATACCTTAATATACTGACAGAACTCACTTCCCCTATATGTCATCACACCTTCAGCGAGGGATTTCTTTTTCGTATTTTACGTACAAGTGTCTATCGTTGAACTTTGATGATTGTTTTGAAAGTTTAACCTTACTGTCAATGAGTCTCAATGATGAATTTACTTCTATGCATTTTCATCTTAGATGAGGGTGACCAACTGACGTCAACGGCTTCCCACCGAAAGTTTCAGTGGGGTGGCCATTGACATCACCATGTTGATGTTTGTGTGCATGCCTAAATCGACAGATACTGGTAGCTACCTCCCTGACACAATCGACATGCAACCACTAACATCAAATTCGATGATTACAGTTTTGGTGCATGGAAGATGAACAAAGGATGAAGGAGGAAAAGGGAGGAATAAGGAGGAGAAAAAAAGGTGAAAGGAGGAGGAGGGCGGTGTTGGAATGGAACACCTCAGACGAGGTCCCGATCCACTGCCTCATGCTTGCGGAAGCGATCTACAGTTTTTGGATCTCCGACGATCCGAAGAGAAGGATCGAATCCACTAAGAACGATCAAACATTCACAGAGAAAATAGAACAAAGAAACAATCCACACGAAACAAAGAGATTTGATCACATAGTTTGAAACTCCCTATTTCTGCGGGTGTTGGTCACCGCCCTTGAAGCAATAGAATTAGATCTTGGAGTTTACAACCCTCTTCTTCTTCCTCTCTTCACTGGATCTCAAGGATATCAATCTCCTCTCAAGATCCACGATCGTCTTCGTCTCTCAAACACAATTGCGAAGCCCGAAAAATGACCTGAAAACGAGCCGTCAAACACAATGACAACGTCTTACGAAACCTAGGGTCAAAACCCTATTTAAAGCTTTACGAAACCGTGCAAAAAACGCGTCCAATGCGGGTACATTTCGTGCCTGGCGCCCAACGCACCAACCTGGAGCCCCCACCAAAAACTGCCGAAAAGTTGGTGCCCAAGGCGCCAACCCAAGGAGTGGTGCCTATCAGTGACCGGGCGCCACACACCTGGCACCCAGGGCGCTATCATCATGGAGAGTGGCTCCCTGGGCACCACACTATGGGCGCTTAGGGTACCAACCCGAGAGCGTGGCGCCTGCAGGGGACTCGGCGTCGGTTAGCCGACAGGCACGCTCAGACTTCTCTCCGAGCCTTCCTCTCGCACTCTGTCTTTGTTGAAACTGAGCCAAACTCCGATAAACTCCACCTGTTGAACTTTCGGCCAATGCTCCCATTCCAGCGAACCTCCATATTGGCGAGTCTCAACTTGCCTCCTTCGCATCTCAGGTGGCGAGGTGCTTTATACTGTCTAGCAGGAGACAAATTGGAGCAAGCTTGAGCAATGCTCAAACTTTTCCCTAGTGACTGGCTTTATGATAAAATATGAAGCGTTCTAATCCGTGTGAACCTTCTCCACCTCGATCTCACCATCATCCAGCCAGTCCCTGATCCTGTGGCACTTGATGTCTATGTGCTTCGTCCTTGTATGGAAGATTGAATTCTTCGCCAAACAAATCGCACTCTGACTATCGCACTGTACTGTAACTGAGTTCTGACTCAATCCCAATTTGCCAGCTAGACCCTTTAACCAGATAACTTCCTTTGCAGCTTCTTACTCTGCCTCGGTAGTGTAGAGCGCCATCAACGACTGTAGCATAGAGCTCCACCAGATCGGTTCTTTTCCACACGTGAACATTTATCCTATGGTAGATCTTCTCCTATCAAGATCCGATGCATAGTCTGAATCAGAATATCCCATGATACTTGTAACACCCTGGTATTTTACGGATTAAATAAACCCGTATAACACTGGGGTGTTAGAAGAAAAGTTGATATAAAATAAATCCCATCAAATATGGAATTAATCGAGCCACTTTTATTCATAACCATGCATTATAATATAAAGGTTTGATACAAGGCTTGAAATATAAAAGCCTAAAACTTAAATGCGACATTAACTCTTCACATCTCTGCTCCTGCATCCTCATAGTATGGAGTGTAGAGCGGATCCTCGACTTCCTCGGGTTCTATTCGCTCTTCCTCTTCTTCTTGTCTTGTAGGATCAGTCTCTGTAGGATTCATAACACCTGTAGGGGGGTGAGTCTAATCCACTAACTCACCTATTAAACCTAGTTCATTCATGGTAAGATAAATATATTGAAGAAACAGTGAACATGACTATGAATAGTAATTAAAAAGCCATTGATCATCCGATTTCCTTTTATGCTCAAACCAGGGTAGGAATCATAATCATACCCGGTCACTTTTTGTCTAAAATAAGGCTAGTCCCATACCTAGGTTTCTTTTTGGCCTCAGCCAGGGTTAGCCCCACACCCAGGTTACTTTTTGACCTCAGCCAGGGCTAGACCCACACCTAGGATACTTTTTGGCCTCAGCCAGGGCTAGCCCCACACCCATGATTATCTTTTAGGCCCACAAGCCAGGGACAACCCTACACCCTGGATTTATCTTTTAGGCCCGCAAGCTAGGGACAGTCTCACACCCAATTGAAATGATCAACTGTAGCGTCCATGGTTTTATTATCTAATTATATAGCTAATTAATTTGTATGCTAACTAATCAATAAGTGATTATATTTGAGAATCATGGATTTAAAGAATAAAAATAATTATATTGGTCGTTTTGCTAGATTATATCGGTGCAAATTATCGGGCGGTTGCCTAACATTGGAATTGGCAATCGGTTGAAGAGATGGCAATTGGGTGGTCAGATCATAAAGAATCTCATGACATTAGAACCGCATCAGTGAGAGCTTTCCAACAAGTCCTTCTGAGCGGGAATCCAACTTACGATTTGAAAATTTCACTCGATTCTATTTTCTTGCCATAGTGCGGTTTGAATCAAGATGACATCGAACTACACCCAGGTATATATATCCGGACCCGCTCTCCTAGCTATGTTGTCTACTTCAAATAGGGTGGCCCAATTCGTTGGCATATTTGGATCACATTTAATGGGATCCATCACATCCCTTGAGTATCGGATCGTGCCGTTGATTTTCTTTCCTCCCGACCACTTGATCTCGCAATCGCCGTAACGCAACCAAGAGACTTGAACAAGTTTCATAGTGCATTAAATGCACCCATCACATCCCTTGAGTATCGGATCGTGCCGTTGATTTTCTTTCCCCTTGACCACTTGATCTCGCAATCACCGTAACACACCCAAGAGATTTGAACAAGTTTCATAGTGCATTAAATATACCCATCACTTTAGCCGTCAATCCTCTTCCAAGTTCACACCCACCAATTATTCTCTTTTCATTATTTAAAGAACCTTACCTTCTCAATGCATGCTTGTTCAAATTGTGTGTGTGTGTATGTGTGGGTGTGAAAGAGAGAGAGAGAGAGAGAGAGAGAGAGAGAGAGAGAGAGCAGCACATAAGGAAAGTAGCAACACGAGCAACCATCAAGGTGGGCATTGTTTCTCTTCTCTATTTCCATCTTACAAACATCACCAACATCCACTAGTCGGCTATGCCGCGAGTGCACCGCACACACCACCATAGCACCACCTCCAACCCATTTTGGATAACCCATTGCCAAGACGACACTGTTGCCCTCCATGCAACACAATGATCACCAATTCCATCGAAACACCTAACTAACCACCGCATTCCCTCAACTCATAATCGGACCGGCAGGTTCGATAATTTCCGACGGCACTAGTTGGATGGCCGATAGTCCCGGCATGTGCCAGGAGTTGGGTGCCAGCCCATGGCTCTGGCCGAGGTCGCGAAACCCGAACCCCATAATTTCTCTTTGAAATATAAGAGAAGACAGTGGCCACATGCATGGCTTGGTTACCCCTTGATAGAACCATCCAATTTTATCAATGTGTGCTCCTTTATTCATTCCACCTTTATTTTAACTAATTATAGCCCTAGCCTTGTTTAATTTCACCCCTATCAATATTACACCCTTGCTTATATTATATGAGCACCACCCCATTTACTAGCTACTAAAAAGCACTTATAGATATATTAGTCCAACCAAAACCAAATTGGAATTCCATGCTGAAATACATGTGCAATATTTTGCACATCCGTTTTCTGACTTGTACAAAAGCGGCGGCATTAGAAAGCGGGTTCCGAGCCTCACCACACCGTGTTGGCTTCAATCCTTGGATCTCCCTTGATTTTAAGATGAGCAACTTTGACCCTTTGGTTATGCCGATCGCACCCAGAGCCACTAGCTCCTAGGAAACCTAAACCCCTGCACAACTCGACTTCCTTGACCCTGATCTAGAGTCTTAAATAATTTTGTACTTATACATTTTCTCATGCATGCATCGAATCAGTTTCAGAGTGCGAGTGCATTGATCGGAGTTCATATTCTTTCACTTTAGGAGTACGGTACGGGAGACTCGCTACCCCGGCCAAGGTGAGGGATACTTAACCTTTGCGACCCATGTCTCCTCATTACATTCATAGTTATTAAGAAATAAGTTTTGGGGTTCGTGTTCATGATTATGCTCGTAATTTGATCGATCTATGTATATGTGGCATAATCTCCAAAAATCATGGCTACTATGTATGTTAATTTGCTAAAAGAAAAACTTTGAACTAGCATACATGAAATTATTTTACAGGACTTGCTGAGATTTTATCTTATAAAATGTTATAAGCTAACTTTAGTTATGAAGAATATAAAAGGTTTTGAAAGATCCTAAATCACACGACCAGGGATGAATCTATATGGAGCACCTTAGTGTTATGGTATAAAATATTTGACCGGAAGCTCTGATTCAATCTTTCTTGTACCTGTTCTGGTGTCGAGGCAACGTCGTTGTCCGACTAGCTCTCGGTTTAGATCCGTGTACACATCATAGGTAAGTGAACCCCTAGATGTGTACAGACCGAATAGAGTAGGGAGGATCACGGGGTTAGATCACTGGTTATTCCCGTAGGGAAATTAAGGTAGAGTGACCTAATCCTGAGGTCATGATCCTCGAAGAAAGCAAGTTGGGCGAGAGTGCCCCGTGGTGAAAGACCAAGCCCCCTTTTGGCCACTAGGGTAGATTGTGCACGATACGGTATCCCGTGTACCGAGAGGAATGGTTCCCCTGGTGCGAAAAAGGAACCCTTAGTAACGAGACCAAGTCGGGAGTTTCGGCTTAAACTTGGGGTTCACACTTATTCTCCCTCTTTTCTTTCACTCTCTTCTTTTCCTCGTATCCCCACCTGGTTACTTGTGAATTTTAGTAGACTTAGACAAGCTTCTTATTCTTTGACTTACAGCTGTGCAATTGTACCTTGCATGATTGGTGGTACTTAGTTTCGTATAAAACTATCTATTGTAGTTCTTTAAAGATCTATTATATTATTGCACTTGATTTTAGGTAGTCGTGAGTTTCTTAGGTTGGTATTACTCACTGAGTTTATTTTATAAACTCATCCTTTGGGAAATCTTTTTTTTTTAGGACCACAACAGTAGGAGTAAACCTTGAAGGAGTTGCTTATCGAGAGGCTACTTACCGCTTAGAGTGGTAGTGTTTTAGTAGTTCTGTTATTAGTCATTGTAATAATGTACTTGGACATTATAATAATTAGAATATAAATTATGGTTATGGTATTAGTTAGATAGATGCTCTGACAAATGCCATACTAGGGCTCCTAGCCCTCCTCTTATAAAAATTTGAAAGGGAAAAACTTAGAAGTTTTAAATATGAAATTTTGAAAATACCATTTGCAACCTTGTGAAGGTGCGCACCCACATATAATATGGAATTGAATCCATATTCAAACTTGGTCCCTCCTTGAGGACCTAAGCACAGAATGATACTTTCTTTGAAGTCTAGTTCCTTAGAATGGATTATTGTTATCGATCCCCGTGAGTTTTCTTGAGCGGACTCGCTGCTCTAACATCTTTAAACCCTAAATTTTCACATAACCCCTCACCCTCGATCTTGGACGCAAATTTATGCTCTCCTGGGATCGGGGCGTGACATCAACACATCTTAAAAATTAGATAATCCATAATATACTACCATTATTTCAATGACATACACTCATCAAGGATCAACTAGGTTTAGTCCCTTACCTAAAGTGTCATAGAATCTTTCTTCTGATGAAGATGCCTTGGTAAGCTCACGACCTAAAATATATTGCTATATTTTTTTAGTTTTTATATTCTAATTTTCACGGATTTGTCGGAAACCAATTCCGATGTGGATTCCTTAGGTTTGTTAATTAAACTAATTTATTTAATACATTTTATCTTATAGGGGTATTTAGGTCACTTTTAAAATACTTTGAATTTATATCTATTTTGTAGGGTTTTTCATTATGAAATTGTGGCCGTAGACGGAACTCAATTCGGAGTTCGTTTGCTCCCGATATGGCCAAAATAGCCGGTATTGTCGGAAAATAAATGGGTGGTCTGCCTTTAGTAAAAGGGTCAGGTTGCTCTCAGCAATATTGCTTCAGTTTGGCTAATGACAGAGTTGTTTTATCACAATTGATTACTGGGCTTGTTGGGCTTCGGCCCATTGTGTTTAATGGGTTTAATGGGCTTCGGTCCAGACTAGATTATTTCGGCTCTAAGTATTACTAAATAGGCTTCGGCCCAATTCCCTAGTGGGTTATAGCCCGGGATTATCAACACAACTACCAAGCCTACCAGGTATAGGGGCGGCGGTGATGGGTACGGTGGCTATCGACGGCGGTTACGACGGTGGCGGCCGTAACCGGCGGTGGGTACGGCGACGACCGACGACGGTTCGACAGCAACTGTCCGGCGGCGACCAGCGGCGTACGGGGGCTGTCGGCGGTGGTCGGAGTCGGCAACCGACTGCGATCAGCGGCGTCGACGGTGGTCAGCAACAGCGGCTGGCGGCGGACGTCTGCAGTCGGCGGCGGTGGGCGGCGGTCCGGCAGGCGGCGGCGGTGGTTGGCTGTGGGCTGAGGAGGTGGTTGGTAGAAGGGCTGGGCATGGGTTTCAAGATGAGGGGGAGACTTGAGTGCAGAACCCTGGGGTCTAAGGGGGTTTTTATAGGCTTTTTTTTTTCTGGAATACCAAAGGTCTAAGGTCTTAACTGCAAAACGGCCCATTATTATATTAATTGCTTCAGCTGATCCATCTTTGACTGTTTTCGTCCGATCAGAAACCAACGGTCTACGGTTTCGCTAACTTTTGATCTTCCCTCCTCACTATAAATTTTTATTTTTCTTAAGCTTAGATAGAAAAGTGTTAAGGGTTTTTTGGTTAGAGGGAAGAAGATAAAACGTTGCTGATAGGTCCCTAGTTCAAAACCTTACATTAGCCATTTTTTTCTTTAAAATTTTAAATGCTCTAAACGTGCTCAAAACATAAAAGTTTCTATATGGTTTTTGATCGTTTCGACGAGCCGGATGCAATGACGCAGTCTGATTTTTATTTTAAAATTTTTACAAAAAATTCCTTATTATATTATATTAAATTATTAATATTTTTGGGATGTTACATCCTCTACCCCTAATAAAAATTTTGCCTCAAAATTTGAAGTACGTACCTTAGTTGTCGAACAATTGTAGATATTGCTTTTGTATTTATGACTTCAATTCCCAAGTAGCTTATTCCTCTTTTTTTTTTTTTTTTTGAGATCGGCGGGTGTCCCGAAACCTTTCGGGCAATGGCCCACTTCAGGCTCGAACTAATCCCTCCGGGAGTGAAGCCCGATCCACTCGGCAATTCCCACTTCACTCCTGGGTAAATCGAGGGGAGGAAGTGTTGAACCCACAACCTCATCACCAAAGCATCAATTGCTTTGCCAACTCTTCTATCCTTGGTGGGTCCCAAGTAGCTTCTTCCTCATTGTGATATTGTCATAACCCTTTTACCAATCGTATAGTTTTGGTTCGCAATACTTTATCTTTGGTGTCTAAAACTTTCACAGGTACTTCCACGTAACATGCATCTGATTGAATGTTTTTATCTTCCAGAATATGAGAAGGATCAGGCTCATATGAATACTTGAAAGGCTGGATGTACATTATGTTGGAATTGGATCCTGTTATCAGAGTCGCAGCGGAAGCAAAAGATAGATCCAAAGATCATACGGTGTATGTTTCATTACAATTAATTCTACAAAACAATCTACATGCAAATCTATGATCTTAGCATATGTGCGGACACCCTAGAGGCATACTACGATCTACGGAAGATATGCATGCATCTAGTTAGGTATTTACAATCATCATACCTTGTGGATCTATGATCTGAAGAGAACGGAACGATGATGAACCACACGTGAATCACAAGGGAAGCTGTCGGATAGCACCTTGTCCTTTGCGAATTAAGGAATCCTCGAAGTCCTATCTCTGAGTGCAAGGACTACGAGCCGACGGAGGAATTCATTGCGAAGACGATGACGTGCCGATAGATCTCCTCCTTCTCTTTTTCTCGTCTTCCATCTCCTTTCTTCCTCCTTCTTCTTCCTTCTTCTTCCTCTTTCTTCCTTGGCCGAAACCTCAGAGAGGGACAGAGGGAGAGGGGGGTTCGGATTTCAGGAGGGGGAGAGCTAGGGCCGGCCTCCTCCCCCCTTTTCCTATTATAGGGCCGGCCCTAGATGGTTAGGGATGAAGGGGGGCGGTTTTCAGGGTTTCCACAGCTCTATCGTGAAGCCTGGACGAAAACGCCCTTCACGAACAGTGAAAAACTGAAAGAGAGATTGAGTGAGGTGCGCTACCCGGAATCGAGTTCCGTTAGTGCCTATGAGCTCCTAGAATTATTCCACTCATTTTAAGATCCATATTCAATATGTTCTGAGCCATATTTTAGTATTTACCAAAATACCCCTATGACCCCTAACACATGTGAATTAGGTTCTTAGGCTCCGGGCTTGCGCTCCATCGCGCTACTTCGCATCCAACGTATCCAACCAGGTCGGGGAACGATTCCTATACGTAATGACAGGTTGGAACCTTCAGGGTTCGGGATCTCTAGCTCTAACCAGATCCCTGATTAACTATTCCGGTGACACACCGAAAGTTCCGTTAATCAGCCCTAATCCGATTAACCTGCGTAGCCACCCTGAGTGCGACGTGAGTTGAACTCTAGTGATCCTAAACTTATGTTACTCCCTCGTAACCCTGTTCTCTACTATACTCTGATAATCCTTAGTTCCTCCAATTCCTGGTGCCATGATACGACTCGGGCGGTGGGGAGCACCGTCAGATCCCGATCGATCATCTAACTGGGAATTGATGACTTGTCATCTATAACACCACACACCTTCCAGTGCTATGCCTAGCATCCAGAACATCGTCAGTCATACTGACAACCACCAAGCCTGGGTTAACTGTGTGGACAGATTGACTCATCAAAATGCACCCATCCAACACTGGACGTCGGATAACCTATAGGGATTACATGTCACTCAAGCGCCAGCCGGGTAACCTAACGTACCGTGGTATTGGACTATGGAAGGTCCGCACACGTTGGCACATCAAAAGCACCACACAACTGTTTGGCCCAGTGTACATGGTCCCTCAGGGTTAAGGACAAATTATCTATATTAATAAGACAATTTATGCACCAGTGTCTAAATCACTGAACTGTGCACCGTCTTGGTTCCTGTTCAACACGATCATTGTGCTTGGTCAGGTGAATGAGAATTCCATGTTCCCGTGGTGGAGACTTCACCACATTCTTTACCTGCCAACAGCTTGTTCTCGATGAAGCGACCGGCATCACCTAAGCTGTGAACTAGTTCTAGGTTTACACACAACTGGTCCATTGGGTCTCCCAAGCATGGATCCACCATACGCCTCAGTGGCCTACTGTATTCCCTAGGGTCCTTTATTATACGTGTATTAACATATACCAAAGTAGTATTCTAATTAAAGCAATAACCAAAGTCATCTTTATTAATGTTAATACAGAAAATCCATGCTCAGGACACACGAGCTACAACAATCTCTCCCTTGGCCTAGCGAGGAACTACAGTCTTAACTCCCATGGCATCCACGTGCTTCTCAAAAGCCTTGGTCGGTAACGCCTTTGTGAAAGGATCCACCATGTTATCTGCAGACGCCACTTGAGTTACTGCAACCTCCCCTCGCTTCGGCAAGTCCCAGATAATGTAGTATTTTCGCTCGATATGCTTACTCTTCTAGTGATATCTTGGCTCCTTGGATTGTGCTACCGCTCCACTATTATCACAGTAAAGGATAATCGGATCTTGAGCTCCTGGTATACAGTCCGTGAGAAACTTTTTGAGCCACACCGCCTCCTTGGCTGCTTCGCACGCCGCGATGTACTCAGGCTCTGTCATCGAATCCGCGATGCATCCCTACTTCACGCTCCTCCAACTGACAGCTCCTGCTCCCAATGAAAACACAAACCCTGACGTCGATCTCCTGGATTCTGGATCTGATGCAAAGTCAGAATCCGTATACCCAATCGACATCAGTTCCTGTGAAGAATAAACTAACTCATAATATCTCATCCTACGGAGATACTTGAGTATACTTTTCACAACAGTCCAGTGCCCTAGATCTGGATTTGACTGATACCTGTCCATCATGACTACTGCATAGCATATATCTGGTCTCGTGCACTGCATAGCATATATCAGACTCCCTACAGCCGAAGCATAAGGTATCTTCTGTATATCTGCCCTCTCCTCGGGAGTCTTAGGACCCTGATCCTTGGACAATTTCATTCCATGTCTGAATAGAACCAGTTCCTTCTTGGAGTTGTGCATACTGAATCTGACCAAGATAGTATCTATGTAGGCTGACTGTGACAGCGAGAGAGTCTTGTTATGGCGATCTCAAGTTATCTTGATCCCCAGAACATAACTTGCTTCACTCAGGTCTTTCATGTCAAATTGAGAGGATAACCATACCTTCACTGTAGACAATGTTCCAACATCGTTTCTAATGAGTAGGATATTATCCACGTAAAGTACCAGAAAAACTATAGTAGTCTTATCGCTCCTTTTATAAATACATGATTCATCCACGTTCTGTTCAAATCCATAAGACTGGATAGCTTGATCAAAATGCATGTTCCAACTTCTCGATGCTTGCTTCAGTCCATAAATGGACCTTTGCAACTTGCACACCAGACTTTTTTGACTTTTTGCGACAAAACCTGAAGGCTGGGACATATAGATATTTTCTTCCAAAACCCCGTTGAGGAATGCGGTCTTGACGTCCTTTTGCCAGATCTCCTAATCATAATGGGCTGCAATGGACAAGAGGATCCGGATTGACTTAAGCATTGCTACTGGCGAAAAGGTTTCGTCATAGTCGATTTCTTCTCACTGGGTATAACCCTTAGCGACTAGTCTAGTTTTGTAAGTATCAATGGTACCATCTGGACCTCTTTTTCTTTTGTACACCCACTTATACCCAACAGGTTTAATATTGTGAGGCAGTATTATAAGTGTCCAGACTGAGTTTTGGGACATCGATGTCAGTTCTGCCTCCATGGCTTTCTGCCATGCTGCATGGTCAGAGGATACCATCGCTTCATCATAGTTCAGAGGATCATCCTCTTGACACTCTGGATCTACCATGAAGGCTTCTCCAATGTATCTATTAGGAGCACTTATGGTCCTTCCACTGCGACGAGCTTGCGGTTGTTCCATAGGAGTCGATTCTACAGTATCGTTTATCTTAGTGATATCAGCTCCCATTACGTTTTCTATCTGTGTACTCCCATCAGTACCTAGCAATTCTTCAAGAACTACTTTACTGGTGGGCTTATGGTCTATTAAATAATCCTGCTCTAGGAATAGGGCGTTTGTCGAGACGACAACCTTTCTATCATCAGGATCATAAAATAAACCACCATTTGTCCCTTTTGGATACCCAACGAACATAAATACCTTAGTCTTTGACTCCATCTTATCTCGCTTGTCCTTCCGTACATGTGCTGGACAACCCAAAATCCTAAAGTGCTGTAGGCTTGGCTTTTGCTTCAACCACAGCTCCCAAGGAGTTAGAGGTACTGAGTTTGATGGAACAAAGTTCAAAGTATATGCTGCCATCTCTAGGGCATATCTCCAAAAACTAGGTGGCAATGTTGTATAACTCATCATAGTCCGAACCATGTCTAACAAAGTTCGATTTCTCCTCTCAGATACACCGTTTTGTTGCGGTGTCCCTGGTGCAGTCAACTGTGATACGATCCCATGCTCACGTAGGTGCCCAATAAATTCATTCCATAGGTATTCGCCTCCTCGATCCGATCAAAGAGACTTGATACTTTTATCCGTCTGCTTTTCTGCTTCAGCTCTGAACTCCTTGAACTTATCAAAGGATTCAGACTCCCACCATATTAGGTATATGTATCCAAACCTCGAGTGATCATTCATGAAGGTGATGAAATACTCGAAGCCTCCTATGGCACGGACAATTATGGGCCCAAATACATCAGTGTGTACGAACTCTAATACCTTCTGAGATCTGCTACCTTTGGCTCGAAAAGATCTTTTAGTCATCTTGCCTTCCAGGCAAAACTCACACGTTGGTAGGCTTTCTGAAATATCTGGACTTAAAAGTCCTACCTTAACCAACCTGTGAATCCTGTAAGAGGCTATGTGTCCAAGCCTTAGATGCCAAAGGAGTGTTGGATTATCCGAGGGATTTTTTTTTTTAGATGAATTAACCACACAGATTTCAGTTATGTTATCATGTTTATGATTGGAGTTAATTATATAGAGACCATTCTGTGTCTTTCCCTTACAAATAAAGAAACCATTCAATTTAATTGACACACCAGAAGCATCAAATAAAACTGAAAACCTTCATTATTCAATAAGGAAACAGAAATTAAATTTGGTCTCAAGGACGGTACATAAAGTATGTCTCTAAGTAATAAACTTCTTTTATCAAGAAACTGCAAGACGATATCTCCAACTGCTTCAGTCTCTGCCACGGCCTCAGTTCCCATGCTTAGGATTATCTCCCCATCACCCAGTTTTTTTGTCTCCTTGAACCCCTGCAAATTATTGCAACTATGGTTAGTGGAACTAGAATCCACAATTCATGAAACTGAAGAACAACTGGATGCTACAAGGGATTCCACTATATGGATTTGAAGAATACCTATCTCAGCCTTCTTGGGAGCCACGCGGCAGTCGCCCTTCCAGTACCCCTTCTTACCGTATCGGAAATATTTTCCTTTGGGCTTCACCGGACCATCCTGCTTAGGAACCTGCGACTGCACCTGGCCCATCTTCACGGGCTTCTTAGACTTTATTTTCTAAAACTTGTCTTTGGCTTTCAGAGAAGACATCCGCTCTATGTTCAAGGATTGAGCTCCTGCCTTCATCCCGTCCTCTGCCGCCTGGAGCACCGCTAGAAGCTCTGTGTTAGACATCTCCAACCGGTTAAGGTTAAAGTTGGTAACGAAGCCCTCAAACGCTCCTGATAGAGACGCGAGGAAAATGTCGGTCTGGATCTCTGCATCCAAGATGACATCGAAGGAACCAAACTCATTCATATAGCCAAACAATTTCAGCATATGATCCCAAACTAAAGTCCCTTCTGCCATCTTTGTGGACACCAATTTCTTGATGGTCAGGTAACGAGTTACCCGACTACGACCCTCGAATATTTCCTTTAAATATAGCATCATGTCTGAAGCGAAGGCCATGTCTTCGACTTGCTTCTGAAGGACGGTCTGCAAGGATGCCACTATGTAGCACTTGCACATCTCATCAGCATCTAGCCAGTCTTTCCATTCCTTCAATTGAGTCTCAGTAGCACTTGGTCTCGGCATAGCCGGTTGAGGGGTGCTTAGGATAATTGTGTGTTTGTCAATCCTTAGGACGAGCATCAGGTTACGCTTCAAGTCCTCATAGTTTGGTCCCGTAAGTTTGTTATCATTAAGGATGGAGGCAAGGGGGTCGAGCTTGGTTATGATTTCTGTAAACAATGGTTTAAAGCAAAAATTAGGGTCTACCATAATCTATTTTATGGAATTTAAACATAGATAATGTTTACTCCAGTCGCTATGTCTTCACTACCTCAAGTGGAGACATCTAGGAATCTAAATTCTTTGGGCTCGACCACTGAGACTATCAGCCTTGAATTGGAGACAGTATCTCGGTGAGAGTATGCAACCGCTTTTGCCAACGGGGTTTTTACGACCCAGTCTTCATCAGAATTACCCATGGCAAACTGAAAGACCTCCCAGTCTCATTTTGGCCAGCTTTATGTGACCCGCGTGCGCAGCAACGGTGGCTTCACACAAGCTTTCGGATGCTTCCCATAAATCTAGGTGGTATCGGCAGAGGGGTTCATAGGCTCCCGCGGTGCAGGAAAAAACCGTCACCCACTGCCGCCGACATCTTCCATGTCCCGAAGAAAACCACTAGGCGAACCAGCATGGAAGGAAACACAGCTCTCACCCGGTAGGAATATCGAACTACGTACCTCCCACCTAGACCCTTAGCTGGTTGATTGTGAAGGCCAGGGGCTCTCTTTTGAAGGGAACCTCTTACACATCCCTTCTTTATGAGGTTTTATGCATATCTAGAAAGGTCATGACCTCATAGACTTATACACTGGTCTACCGCGCTCCCACTAGGATTACAAACCTTCTCCAAAGCATTAGTATCCTTGGAAAATATCATAGTCCCTACCTCGAATACTCAGCTTTTGTCTTTCTTGCGAGGATCACATTACATAGATTCCAAGGATCCTGATACCTCACTAGTTTGTCCATAATCCTAAGATCTGGAGCCTAGCCTAAGGTCAACGTGGAAAGGACTCCCACTAGAATGACGCCTTATTCATAATTTGATGTCTGATGTCATAGTAGACCTCATCTCATTATAGGTTTTGATGCTGGCCAAATAGGAACATCCGACAATCTCCGTCGGACCTCAACCTAATGGTGGCATAACCAAATCGTGATGAGTTCACACTACCATCAAACGTCAACTAGAAACGGGTATCACTTAGTAGAATCATAACCTAACTTGGTCGCTAGGGCCATGTGGGGAAAAGGCATCCCACTAGGGTTATCATACTTCTTATGGAGTCATTAGTTATCTCTAAACAAATCTAACACTGCGTCTATCTCGGTGCACAACACTTGGCTACCTGAACTACCACGAGGGCAATTATCACCTTTCCTTTTAGCTAGCCACCGGATTCGCACGTGTTAGAACCATATAGAGACACCGATGAATCCATAAACTTAGTACTAACCCTAAACCTGATCTAGAGACTAACTCACAAGAAAAATAGATAATTAAATTATCATCGGGTTTTCTAAACACTAAGAAAGAGAACAATAGAAAAACATCCAAACTGAATCAAGTCCAGGGTCCGACCCCTGAACCTGAATAGCACAGCCAAGATATCCTATTCTTCCGTTCTGCATGATCTCCGACGACGATCCCGATTATCGCCAATGTGCACGCTTTCGCCGGGTCTTTGCACTCTTTGGTACCGTTTGCCCGAACCGTGGATGTAGCATCATCTCCTTCTTCATGTGATCAAAAAACTAACACGCTCCGAGCAAGTACTCGTTCGTGTACAATTTTGCTAGAAAGAAAAGGAAACAATCCTAGAAAACATAGCCAAGGAACCGAGGGTGGTCAACCTCCACCCCTGCTCATCTAGAGCCTTAAAATCCACAAGCACAATAATAATCAATGCAAAATTAAATCCGGGTTCCGACCCCCAGAGGCATGCAATCACAGATTACTATTCAGCGCGACACCTGCAAAAAGATGATACATAGCACAATCCATATGCATGATCTACACCGAACCCCGACGAAAACATATGCCATCATATATTCATATGATGTTTTCACGAATTCATTCATGAAACACACACAAAAGCTTGCTCTGATACTAATTGTTGGAATTGGATCCTGTAATCAGAGTCACAGCGGAAGCAAAAGATAGATCCAAAGATCATACGGTGTATGTTTTATTACAATTAATTCTACAAAACAATCTACATGCAAATCTATGATCTTAGCATATGTGCGGACACGCTAGAGGCATACTACGATCTACGGAAGATATGCATGCATCTAGTTAGGTATTTACAATCATCATACCTTGTGGATCTATGATTTGGAGAGAACGGAATAATGATGAACCGCACGTGAATCGCAAGGGAAGCTATCGGATAGCACATTGTCCTTTGCAAATTGAGGAATCCTCGAAGTCCTACCTCTGAGTGCAAGGACTACGAGCCGACGGAGGAATTCATTGCGAAGACGACGGTGTGCTGGTAGATCCCCTCCTTCTCTTTTTCTCTTCTTCTTTCTCCTTCCTTCCTCCTTCTTCTTCCTCTTTCTTCCTTGGCCGAAACCTCAGAGAGGGACAGAGGGAAAGGGGGGTTCGGATTTCAGGAGGGGGGGAGCTAGGGCCGGCCTCCCCCTCCATTTTCCTCTTATAGGGCCGGCCCTCTAGTGCTACAAGCAAGCTAGGGTAGACCCTAGATGGATAGGGATGAGAGGGGGTGGTTTTCAGGGTTTCCACAGCTCTATCGTGAAGTCTGAATGAAAACGCCCTTCACGAACAGTAAAAAACTGAAAGAGAGATTGAGTGAGGTGCGCTACTCGGAATTGAGTTTCGTCAGCGCCTATGAGCTCCTGGAATTATTCCGCTCATTCTAAGATCCATATTCAATATGTTCTAAGCCATATTTTAGTATTTATCAAAATACCCCTACGGCCCCTAACACATGTGAATTAGGTTCTTAGGCTCCGGGCTTGCGCTCCATCGCGCTACTTCGTATCCAACATATCCAAGCAGACCAGGGAATAATTCCTATATGCAACGACATGGTGGAACCTTTAGGGTTCGAGATCTCTAGCTCCAACCGGATCCCTGGTTAACTGTTCCGGTGACACACCGAAAGTTCCGTTAATCAGCCCTAATCCGATTAACCCGCGTAGCCACCCAGAGTACG
The DNA here is from genome assembly GCA_947650365.1 of Chamaelirium japonicum. Lineage (NCBI taxonomy): Eukaryota > Viridiplantae > Streptophyta > Magnoliopsida > Liliales > Melanthiaceae > Chamaelirium > Chamaelirium japonicum. The sequence continues at coordinate 13,238,414 of OX393558.1, forward strand.
ACGCGAGTTGAACTCTAGTGATCCTAAACTTATGTTACTCCCTCGTGACCCTGTTCTCTACTATACTCTGATAATCCTTAGTCCCTTCTATTACTGGTGCCATGATACGACTCGGGCGGTGGGGAGCACCGTTAGATCCCGATCGATTATCTGACTAGGAATTGATGACTTGTCATCTATAATACCACACACCTTCCGTTACTATGCCTAGCATCCGGAACATCGTCAGTCATACTGACAACCACCAAGCCTGGGTTAACTGTGTGGACAGATTGACTCATCAAAACATATCCATCCCACACTGGACGTCGGATAACTTGTAGGGATTACATATCACTCAAGCATCAGCCGGGTAACCCAACGTACCGTGGTATTGGACTATGGAAGGTCCGCACACGTTGGCACATCAAAGCACCACACAACTGGTTGGCCCAGTGTACATGGTCCCTTAGGGTTAAGGACAGATTATCTATAGTAATAAGACATTTTATGCACCAGTGTCTGAATCACTGAACTATGCACCGTCTTGGTTCCTGTTCAACACGATCATTGTGCTTGGTCAAGTAAAAGAGAATTCGACATTCCCGTGGTGGAGACTTCACCACATCCTCTACCTGCCAACAGCTTGTTCTCGGTGAAGCGACCGGTATCACCTAAGCTGTGAACTAGTTCTAGGTTTACATACAACTGGTCCACTAGGTCTCCTAAGCATGGATCCACCATGCGCCTCAGTGGCCTACTGTGTTCTCTAGGATCCTTTATTATATGTGTATTAACATATACCAAAGTAGTATTCTAATTAAAGCAATAACTAAAGTCATCTTTATTAATGTTAATACAGAAAATCCACGCTCAGGACACACGAGCTACAACACATTAGCCACTACTTGACCATCCTACAATATGTACACCTCTTAACCTCCTAACCCCACATGAGACGCATCCGTGTAAAGTGTGTACTTCTTTCCACTCTTTGGTATTGTCAAAACTGGAGCTGTAGCGAGTTTCTTCTTTAGTTCTTGGAATGCATTCTCTCAAGATTTCGACCACTCAATTTTTATTATTATTAATAATATTATTATTATTTTTAGATTTGATTCATCAAATCTATATATGTCGCAAGAGCATTGATGAGACCAAAAGGCATTACTAGAAATTCGAAATATCCATATCGAGTTCTGAAGGCTGTCTTAGGTATGTCTTCTTCCTTATTTCTTAACTGATGATATCCCGATCGAAGATCTATTTTAGAAAAACACCTTGCTCTTTTAAGTTGATAAATCTTTGATTCTCGAAAGTAGATATTTGTTCTTTATAGTTATTTGATTTATCCTTCTGAAATCGATGTACATTCTTTTTGTCCCATCCTTCTTCTGTACAAATAAATACCGAGCACCCCACGGTGAAGTACTGGTTCTTATAAATTCAAGCGTTAATAACTCATCCAGCTGTTTCTTCAACTTCTTTAACTCTATAGGTGCTATTCTATAGGGAGCAATTAAAATAGGAGTTACTCCAGGAATCAATTCTATTGCAAAGTCTATTTCTTTTTTTTTTGTGGTAAATCTGGAAGGTTCTCGAAAAAAAAAAACTTATGGAAATTCCGATATTATCAATGTGGAATTGAGTGACGAAATTTTTTTTTTCTTCACAATTTCTTCTAATAGTTGAGGCAAGTAACAGACTTTTGTTTGTCCTTCCGAACTTTCTTCCCCAGAATATTATTTTCTTTCCTTCAGGTGTTTGTAACGTAATATTCTTTTGATAACAATCCGACACCGCCCTATATTTGGATAACCAGTCCATTCCTAATAGATGTCGAATTTTCTCCAATTTTAGTAAAATTAAATTGGCTACTAACTTCACATCTTCAATTCTTTATATACAGTCTCTTTACCGACTCTGTTTGTTTTGGCCGTGTCACTAAGTACAGTGGTGATGGCAAGTACATACCCTAACAGTCATGTCTTCAACTGTAAATTTTTAGCCAAGTGAATTGATATGAACGAATAGGTCGAACCATGATCAAAAAGTACTCCAGCTAGACTTCCGTAATGGTGCTTATGAAAATTAAAATTGTTTAGGTTATAACTCACTTATAGGAATAATATTCTAACAGTGGATAGTTCATACCTTTAATGACTTCGTTTGATTCTTCCTCAGTAGATATTACAAAGGATTTTTTAGGCATTTTTTGATTTTGAGCAGTGCGAGCCACATGTATTTGTGGAGCATTTCGAAAAGGAGGTATGGTTGGAATGTTACCATTCAAACGAGGACAATATCGTTGAAAATGATCCCGCGATCCGCATGTGAAGCAAGTCCGAGGTCCCATAGATATTGGAGGACTATCTATCCTTGCTGGAAACTTTTGTATCTTTGGTCTTTTATTTGACTCTATCGATGGTGTACTCCTTTTCAATCATTCTTTTCAAATATTTTTCGAGTTTCCTCCCATTCCTGTTTTGCCACTAAAGCAGTTTGTACTAGTTCTCTATATTTTTTAATATGGAGTACTGCCACTCTGGTTCGAATATAAGGATTCAAACCCTGTTCAAACCTTTTGGACTTCAGTTCTTCAGTGGCTATTAGATACTGGGCAAAACGTGACAGTTCAGTAAACTTGGCTTCATACTGGAAAACACTAAGCTTCCCTTGGTAAAGTTCTAAGAATTCCGCAATCATTTTATCTATGGTAGCATCTGAGAAATATTTTTCCAAAAAAACTTTGATAAACTCCTCCCAAGTGAAATTAGTTTGGGCCCACTTGACAGAATCCCACCAGTAATTTGCTTTTCCTTCTAACAAATAAGTAGCTAAAGTGACTTTCTGTTCATCCATTGCTTTCAAAGTCTCTAATATTTTTCCTATTTGCTTTAGCCATCTATCTGCAATCAGAGGATCCGGTTCTCCTGTAAACACAGGGGGTTTTAATTACTTGAATTCTTTTAAGATAACTCCCATCCTTGAATTATCCTTGGAAGAGTTCATCTTTTCTATCAGTTGATGTAGAGCTCCTAACACCTTGGTTAGGTCTTCATTCGGAGTAGAGTTTTCATATGAATTCATGTTTTCTGAAAATATAAATGAACAAAAACTCTTCAAATACATACCAAGGTAAAACACGTTCATTTATTATAAATACTTTTCTTTTTCCATTCTACATATAGCTAACTACTATTTTGAAAAACATCGGGTGTTTGCATCGGTTCTCATCGTCCACTTTTCCACAGATATATCGGTAATGTTTATAGAAAACAATCTCATTTTTAGTAGGGGTAACTGGTTTCTTCTCCTTCTTTGACTTCACGATTTTCTTCTTAGGTTTCACCTTTACTCTTAAGAGATTTCTTACCCTAATTGAGTTACTACTCGGGTTTATAACACCTTCTTATGTTTCTATATCATCACGAAGAGACATCCTATAATTCTAGTTTGTTTTTAGTTCTCTTTAGCTGATCATACGTTCTAATTTTGATGCATCTAATTTGTCTTCTAGGTTGACTAACTTCTCAGCATCCAATGCTTATTGTCTCAGACCTACGCATCAAAACTATTATAACATATTTAAAAGAGAGATCCTGAAGTTAAGTTATGGTATATATACTTTTTTCTAGTGATTAAGTGTCTTAGGTTATCAATGTCTTAATCATCTTGGGCTAGGTGTACCTAGATCTAATTCACATGAACCTAACTTGTGCTCTAGGTTAAATGACTATCCTATCGATGTCCTTCTTGTTAATAAATTTTTCTTTCTAGGACCTATTACCTAGGCTCTGATACCAAGTTGTAACGCCCCGGTATTTTACGGATTAAATCAACCCGTATAACACTGGGGTGTTAGAAGAAAACTTGATATAAAATAAATCCTATCAAATATGGAATTAATCGAGCCACTTTTGTTCATAACCATGCATTATAATATAAAGGTTTGATACAATGCTTGAAATATAAAAGCCTAAAACTTAAATGCGATATCAACTCTTCACATCTCCGCTCCCGCATCCTTATAGTATGGAGTGTAGATTGAATCCTCGACTCCCTCGGGTTCTATTCGCTTTTCCTCTTCTCCTTGTCCTATAGGATCAGTCTCTGTAGGGTTCATAACATCTGTAGGGGGGTGAGTCTAATCCACTGACTTACCTATTAAACCTAGTTCATTTATGGTAAGATAAATGTACTGAAGAAACAGTGAACATGACTATGAATAGTAATTAAAAAGTCATTGATCATCCGATTTCCTTTTAGGCTCAAATCAGGGTAGGAATCACAATCATACCCGGGCACTTTTTGTCTGAAACAAGGCTAGTCTAACACCTAGGTTTTTTTTTGGCCTCAGCCAGGGCTAGCCCCACACCCATGTTACTTTTTGGCCTCAGCCAGGGCTAGACCCACATCTAGGATACTTTTTGGCCTCAGACAGGGCAAGCCCCAACCCAGGATTATCTTTTAGGCCTACAAGCCAGGGACAACCCCACACCCATGATTTATCTTTTAGGCCCGCAAGCCAGGGACATCCCCACACCCAATTGAAATGATCAACACATTATAAAAATTAGCTAATCCATAATATACTACCATTATTTTAATGACATACATTTATCAACTAGGTTTAGTCCCCTAACTGAAGCGTCGTAGAATCTTTCTTCCGATGAAGATGCCTTGGTAAGCTCACGACCTGAAATATATTGCTATATTTCATTAGTTTTTACATTCTATTTTCCACAGATTTGCCGGAAACCAATTCCGATGTGGATTCCTTAGGTTTGTTAATTAAACTAATTTATTTAATGCATTTTATCTTATAAGGGTATTTAGGTTATTTTTAAAATACTTTGAATTTATACCTATTTTGTAGGGTTTTTTATTCTGAAACCGTGACCGTAGACGGAACTCAATTCGGAGTTCGTTTGCTCCCGATATGGCCAAAATAGCCGGTATTGTCGAAAAATAAATGGGTGGTCTGCCTTTAGTAAAAGGGTCAGGTTGCTCTCAGCAATATTGCTTCAGCTTGGCTAATGGCAGAGTTGTTTTATCACAATTGATTACTGGGCTTGTTGGGCTTCGGCCCATTGGGTTTAATGGGCTTCGGCCCAGACTAGATTATTTCGGCTCTAAGTATTACTAAATGGGCTTTGGCCCAATTCCCTAGTGGGTTATAACCCAGGATTATCAACACAACTACCAGGCCTACCAGGTATAGGGGCGGCAACGGCAGGTACGACGGCGATTACGGTTTGGTGGCTAGTTTTAGGGTCTTTTTTTGGGCTTCTCGCTTGTGTTTGAGAGACGAAGAAGATCGTGGATCTTGAGAGGAGATTGATCTCCTTGAGATTCGGTGGAGAGAGGAAGAAGAAGAAGGTTGTAAACTCCAAGATCTAATTCCATTGCTTCAAGGGCAGTGACCGACACCAGCAGAGGAAGGGATTTCCGAACTGTGTGATCAAATCTCTTTGTGTCGTGTGGATTGTTTCTTTATTCTATTTTATCTGTGATTGTTGGATCATTCTTAGTGGATTCGATCATTCTCTTCGGATCGTCGAAGATCTGAAAACCCTAAATCACTTTCGCGAGCGTGAGGCGGCGGATCGAGACCTCGTCTGAGGTGTTCCACGCCAACAAACGGCAGAGGGGTCGACGTTGGAAAGGGGGTAGCAGCCGAGGCAGAGGGGGATGAGAGCGGCATCCATGGAGCCTGTAACGCCCCGATATTTTACGGATTAATTCAACCCGTATAATACTGGGGTGTTAGGAATAAAAAAAAAACTTTATATAGATAAATTCCATCAAATATGGAAATTACTGAGCCACTTTATTAATAACATCATTGTTTGATACAATTTCTTGAAATTGAAAGCCTAAGGCTAAGACTTTCAACATTGGCACATCATATTTCGGGTCCGTCATCGCCATAGAAAGGTGTGTAGAGTGGGTCTTCAACTCCTTCTAGATCGAATCCCGATCGCTCCTCATTTTCTTCGGGTACTGCAGGGTTGGTCTCTGTAGGGTGCAAAACATCTGTAGGGGGGTGAGTCTAATCCACTAACTCACTTATTAAACCTAGTTCATTCAAGGTAAGATATATGTACTAAAATAACAATGAACATGACTATGAACAGTAATTAAAAAAATCATTGATCATCCGATTCCCTTTTAGGCTCAAACCAGGGTAGGAATCACAATCATACCCGGGCACTTTTTGTCTGACACAAGGCTAGTCCCACACCTAGGTTTCTTTTTGGCCTCTGCCAGGGCTAGCCCCACACCCAGGTTACTTTTTGGCCTCAGCCAGGGCTAGACCCAAACCCAGGAAACTTTTTGGCCTCAGCCAGGGCTAGCCCCACACCCAGGATTATCTTTTTGGCCCGCAGCCAGGGACAGCCCCACACCCAGGATTTATCTTTTAGGCTTGTAAGCCAGGGACAGCCCCACACCCAATTGAGATGATCAACACATCTTAAAATTAACAATCCACAACATACTACCATTATTTCAATTACAAACACTTATCAAGAATTAACCAGGTTTAGTCCCCTACCTGAAACGTTGCAAACTCTTACTCCTGATGAAGAAGCTTTAGGAAGCTCAAAACCTGAAAGTATGTTACTATAATCCGTTAGTTTTTAACCTAACTTTTAGCAGGATTTTCCGAAATGTTTTCCGATGTGAATTAATGGGTTTTCTTCTTTAGGGGCATTTTGGTCAATTCCAAAATATCTTAAATTTATATTCATTTTGTAGATATTTTTATTAGGAACCCGTGGCCACAGACGGAACTCAATTCGGAGTTCGTTTGCTCCCGATATGGCCAAAATAGTCGGCCTTCACAGATTTTTATTGGGTGGTCTGCCCTTAGTAAAAAGGTCGGGTTGTGTTTAGTAAAAATGCTTTAGTTTTTTGTTTTTTTTTTAAAACAGTGTAGCTTTATTAGATTTTATTTTGGGCCTAAAGGGCTTAATGGGCTTCGGCCCATGGGCTTCGGCCCAATTACATAAATGGGCTTTTAGCCCATCTATTATTTTTTAAATAATATTTAATAATATATATAAAAAAACTAACCGGCGGCCGGCGGCGGCGACCGGCGGCGACGGGCGGCGGCCGGCGGCGGCGACCGATGGCGGCCATCGGCGGCGACGGGCGGCGGCCGGCGGCGGTGACCGGCGGCGGGGGTTGCCGGTGGCAGCGGCGCCGGTGGCGGGCGGCGGGCGGCGGCCGGCGGGTGGCGGTCGGCGGGCGGCGGTCGGCGGCCGGCAGGCGGCGGAGGGTGGTCGGCGGCGGGTGGTGGGGCCCGCTTGGTCGCGAGGACTTGTGTGCAGATGTTTGTGGGAGGGGGGGGTTTATATAGGCCATCCGGGAATACGAAGAGTCCCGGGGGCTTTATTGCAAATCGGTCGTTTCATATTCTGGCCGTCCGATTTGGAAATGAACGGTCGCCGATGTCGATTGGTATTCCATGTGTCATTTCGTATTCTGACCGTTCGATTGAAATCGATCGGTCAGATGTCGCTTGGTATTCTGGTTATATAATAACAATTAGTTTTATTATATTTGAACAGAAAAGTCTTAAAGGATTTTTGGTTAGAGGAAATTGATTTAAAATTTTATCAAATAGGTCTCAGGTTCGAATCCTTCTATTGGTTAATATATTTATACATATATACCATTTTTCTTTTAAATTTTTAAATGCTTTAAATTGAGTCCAAAACGAAAAAGTTTATATATGTTTTTTGATCGTTTCGACGAGACGGACGTAATGGCGCAGTCCATTTTTTATTTTAAATTTTGTATAATAATTTCTTATAATGACCTTTTAAACTATTATTTTATTTTGGGTTGTTACAGAGCCCGACTGGAGTCTTGGGATGGGGGTAATTGAGGATAAAAAAATTAATTTTTTTGGATGCCATCACTAAACTGATGGGTGCCTTTAGAGCTTCACCCACCTGGATCAGAAGCCAAAGGGTTGAGTAATAATTAGTTCAGATGGGATTTGATTACACACAGATATGAAGCCAATGCCCCTCAAATCTTAAGGAAAAGCCATCGTTTTCATTCATATGTAAAGGATTATTACTACCGACTTATCAATATCTCTGCTATAGAAAGAAAATTGGGCTTATATATATGGGAATAGGTTTTCTGGTCCGCTGGACTAGTTTCATTACTAGTCTAATGGACCACCAGTTGACCATTCTACAAGTTTCAGAATTCGTTGAAACTTGATGGATGTGTTATCTAGGATAAGATGATCATCCTCATAAAAAATCAGTAAAATTAAAAACTTCTACGGACATCAAATGTTAGAATCTTTATCGACTGCTCACTGTAACAGTTAATTTTTCTTAGCATATTTAATGATCCTAGAAATTTTAAAATTTGTTGATTTTTTGTGAGGATCTTATCCAAAATAACACACCCACCGAGTTACAACAAATTTTGAAACTTAGAAGGTGGTCAACTGGTCCACCGGACCAGCAATGAAGCTACTCCAGTGGACCATAAAACCAGACCCCTATATATATAAATTTATAAAATTCATAAAAAGTTAGATACAAACATGTATCCTAACAGTAAAAGAGTTGGCTATTTAAGTGAATTCTCTGTATAATTTTAGCAATTCGTATTGTCATGCCGATCCATTTTGTTCATATTTGTTAAGAACATTTTGAATGCAAATGTTCAAATGTCGCAACAAATGCATGTAGGCTTATCACATAGCTCTTTAAAATTTCTCTATTTCAAATAAAATGGCTTAGGGTCAGGTATGGGCTAATCCATGTCTAGCATCTACAGTAGTGACCCATACTGATCAGTGGGTTAGCATCCTTGACCCATAACCATCAATGGGTCGGCATATGGTCAAGGTTGGCTCGGCCATAAGGCCATTAAGGTGATTGTCTAAGGTCCCATTGAAAATAAGGCCTCCAAGTAGGGGTGGCAATGGGTCGGGTCGGGTCGGGTTTGTATCGTGTCTAGTTTTGGGGTCGTGTCCAAAATCCCTAGACACGGACCCGACCCGTTTAACTAATCGTGTCTAGATCCTAAACCTGCACCCGACCCATTTATAAATGGGTAGACCCGATAAGACCCGTTTACCACATGGGTTTATTCAGTTGACCCGATCCGACCCAATCCGACTGGACCCGACCTAATCCAATAGACCCGCTGATACTATATATTACAATATTGGATTGCAGGTAGACCCGACCCGACCCGACACGACCTGTTGAATTTTAAACGGATCTTTCCGGGTCTACCATGTCCAGACCCTAAACCCGGACCCGACCCGTTTATTAAACGGGTCTATCGTGTCGACCCGTTTACGACCCGAACCCGTTTAGCCCTGACCCAGATCCGCTAACTTCGTGTCGGGTTTGCCGTGTCGGGTCCGAATTTGCCAGCCCTACCTCCAAGGACCCAACCAACCTAATAGGTTAAGGCCTCTCAAGAAAAGAGAAAATTTTTGCTGTGTGGAGATTTCGCTACATATACTAACTGAGAAATCTGAGCTGTTGATGAAAGAATAGAGTGTCGTCCGATTATACTTTGAATACAATCACAACCCATGTATTGCACCCATACTCTTTTTACATACAATTAGACTGATCCCCTTTTCTCATGCATATTAAGGAACGATCGAGATGCTCACTAGAATCTGCAGTAAAAGCCCCCACCGAACAAAAAAAATTCAAAAAAGAACCTGTATAAAATATAATCCTAAGGCCAGTATAAAATAAAACTTGTGATATGAAAAAATTAGTATAATGTATATGAATATATTAAATAACAAAAAAATATTATTTTGATTTTTTGCCTTGGGTCTCAGCGTGTATTGAGCCGGACTTGCGTATGGTTATAAGCCATGCCGAACCGTAAAAAGCGGGTCGGGTCATGAATCAGGATGACAAAGAACCTGACAGCTGTCATCCCACGTCACGCACCATGTTCGCCGTTTGATATTTTGCAATGAACGGCTGTGATACCACCACGTGGATATAGCATGATGTGACGAGTGAGATACGAAGTTTCAATCTGCACCGTTGAGTTCCGATCCCGCGGATGGGAGCAAGGAATAGACAGTGAATAGAGACGATCCGAATCCGCCGGCTCCGGGGGTGAAAGCGCGTGGCTCACTGCCTGAGAGCGTCGTTAGACCCTACGATAATCTAAACCGTTGGATGACGGTGGCTGTAGCGCATCCAACCGTCAATCACGTCAAAAGTGTGGAGATCGCAGGACGTATCCGAAAAAAAGTCGCGAGCTATTAAAAATTCGGTAGTCGGTTGAGCTGTCGCAGCCAAAGGAGGGAAGAAAGGGAGGGAGGACTTCTATATAGTATTGACGGTGTTCGAGTTTGGGGTCGGGGAGAGAGAGATGGACGGCGGCGGAGGGGCGGCGGAGATGGGGGCGCCGCTGCTTGACGGCCCGACGGAGGAGAACGGGGGAGACGCGACGGCAGCGTCGACAGCTTGGGTTTCTGCGAGGCGGAGGAACTCGGTGAACTCCCTCCGGGGCGAGTTCGTGGCCCGGCTGCCGGACAAGGTGCGCCGCGGGGTCGATCCGGAGAGGCCCTTCCACATTGACGTCTCCCGAACCAAAGGCCTCATCGAGGGTAAGGAGATTTTATTTTATTTTTTATTATAGTAAGAAACCCGGGCAATGCCCGAATGTGCTTGATGCACACCATTTGGTAAAGACGACATCGCAACTGTTCGAAGAAGTGTGAAATCTGAAGTGAGTGTGATTCACTTATTATAGAAAGAGAGAGAGAGATTAACATCAAATAACCATTGAATGCCATTGAATGAAAATTTATCATCTTTATAGTAGGTTTTTAAATGATTTTGAAAGAGAGCTGCGTTCACACACAGAAGAAGAATTCTAGCTCTTTAAAAGACGTCCACATGTCACAACACGGGAGAGAGACTTCCATTTTAGTATAGATATACTAGTGCGTAACCCGAGCGATGCTCGGACCGCATCAATGACCACCACCACCACCTCGCTGAAGCAACTGACGAATTTTGCTTCACAGGTGGGTGAACTCATTAGTCGATCGACTACAATCGAAATTTTCCGTACCCACGTGTTGCCACCCCATTTTGAGAGGGGGCTGATGTGGCAACACCCCGGTGGGCATAGCTCCGTTTTAGTTATATAGTATAGATATAGATTTTTCCTTTCCCTCGCGCATTGAGATTCGTGCAAGATGAACCTTGTCCTGCTGATTTTTTTATTTTTTTGGGTAAATTACACTTTGCCCCCCTCCCTTAAAGTTTAGCTCAAAAACACTCAACCCCCCCATCGTTTAAAAACTACATTTTGTGCGCACCCTTCAATTTAGTTTTGATCAGATAAAATTACCGGGTGAGGAAATAAAGTATTTGACAAAATGGGGTATTGTGCTAACATTTCAAACTTTAGGGAACGATTTGGAACAAAATAAACTACAGGGGGTTAAGTATTTTTTAGCTAAACTTCAGGGGGTAAAGTGTAATTTATCATTTTTTTTCCTTCCAGGGGAGAAAGAGTACTATGAAAGACAATTTGCAACTTTGAGATCCTTCGAGGAAGTGGACTCTCTAATCATTGGTAATGTAACTGATGAAGATCAGGAAAATGCAGATCAAGCCCTAGCTGAATGTGCAATGAAAATTTCTAATTATGCAAATATTATTCTCTTGGGATTAAAGGTGAATGTTCTTCGAGTTCGATCTCTATTCAAAATTTTGAAATAAAAGTCCAAGATGTGTAGTATGTGGCATCTTTCGACAAACCAAATATGTTACAACTTACAATCTGCAGGTCTATGCTACTATAAGGAGTGGGTCCATCGCGATTGCCGCTTCAACGCTAGATTCTTTATTGGACCTTATGGCAGGCAGCATTTTGTGGTTCACACACGTGTCGATGAAGAATATCAATATCTACAGATACCCTATTGGAAAATTACGCGTTCAGCCCGTTGGCATCATCGTATTTGCTGCTATCATGGCTACTCTAGGTAAGCCTTTTTCTTCTATGAATATTTTGTAAATTGCCCTCAAAAAGAATAAAAAATCCTAAGATAGTTTGGTATAGTCTCTTTTCTAACTCTATATGGAAGTTGTAGGGGTATTTTTTTTCCTTACGTTGTAAAGATGAAGATGGAATTTTACACATCTATATTGATAACATCAACAACTGTTTCTTAAGGAGTAAATTTTTAATAATTTTTTTGATATCTGAGTATAATTAACGCCTTTATTAGATGTAGAGTTACTATTAGTCTCACCTTAGTTGTGGTATTGTAATGGTCTGCATTCTCTCTCTATATAAGGAGAGGTAGTCTTTTGAAATGGGATATACAAAGAGATATACAAGGAGTTTTCTTCCCAAACCCTAGTCTCTCTCTCCCTCTCTCTTCGTAACAGCCTTTTCTTCCTTTATTATTTGATTAAGAGGAAATAAAAAATCTAGGTTTGTATTTGGAAAATTTGTTCGGGTTTGAGCCAGATCGAATTTAGGCTCAGACTTGTGAAGTTTCGGACTAGGCTTAGGATAAGCTCAAAATATTTGATTTAGCTTAGGTCAAATTTGGGCATACACAGGTACACTCACAAACTCATCTGGGCCTAGGCTTGGGGTGGCCTGATTTTGAGCCAGACTACGAAAGATAAGATTTATTTGAGTAGGCACCCATGACAAGTAGAGAGCCAGTTCTATTGACTGAGGTTTAAGCAAGATATTGCCAAACTAGTTGGGCATCGTCACACCTGTCAAGTGGCCAAATAAAGGAAACATAATACTGAGCTTTACACCCTTTGCTCGTGCCAGATTGTCCATGGAAAGATGTGAGTATGAGTTTCGTTCTAAGTCTTCCAAACACTTTGAAAAAGTATGATTCCATTTTTGTGGTAGTAGACCGCTTTTCCAAGATGACACATTTCATACCATGTTTTCAAACATCTAATGCCTCAAAGATTGCAAATCTTTACTTTGATGGTTAGTCAGATTACTTGGTCTTCTTAAGACTTTTGTGTCTAATAAGGATTTTACATTCATGAGTTTTTTTCTTCTGGAAAACCCTATGGCACATGATGCATACAAAACTCAAAATTTCAATTACCTATCATCCCCAAACCGATGGTCAAACTGATGTAGTTAATCAGAGTATGAAAAATTTGTTAAGATGTTTGGTCGGTGAAAACAATAGGAAATGGGATCTGGTCCTTCGAACTGCTGAGTTTGTATATAATAGTTCTATAAGTAGGTCCATAGGTATGAGTCCATTTGAAGTTGTACATGGTTACAAACCTAAAAGGCATGTAGTCTCATTCTCATGTCGAATCATCATAGAGTCTCAGAGTCTGCCGAGTTATTTGCACAACATGTTTATGCATTGCATATAAAAACCAGTAAGAAAATTCAAGTTAGTAATACGAAGTATAAATCTCTAGCTGACCCACAAAGACGTTATCTTGCATTTAATGTCGGAGACTTTGTTATGATCAAGGTATAGCCAGAGCAGTTTCCTTCGGGTACCTTGAAAAAGTTACAAGCACATAGTACCGGGCCTTTCAAGATAATGACAAGAATTGGTTTGAATGCTTATGTCATTGACCTATTGTCTGACTATGGGATAAGCTCAACTTTTACTTTTCAGAATCTAGTTTTTTATAAAGTTTCGACAAATGTACCAGATGATTATTCTTTTGAGCTTACCCATGACACTGATGCTGACCATGTGTCCGATAAGTTGCTACTTGCTTTACCCAACCACCTATTTTTCCTGCATATAAAGAACAAGTCAATGAGATTATGGATACGCATGTTGTATCTACCAGGAGCGGAGGTTACCAACGCTACCTTGTTCATTGGAAGGGTCGCCCCGATTCAGACACTACTTGGATTACTAGGTATGAGCTGCAGAGATTGAACCCAGATACGTTGGATAGATACGAGAGCTACCAAGACGTACACTAGAAAGGTCAATCTCTTTTCACTTGGGGGGAGTTGGTACGGAAAACAGAGGCGGCCTACCACTGTTGACACGTGTTTGCATAGGGAGGCTACTAGCCCACCCCTTGTCTCTTTGGCTTGGGTATAGCCGATGAATTATTGGCCCATTGTTTAGGGGCGTTGAAGTCTTATTTTATTGCCTTTTATGTTATTTTCGGACTTTTCTTGTTTACAATTCTGCACATGCTGAAACCCACTTTAAATGTTTTAGGAGTCCAAGTCCTTAGTACATTAGGAATACCACTCTAATGTCTTTTGTATTGCTTGGAGGCTTATAAAAAGGGCCCAAGATACTATCTAAATTAATGAAGATTAAAATTGTGCTTGTTTGCAAAATTCCCCTTTGAGAGCGAGATGCTCAACTCCGATGAGATGTCGAAGGGCTACCATCGAGAGGTCGTGGTTCCTTTTCTTCTCTTTATCCTCTTGGTGTTTGTGTAACACCCAATGCTCGGGCCACCACATGGCACATCATGACCGCCCTATTGGGTTTGGCTCAAAATAGCCACTTGTTGACCCATCAGGCCAGTTATCGGGTCGGGTTGGGTTTATTTTTGGAGTCATATGTAGCCCAAAATATAAGGGCATTTGGGTGAGTTTTTCCCACGAGGTTCTTATCTTCTATTCTCCAAGGAGAGAGAGAGAGAGAGAGAGAGAGAGAGAGAGAGAGAGAGAGAGAGAGAGAGAGAGAGAGAGAGAGAGAGAGAGAGAGAGAGAGAGAGAGAGAGAGAGAGAGAGAGAGAGAGAGAGAGAGAGAGAGAGAGAGAGAGAGAGAGAGAGAGGTTTTGTCCAAGGTTCTTCCTTGAAGCCTTGGAGGTTGAGGGAGAAGTGCTTTAGGTTTGTTTTTGTTGGAGGAGAAGAAGGGGCCAATGTATGATTTCTTGCCACCATCATAGTGAAGTCCGCCAAACTCTACCTGTGGATGTAGTCCTATATTGGGTGAACCAAATAAATCTTGTCTCGTGTGATTGTTATTTGCTTCTCTTTGTGGTTGTATCTTCTTGTTTGTCTTTGTCGTCATTTATCCATCAAGAAGAAGGTCCGGGGTGTCTTGGGTATGGTGCACTCAATCTGTTCGACAATATTCCATAGTGAGCACCAAGTGCGCCTTTTCACCAACAAGTGGTATCAGAGCTCCAGATTAGAGAGTTCATTTGTTTTGTTCGTGATGAGAGACGAGAAGACATTGATTGGTAGCATAAAGGTTGACTTGAAGCTGTTTGATGGGAATGTTAACTTCACTCCATGGCAAAGAAAGATGAAGAGCATTTTGATCCAACAAGATATCATATGCGTTTGGGAGAGAGGACAAGTCGACGAAAATGTTTGAGGAAGCTTGGAAGAAGGTGGATCAAACGGTCACGAGTTTTACTGAGCTACACTTGCCCGACAAAGTCATGTACAATGTCATGGAGGAGACTTCGGCTAAAGGGACATGGGAGAAGTTGGAGACTCTTTACATGGGTAAGGCTCTCTAACGATTAACTGCTAAACCTTCGGATGGAGGAAGCTAGAGATGTGATGGAGCATCTTAATAGGGTTAACTGGTGTGTAAGTGACTTGTTAAGGTTTGAGGTGAACTATGAGGAGGAAGATAATGCATTGTTTTTACTTCAATCTCTATCATATCCTTCTAGCACTTTTGGACTACTCTAATGTTCGGCAAGAAAAATCTCTGGTTTGAGAAGGTTGTCCAAGATATCATGAACACGGGAGAAGATACAAGAAGCAGAGGACTCTTGGTAAAGAGTTCGGATGGCCATCTTGGCTGATCCAAAGAGCGGTTCGATAAGTCAAATGAACGGGGCGCGCAAATCAAGATCAAAGTCAAAGGTAAGGAAAGACATCGAGTGCTACCATTGCAGGAAGAAATGCCACTACAAGAAGAATTATTGAAAATTAAAGACGGAGATTAAAGAAGGAAATATTGACTATCTCTGGTTACTTTTGGGCCCAAACCCGGGACAGTAACATAAACTAAGATATTATCTTTTTGCCCTCAACCAGGGATAGTCCCATATCTTGGATATTCTCTTTTGACCAAAGCCAGGGACAACCCCACTCCCAGGATATTTTCTTTTCAGCCAAAGCCAGGGACGACCCCACACCCAGGGGTACCTTTTAGACCACTGGGCAAGACCATAGTTTGGGCTAGCCCCATACCCTTCCGCTGGTCAAACTTTTCACTTTTATAACATATGAATAATCATGTTTAAAGAAAATTTTTAACACAGAAGTTAACCAGAATTTAAGGATCAAATCCCCTACACGTTGGGTGAAGTGATGGTGCGAATCCCGATGTGAGATTTTATGGGGATTCCATAAAATAAATTAGGGTTTAGGTGTGTGGCCAAAATTCTATTTACTCCATTTTTACTTAAATTCTTCACAGGGTGGTAGATCGTTCTGCCACGAACACATGGCCACAAACAGAGCTCAATTCCGAGTCTGTTTGCTCAAGATATGGTAAAAAAGGCCCATGCATGTCTTGTTTAAGTGTTCTGGTTGTCTTTACTCTTTAGTAAGATTCTGGGTTGCCTTTAGTAAATGGGGTTCTATTTATAAATCTTGGTTTGCTCTATGTTTTTTTTTTTTTTTTTTTTTTGGGAGGTAAAAAACGAATTTATTACTGAAAATTAAAGGCGGTTACAGGACTCGGCTTAACTCTGGGTGAGTAAGCAGAAACTAGGCCAAATAGGGCCACATCTACAACAAACCCCTACCTTATCGCACAGGGATCAGACCAACAAGGTAGTCCCCGGACTAAAGGGAAAACAAACTACAGAAGACTAACTATGATACAACAATCACCAAGGAGTAGCGACAAAACAACCTCAACTAGCCCCCCTACTCCTTGTGACCCTATCAGACTGACCCTTTGGCCAAGATTCTTTAGCTCGGGACGTCAATTCAATCGCTGGATTTGGCATAGTAAGGACAGCCGGACGGTTGGCAAGATGGGGGGGCAGCTTCTTGAATTGAGCAAAAGGATCAGGGTCATCCTCTGCTCGATCCGGAAGCCCCCCATCCACAGCCCCGAAGTCCTGCATAACTGATGTCTGGCCACCAGATAATCCCACTGCACCCTTCGCTAAGGCCTTCCGATGGGCCCGTTCCAAAGAAGGAATTGATAATCTGGGACTTCCTTCCCGATTGAATCGCCGGCCAGGATATCTCGAAGCACCTCCAACTACTACCCCACTCCCCCTGGCGAGAGCTAAAACGATCGGTCTCGCCCCCTCACTGGCTGAACTCTCTGCTCCAGAATCAACCCCTACTTGCGAAACAGAGCCTGCAGTCTCTGGTGTAACATCAACAGCCGGTGATGTAACACCAGCTGCAGCAGTGCCAACAGCCGCAGTCACACCAAGCGTAACATTAGCTGGTGTAACAGCAGAATCTGCCACTGCTACACACAAATCAGCAGCACCAGCAGTTGGTGTAACATCATCAATTAATGGGCCTGCAGCAGCTGCAACAACACTGCCACCAGCCCCCAACCCATCAGCTGTTACAGCACCACCTGCCTCTGTAACATCAACAATTATTGGGCCTGCAGCAGCTGCAACAATAGGTTCTGCTAACGTAACACTGCCACCAGCCCCCGATCCATCAGCTGTTACAGCACCACCTGCCTCTGTAACAGCACCACGTTGCATTACCTCACCCCCCGTACCGTCAACTCCTCCCTCATCAACCCCTAGATCTGCCAACACGGAAAATCGAGAGCCTGTCCCTTGGCAAGAAGTACGAATAACCGAATGAGCTTTCCCTCGAGACTTGGAAGCTACAGAAGTCCACTGAGGGTCAGACAAAGGCACAGATGGATTAGAAGAGGAAGCCCCTCCAGCAGGAACCTGTTCACTATGATTCGAAGTATTCCCAGTTGGAACCCAATGCTGTTGGACGTGTGAAGCCGACGCCCCTTGCCAAGCAAACTTCCTCCATCGAGGAGCAATCTTTGGGTGAACCAAACAAGATTCTTCATTGTGGGCAAAGGTGTGGCAAGCCCTACACCTAGTCGGCTTCCAATCATAAACAACTTTTTGCATGGAGAGAAGAGTACCTGCTTCAGACCGTGCTTCAACTTCATCTCGTAGAGGCTCCTCAACCTTAATCTCCACACAAATCCTGGCATAATTCATACGACCCCCGGCTTTGTGCACAACTGCAGCTGCCGTAGGGGCATCCATCCCAGTGGGAGTGCCAATAATACTCCCCATACGACTAAGAGCATCAAAGGACCAGAGTCTGTCCGGCAGATTAGGAAATCTAACCCACAAAGGGATTGACGTCAGCATCTCCCGACCATACGTGAGATCACTATTCCACCTCTTTAAGACTATGGGTCGACCTTGGAAGTGCCACGGTCCTCCTTCCAAAATTCTGGAACAATCTTCAGCATTCGCAAACTTGAACATAAAAATACCATTCTCCCGGGAGAACATGTCCATGCCCCCTTTTGGCTGCCAAAGCCTCAACACAGTAGCCTTGAGCTGAGGAAAGAAAGGCCGTTTTCCTAGGATAAATCCCACAAGAGAGTGGGCCCAGTAACTTTCAGTTTTATCCAATTCTGCTTGGGGGCAAAGCGCCACTCTTCTACCTTCGAACACAGCAGGCTCTATAAACTTGAGCTTATAATCCTCAGGAGATAATGCAAAAGATTGCGAAGGAGTTCCCCAAGCATTACCCACAGGTCTAGCCTCAGATCCTGCAGGCCGGCTAGATTCAGGCCCTCCAACAAACACCTGGCGTGCAGGCAAGTGCAGGTCTGGACTAGTACCAACTTCAGCACAGCCACTCTGCAGGCTAGGCAATTCTGCAGTAACATGGCGTGCACCAGCAGTGTTACGCGGGCTGTGAAGCGTGTAGTGCAGTGGCGGGAACTCCTCATCCACTAGCACTTCCCCAACCAAACTCGGACCCACACCTGAAGGAGTGCCAGCATCCACACCAGCCAGCCCTACTCCATCTTCCACACTTTGTGTCTCCCGACCATTAAATGAAGATCTGGACTCTGTTCCTTCAGATCTGGAAACTGAACCAGATTCAGCATACAGATCTGCAGCATCCCCGGTCCTTTCCTCACCTTGCTTAGCCCCGCTACCAGCATCCCTAGAATCTGAACCAGCAGAACCACAAGCTGATCCCCTCCGGCCACTGGCAGAAGCAGAAGAAGAGGACCGAGCTCCGTCTCCACGCCCCTTAAACAGCCGAGCACGAGATCGAGCCCGGCCTTGGGGCGGGACGAAGCCCGCAGAGATGTAGTCCGCCAAGGTTGGTGCTACAGGCGGGAAGAAGGCTACCTCATCCTCCAGCTGTACTTCATTCCCAGCACTGCCAAGATGGGGAGAAACCCCATCTTCTTCTCCTGCATCACCCGAACCAGATCTAGTGGTTTTAGGGGAAGAACCAGCTCCCTCCACTACACCCGCAGCACTAAACGATTCGCCTATCTTCCCTACCGTCTCTCCTCGAGAACTAACACGATCTGGGCCTTGGGGGGGCTGCATCTCCACCCCCAAGTGGGGAAGAGAAGAAGGATGCCAAGATCTCCCAGGAATCTAGAGAGAGAAGCTCTGGGTCTAGAGAGAGAGCTCTTTCTTTGATTCTAGCTCTTTTGGTTTGCTCTATGTTAATGTACATATAGATGGGTCGGGTTTACTGTACAGTCGGGTCGGATTGTATAGATATACATGTACATATATTGGGCTTGTGTCCCTCAATGGAATGCATTCTATTCCTCTCCAAACCCTAGCCGTCATCTCCTAACATGGTATCAGAGCTCTAGGGTTTCTCGCGCGACGGAAGCACCTCCGGCAGCACCTCCGGCCTCTCCTCCACCCCGGCAGCCCCCTCCGCCCCCCTCCGGCCTCTTCCTCTGCTTCGGCACCCCACCCGACACCTCCCAGCCCCCCCCCCCCCCTGCCCCCTTTCCTCTACCCCGACTGCCCACCCGGCACCACCTGCAGCCCCCTCCGCCCCCTCCGCACCACCCGGCAGCCCCTTTCGCCCCCTCCGCACCAACCGGCAGCCCCCTCCGCCCCCTCCGCACCACCCGACACCACCCGCAGCCCCCTCCGCCCCCTCCTCACCACCCGCCAGCCCCCTCCGCCCCCTCCGCACCACCCGGCAGCCCCCTCCGCCCCCTTCCGCACCACCCGGCAGCCCCCCTCTGCCCCGACAGCCCAACCGCACCCTCTACAGCACACCCCGCCCCCTTCCTCTGTCCCGACAGCCCCCTCCGCCCCCCCTCCGGCCTCTCCCTCTGCTCCGGCACCCCACCCGACACCTCCCAGCCCCTCCCGCCCCCCCTTCCGCTGCCCCGACACCCCACCCGACCCTCTCACCCCTTCCCTCAGCACCCCCGGCCCTCTGTTGAGCCTTCTCCATGGCTTCTCCTACCGTACCGTCCGTCGTTGCGATCTCTCCACCGCTAAAGGCGGTCGCCTTTCAGTTGTCATCGGCCAACGACTGGCCTGATTGGTCCCTCACCATCGAGGCCGCGCTCTCCAGTCGTGATCTGTGGGGTCACATCACCGACGAGGATCCTCCTCCCACTGACTACTGCGGTTCCTTCTCTGTCACCAGCAATGCAGCGTCTTCTGCTGCGACTGCTACCACGGCCACCACTGTTGCTGCTCTTACGTGGCGCCACTATGATCAGGCCATCCGGGTGTACCTTCTAGACTCTGTTGCTTGTCCGCTCCTTGCTCCCATCGGCCGCCTTCCGACAGCGCGCGATGTGGGAGTATCTTCGGGATCGTTTTCTCCCGCGCGGAGGCGCACGCCGGCATCAGCTCATCTGTGACTCGCAGTCTGCCCGTCAGGGGGAGCGCACTATTCAGGACTTCTTCAGCCAGATGAGTGCCTACTGACATGAGTTGGACTCACTGATCCCGGAGCGGTGTGCCTGCCCCCGCTCCCGGGATTTCCAGCGCTACCTCGATGAGGGCCACCTGCACCAGTTCCTGGCAGCGCTTCGGCCGGACTTTGCTCTTATAGCTGCCCAGTTCCTGCACCGTGATCCATTCCCTCGGCTAGAGGATGCTCTACTCGCCTTGGTCGACGAGGAGACCCGCCTTCAGACTCAGGGCGCTCGTCCTCCTCCACTTGCTCCTAGCTCCGACACTATCCTGACAGCCGGGTTCTCTGATGAGGCTGTCTTCTGTCACTACTGCAAGGAGCCCGGCCACATGAAGCGCGAATGCCCTACACGTCCTCCACACAACCCCCGCTGGGGTCCGGATGAGAGAGCCCCACACTGGGCTTCGACTTCCCGCGACGATCGACACGGCGGTCGAGGTGGACGGAGCCGTGGACGTGGTTCGTCTTCTTTCCGCCACTTTGGTGGTACAGCGGCTACTGTAGAGGCCTTGATGCTCCCCACTGCTACTACAGCACCTTCTCAGCCTGAGCCGGACCGTCTTCAGCGCCTCGAGGAGCTCCTTCTTCGCCACCTAGCCTCTACCGGCTCCACGACTGCGCACGGCTTGTCTGCCACCTCTGGTACTACTGCTCCGTGGATCTTCGATTCGGGTGCCTCCTGTCACCTTACCTTTGACTCTACTGTCCTCACGGACTGTTCTCCCACTACCACCCACCAGGAGGTTCGCACTGCGGATGGGACTCTCGTCCCTATTCCACAATGTGGCTCCATCACTACCACCTCTGACCCTTCTGGTCGCCTGACCCTACCCCATGTCCATCATGCCCCCCGTCTTAATATTAATCTGATCTCTATCAGTTCTCTTTGCGACTCTGGCCTGACTGTCACCTTCACCCCTTCTGTTTGTGTTGTGCAGGATTCGCGGACGGGTCAGAGGATTGGGCTAGGCCGTAGGGCAGGAGGACTTTACCAGTTGGATCATCTACATGTGTCTTCCGTTGCGTCTGTCATGTCTGTCACCTCTGATGCCGACCTGTGGCACAGAAGGTTAGGTCATATATCGAGTGATCGACTCAAAAGCGTATTCCGTTCGGGCGCTTTGGGTCGAGCATCTTTCTCCCCCCTCTCTGTTTGTACGGGTTGTAGACTGACAAAGCATCTAGCTCTTCCATTTTCTGCTAGTGCTTCCCAGTCTGATGCTTTATTTGAGTTAGTCCATTCGGACATTTGGGGTCCTGCTCCTGTTGCATCTCTATCGGGTTACCTGTATTATGTGTGCTTTTATCGATGACTATTCTAGGTGCACCTGGGTTTATCTTATGCGTCATCGATCTGAAGTACCTCACATCTTTAGGAGATTCACCACTATGATACATACTCAGTTTGGTCGGCACATCAAGACCTTTCGGTTTGTTATGCCAAGGAGTATCTCTCCTTTGAGATGCGTGAGATTCTTCAGTCTCACGACACTCTTCATCAGCAGTCCTATCCTCACACCCATGAGCAGAACGGCGTTGCCGAACGCAAGCATCGTCATGTCCTTGAGACTGCACGAGCCTTGTTTCTCTCTGCGTCGGTTCCTTACTCCTACTGGGCTGAAGCTGTCATGACAGCTGTCCACCTCATCAATATCACTCCGTCGTCTGCTCTGTCCGGTGCCACCCCATACGAGTGCCTTCACTCCAGCCCACCTGACTACTCTCTTCTTCGTACGTTTGGCTACACGTGTTTCGTTCTTCTTCCTCCCTATGAGCGCACCAAACTCTCTGCGAGGTCTGTTAGGTGTGTTCACTTGGGGCTCAGTCGGGAGCACAAGGGGTATCGCTGCTACGATCCCTTGCCTCGTCGGATCCGTGTCTCCCGTCACGTCTCCTTTGTTGAGGATGTCCCGTACTTTTCACCTGAGTCTCGGGATCTTTCCTTGTCTTCTGCGTCATCCTCCTTACCTTCCTCACATCTCCACATCCCTGTTCTACCCCCGATTTCTGTTGCCCCATCCACGCTTACTCCACCTCCATCTTCCCCGCCACCTCCACCACCACCACCACCACCATCACCACCACCTCCTCCGTCTCCCTCGCCACCTCCACCACCACCTGTTACTCGTGTCTATGTTCGTCGGTCTGCAGCTCCTCCTCCAGAGTCGGTTCATACTGATACTCCCTCGCCTGATGCTGCTGCCTCCTCCTCCCCGGTCGTGGATCCTGCTCCTGTTCGGCGCTACCCAGCGCGCGAACATCACCCTCCTGACAGATATGACTACTCTCCTGACAGGTTTGGCTACTCTACTTTTCCCTCTGACTCTCCTGACTCTTCTGGCTACTCTGCCAGTGTCTCCTATTCACCATCCTTTCAGGCTTTTCTTACTGCTATACACACCCATCGAGAGCCCCAATCGTACCGTGAGGCAGCGTTACATCCAGAGTGGCGGCAGGCCATGTCAGTTGAGCTTGAGGCTTTTCAGCGGACCCAGACATGGGAGTTGGTGCCTTGTCCCTCCGGGGTGGTGCCTGTTAGCTGCAAGTGGATATTCAAGGTCAAGACTCGACCTGACGGATCCATTGAGCGGCACAAGGCTCACCTCGTTGCCCGTGGCTTCTCCCAGGAGTATGGGATTGACTACGAGGAGACGTTTGCTCCAGTTGCTCGAATGACTACTGTGCGCACCCTCTTAGCTGTGGCAGCTGCTTGAGGGTGGCCTCTCCATCAGATGGATGTCACCAATGCGTTTCTCCACGGTGATCTCTCCGAGGAAGTCTACATGGCTCCTCCTCTGGGCATTTTAGTTCCTCCAGGGCATGTGTGTCGGTTGCGCCGAGCCATCTATGGGCTCAAGCAGGCCCCTTGTGCCTGGTTTGAGCGATTTCGCAGTGCAGTTCTGGCGGCCGGGTTTGTTGAGCGTCACTCCGACTATGCCTTTTTCACTCGCTCCTCCAGTCAGGGCATTGCAGTTCTTCTCCTCTATGTGGATGATATGATCATCACTGGGGATGACAGTGCCACCATCGCTTCTCTCCAGCGGCACCTCTAGAGTCAGTTTGAGATGAAAGATCTGGGCTCTCTTCGCTACTTTTTGGGCCTTGAGATTGCCCGGTCAGCTCGTGGTCTGTTGGTCTCCCAACAGAAGTACATCTCCAACATCCTTGCTGATGCTGCTCTTACTGACACACGCACTGCTGATACACCCATGTAGCTCAATTTGAAGCTTCTCGCTACAGATGGTGAGCCGCTCCAGGATGTCTCCCACTACTAGAGGCTGGTTGGGATGCTCGTCTATCTCACCATGACCCGGCCAGACATTGCCCATGCTGTTGGCATTGTCAGTCAGTTTGTTCAGGCTCCACGGTCAGTACACTATGCAGCTGTTCTTCGGATTATCCGCTACCTCCGGGGCACCATCACCCGTTCACTAATGTTTCCCTCCACCTCTCCGTTGGTGCTGCGTGCCTACTCCGATGCAGATTGGGCAGGAGATGCAGCCACTCGTCGATCTACTACAGGATACTGTGTGTTTCTGGGTGATTCACTGATTTCGTGGCGCAGCAAGAAGCAGGAGTCTGTTGCTCGCTCCAGCACCGAAGCCGAATACAGGGCTATGGCTTCCACCACCGCCGAGATTGTCTGGCTTCGCCGCCTTCTGTTCGACTTGGGAGTGGTGATATCTGGGCCCACCCCTCTCTTCTGTGACAACCGGAGTGCTATTCAGATTGCAAGCAACCCGGTCTTCCATGAGCGAACAAAACATATTGAAGTTGATTGTCATTATGTTCGCCAGGCGTTTCTCGACCACACCATCTCCCTGCCTTTCATTTCCTCATCGGAGCAGACTGCTGATTTTCTGACGAAGCCCCTGACGATTGCTCGCTTCCGGCATTTTCTAGGCAAACTCTCGGTTCATGATCCACCGTGAGTTTGAGGGGGAGTGTTAATGTACATATAGATGGGTCGGGTTTACTGTACAGTCGGGTCGGATTGTATAGATATACATGTACATATATTGGGCTTGTGTCCCTCAATGGAATGCATTCTATTCCTCTCCAAACCCTAGCCGTCATCTCCTAACACTCTAAAATAGACTGAATCCAATCTTAGTTGACTGAACTAGATTTACTTGTTTGAGTCCAATTGAGATGATATGGGTTTTAGGCCTAATGGGATTGACCCAATAAATAAAGATTAATAGTATTGGGATGAGCCTAATATTATTTAACCGATTTTGATCTTAGAACTATTGGGCTGGCCTGAATTACTTAAATGGGGTTGGCCCAATTGATTTAATTAGACCGAACCCAAATGGATTTAACCCAAACCATTTGAGTTGGAACCACTTGATTCGACCTAACCATGTTAAATTGGCTAACCCAATGAGATAAGGTGGCTAACCGGTTTCGGGTATGGCGCACAGTGGCAGCCAATGGTGGTCCCGCACGCGACGGGCAGAGATCGAAAGTGATCTGACGATGATCCGGCGGTTGGCGAGCGACGGGCCGACGGCGTCGATCAGGTCGAGTGGCTAGTGGCTTAGGAGGTTCTTGGGATTTATGAAGAATGGTGGGTGGTGGGACCCCTATATATACTAGGTTTTAGAATCCCAAATGTTGGGGTTTATTTACATTAATCCAATTGTTAATAGTCTTTAACAATTTATAGGTAAGAATAGGAAGGACCCTCTTCTGCTGTAATGGAAAATCTCTAGAGTTTTTCAGTTACAAAGCCCTTCAGTAGAAAGGCCCTCTAGATTCTTTGGCATTTTATATTAATTCCCATATAATTCTATAATCAAGGAACTGATGGTCTGATGGCTAAGGAGAATGTGTATTTATATGGGTGATAAGGGTTCAAATCTTATCTTTGGCTATTTCTTCTTTTGTTTTTTTCGCCTATCAAACAATGTCGAAATTTATATAAGAAATTGTACGGTTCAGTGAGCCCTACACAATGGTCATCTGGGTTTCTGATTTGATCACTTTATAACGTGATTTTGATAGTTCAAAGCATGTTTTATCATTAATAAATGGAATAAGAATAAATACAAAGTTTCTTTTTTTAGAAAATCCCTCTCAGAGAACGAGGGGGTGGGGGGGTTTTGGCCTTGACCCCTACCAGTTTATTAAAAAAACAAACTATTGCAACCTAAGAAAAAAGAAAGAAAAAAGGCAGAAAAAACTGAAAGACAGTACAAATCAAGGAATCCAAGCGATCCTTAGCTTTGCCCTGGAGAGCAATCTTCCACGTCAACAACAAAGACTTCACATGGCAGAGGAAGCCATCAGTAGAGTGCTTCTTACCATTAAAGACTATGTTATTGCATTCTGTCCATATAGCCCAACACACTGCCACCACCAGAAGATCCCACGTTTGTCGGAGCTGCTTCGGAATCCGTTTCCTGCGCCACCTAGTCCACAAAGATTTCAGAGTCACCAGGCGGCCACCAATTGACAACCTATTCCGAATCTTGATCCAGATCAAAGAAGAGAAAGGGCAATTCAAAAACAAGTGATTAGCCGTTTCTATCAGGTCGACGCAAAGGGGGGCACGAGATATCTGAAAAATTCGGGTGGCTTCTCTTCCGAAGGTTCAACGGGTTAGGACACGATTATGCAGTACCAGTCACATGAAGATTTTGAAACATAGTGGAGCTCTGGTCTTCCACAACGCCGAGGCCAGAGGGCACATCAAACCCCCAGAGTTAATGAACCGGTAGGACTTAGCTATGAATTGCCCTGAGGGGGTCCATCACCAGCTAGTCTTGTCCGGCTCTACATTCACCAAGATGAGGTTGAGAATCCCCATCAGTTCCTCCAGATAGGTTGAAAGGTCCGGTGGAATGTCTACCAAGAAGTGAGTCCTCCACACCGTGACCCTATTCTCCCATTGGCATTGCGAGGATACTGAGGTAGTAGCCGACTGCGCAAGGGAAAACAGGTCCAGGAAGAGCTTGCACAGAGGGAGCTCCCCCGCCCATCGGTCTCCCCAAAAGCGAATCCTCTTACCATTACCCAACACCAGCTTGTTACCGCATTTGTAAACCTGCCCCACTTTCAGAATTCCACGCCAAAAATGGGAGAGCTTGCCCGATCTCCGCTCTTTACTTGAACGGCCGAAAACCGCTTAAAGTACCTGGCACGAATGATCTGACTCCAAGTGTCCCCCTGGTCATTCTGTAGTCGCCACCACCATTTGCCTAACATAGCTTTATTATGTTCTCTGAGATTGATGACCCCGAGATCTCCTTGATCCTTAGATTTGCAAACCGACCCTCAATTCATCAAATGGTAGGATCCAGCGTTACCATCCCGCTCCTTTCCAAAGAAAAGAACTTCTGAAAGTGTCAATATACTTGATCACCCAAGAGGGAAGGAAGAAGAAAGCCAAGTAGTACGCTGGGATGGCTATCAATACTGCATTGATCAATGTCAATCGCCCGCCAACCAACCGAAAGGTGCTTGCCTTTCCATCCCTCTAATCGCTCTTCAACCTTCTCAATGACTTTGAACCAGTCCGATCTCCGAAGCTCCTTGTCATAAACCGGGAGTCCAAGGTACTTCAGCGGCAGGCTGTCTGCCCGACAGTTCATGATCCTGGCCAGGCAAGTTCTTCGGCTGAGATCTGGTCCCAGATAATAAGCCGAAGAGTTGGAGAAGTTGATTTTCAGACTAGTCGTCAGCTCAACCGAGTAAAGAATGATCTTGAGAGCCGCAACCTGCACTCTCGTGGCCCCGCACAAAATTTCTTTTTATCCTTACAGATAGCCTAGATTGATTTGTACTCTTGGACTTCAAAAGGTTTATTAATTTTTCTCTGAGCTTACCCATTAAATTTCCATTGATAATTAGTTGCCCTGACATAAGTGCAAAAATAGTCTTGTGATTCATGACTTATATTTCTCATTTTATAGGTTTTCAGGTGCTGGTTCAGGCCCTTGAACAATTGATAGAAGATGAACCTACTAAGAAGATGTCCTCAACACAATTGGTTTGGCTGTATTCCATTATGTTGTTTGCAACTATGGTAAAATTGGCTCTCTGGCTTTTCTGCAGAACCTCAGGAAACAAGATTGTCCGTGCCTACGCCGAGGTTTTGTCACTGAATCTCCATATTTGGACCCCTCTGATTGTTTCATGTTGATTTTTCTTGACACTTGTTGCATCATATCATTCTAAAATTGTATGACCACTGTTGAAATTCAGGATCATTATTTTGACGTGGTAACCAATGTTGTGGGGTTGGTTGCTACTGTTCTCGGGGATAAATTCTACTGGTGGATAGACCCTGTTGGGGCCATTATCCTTGCAATTTATACAGTTGCAAATTGGTCCGGAACCGTCTGGAAAAATGCAGGTTTAATTCCCAATCTATACTTCTAGTTATGCTAATATTATTTTGAAAAATCATTCAATTTGTTTTACCTTTAGGTTCTCTACTTTAGGGTGAGGGGCCTTAAATTTTAGGTCACTATTAAGAGATCTGCTTAGAAGAAAGCTTCTTATGTTTCTATTTCCTGCCCTATATTGAAAATTTTCTCTCTTCATTAGTCAGCAGTGAAACTAAAAGAAATACCAACAGGAGTGCTTTAAAATGAAGGTTGATTGGTCTCGTAAGGAAGTGCATAATCATTTGAGAAAACACTAGAAAAGTACTGAAGAAAGTTACAAGTATGAACTCTGTGACAAACCCTAGAAAGGAGAGAGAGATGGCTAGGGTTTGGGGCGAGAATGGAATGAATCTCTCATTAGGCCAATAGACCAATATAAGGTGAATACATGTGAGTCATCTATACACTAAGTGGATGTATATACATGAATACATCTTAACACCCCCCCTCAAACTCAGGGTGGATCATGCACTAAGAGTTTGACAATCAAAGACCGAAAACGTGGCGTAGGATGTGACTTCGTGAAGAAGTTTGCGATCTGCTCTACTGAGGGAACGAAGGGTAGTGAGATCGTAATGGCCTCATACTCCTGTCAGACGAAGAGACAGTCAATCTCGATGTGCTTTGTCCTTTCATGAAAAACCAGGTTGCTAGTAATCTGAATAGCACTCCGGTTATCACAGTGAAGTGGAGTAGGCTCGGAGAAAGCAACACCGAGATCACTGAGGAGACGTCGAAGGTGAACTATCTCCTTAGTCGTGGAGGCCATGGCTCTGTACTCAGCCTCAGTGTTAGAGAGAGACACCACTTTCTGCTTCTTACTGCGCCAGGATATCAAAGAGTCGCCGAGAAACAAGCAGTAACCAGTGGTGGAGTAGCGTGTAGTCAGATCTCCAGCCCAGTCTGCATCTGAGTAGACTTGAAGGCTGAGAGAGGAGGACGACGACAGAAACAAAGAGCGAGTAACTATCCCTCTGAGGTACCGGAGGATCCGAAGAAGAGCACCGTAGTGAACTGAGTGTGGAGTTGCAACAAACTAACTGACAATGCTGACGGCGTGTGTAATGTCAGGCCGAGTGATGCAGAGGTAGACGAGCTGTCCCATAATCTGCCTGTACCGAGTGGGATTTGAAAGAGGAACTCCATCTGTAGGACGTAGCTTCGAGTGAAGCTCAAGTGGGGTGTCTACTGTGCGGTTATCTGTGAGGGCAGCACGACTAAGGATGTTTGAAAGGTACTTCTGCTGAGAGAGCATAATGCCATCCGCACTGTATGCAACCTCAAGACCAAGAAAGTAGCGAAACGTACCCAAATCCTTCATCTGAAACTTGTTCCTCAAGTGCTGCTGAAGACTAGCAATCGCAGCAGAGTCATCTCCAGTGATGATCATGTCGTCCACGTATAACAGGAGGATCGCCTGGCCCTGCGGGGACGACCTGACAAACAGAGAATGGTCATCACTGCTCTCTGAGTAACCAAGTTCCCTGACAGCACGACGAAACCGCTCAAACCAGGTGCGAGGAGCTTTCTTGAGCCCATAAATAGCCCGACGAAGACGACACACGTGCTGAGAAGGAATACGGAGACCAGGAGGAGGATCCATGTAAACAGTCTCAGACAGGTCACCATGAAGAAAGGCATTTTTCACGTTCATCTGAAGAAGGGCCCATCGATGAACAGCTGCAACCGCCAGAAGAGCTCGAACGGTGGTTATTTGAGCCACCGGAGCAAAGGTCTCCTCGTAGTCAACGCCATACTCTTGAGTAAAGTCACGAGCCACCACCCGAGCCTTGTGGCGCTCAATGGATCCATCAGGTCGGTGCTTGACCTTATAGATCCACTTGCAGCTGACAGGCTCAACGCCAGAGGGTAAAGGGACAACATCCCAGGTCTGAGTCTACTAAAAGGCCTGAAACTCCTCATCCATAGAACGAGGTATGCATTGTTCACTGCCTCTACATCTTTTCCCCTCCGATTTCCCTCTCATTGAATCCCAATTCCTTGTTTTCCCTCTCTTTCCTCTTTTTGTGAAATTCCAAATCTAAACACCCGATCCTTTATAACCCCCCTTCACAACCCCATCTAAACCACTTAAAGAAACCACCTATAACTAGATCCTTTATAACCCCCTCACAAAGAGAAATAGAAACCTCTTGCCTTCTGTTTGAGTTGGGTTAATAACCCAGTTCACTAAACCTATTAAAAATCCTATCCTTTAAACCTGTGACAAACCCTAGAAGAAGAGAGAGGGAGAGAGAAAGAGAGAGAGAGAGCTAGGGTTTGGGGAGAGAATGGAATGAATCTCTCATAAGGCCAATAGACCAATATAAGGTGAATACATGTGAGTCATCTATACACTAAGTGTATGTATATACATAAATACATCTTAACACCCCCTCTCAAACTCAGGGTGGATCATGCACCAAGAGTTTGGCAATCAAAGACCGAAAACATGGCGTAGGATGTGACTTCGTGAAGAAGTCTGCGATCTGCTATGCTGAGGGAATGAAGGGTAGTGAGATTGTCATGGCCTCATACTCCTGTCGGACGAAGTGACAGTCAATCTCGATGTGCTTTGTCCTTTCATGAAAAACCGGGTTGTAGCAATCTGAATAGTACTCCGGTTATCACAGTGAAGTGGAGTAGGCTCGGAGACAGCAACACCGAGATCACTGAGGACACGTCGAAGGTGAACTATCTCCTTAGTCGTGGAGGCCATGGCTCTGTACTCAGCCTCAGTGCTAGAGAGGGACACCACTTTCTGCTTCTTACTGCGCCAGGATATCAAAGAGTCACCGAGAAATAAGCAGTAACTAGTGGTGGAGCGGTGTGTAGTCGGATCTCCAGCCCAGTCTGTATCTGATTAGGCTCGAAGGCTGAGAGAGGAGGACGACGACAGAAACAAAGAGCGAGTAACTGTCCCTCTAAGGCACCGGAGGATCCGAAGAAGAGCACCGTAGTGAACTGAGTGTGGAGCTGCAACAAATTGACTGACAATGCTGACAGCGTGTGCAATGTCAGACCGAGTGATGCAGAGATAGACGAGCTGTCCCACAATCTGCCTGTACTGAGTGGGATCTGAAAGAGAAACTCCATCTGTAGGACGTAGCTTCGAGTGAAGCTCAAGAGGGGTGTCTACTGTGCGGTTATCTGTGAGGGCAGCACGACTAAGGATATCTGTAAGGTACTTCTACTGAGAGAGCAAAATGTCATCTGCACTGTATGCAACCTCAAGACCAAGAAATTAGCGAAGCGTACCCAAATCCTTCATCTGAAACTGGTTCCTCAAGTGCTGCTGAAGACTAGCAATCGCAGCAGAGTCATCTCCAGTGATGATCATGTTGTCCATGTATAACAGGAGGATCGCCCGGCCCTGCGGGGACGACCTAACAAACAGAGAGTGGTCCTAACTGCTTTCTGAGTAACCAAGTTCCCTGACAGCACGACGGAACCACTCAAACCAGGCACGAGGAGCTTGCTTGAGCCCATAAATGGCCCGACGAAGACGACATACGTGCTGAGAAGGAACACGGAGACCAGGAGGAGGATCCATGTAAACAGTCTCAGACAGGTCACTGTGAAGAAAAGTATTTTTCATGTCCATCTGAAGAAGAGCCCATCGATGAACGGCTGCAACCGCCAGGAGAGCTTGAACGGTGGTCATCTGAGCCACTGGAGCAAAGGTCTCCTCGTAGTCAACGCTATACTCTTGAGTAAAGCCACGAGCCACCACCCGAGCCTTGTGGTGCTCAACGGATCCATCAGGTCGGTGCTTGACCTTATAGATCCACTTGCAGCTGACAGGCTCAACGCCATAGGGCAGAGGGACAACATCCCAGATCTGAGTCTGTTGAAAATCCTGAAACTCCTCATCCATAGCCTGACGCCACTGAGGAAATTGAATTACCTCAGAGTAGGACCGGGGCTCCTGATCTGCGCGCACAACAGAAAGAAAGGCAGTAAACTGAGGCGAGTAACTTCAAACAAAGGCAAAACAAAAACGATCAGGAGGCCCAATGTCGTGGCTAAAGCAGTCAGGCGGGTGATGCTGGCGCTGAGGGTAGCGAGGCGGGGACGGATCCACGACTAACAATGACGGAGCAGGCACAGGAGTCGGAAAACTAGGAGGAACCTCAACAACAGGAGAGCCGACATCCACTGAGAAGAAAGGACACAGAGACATAGGGGTAGGCCGGCGAGAATAAACCTGAGGAAATGGAGAGACAACCCGGGGAGGAGAGAGAGGCACGGGCAGAGAGGAGGAAGCCTCGGAGGAGTCCCCTGGAGACGCTGGGGAAACAACTGGCAACGGAGCCAGTGGTGCCGAGGGAGCTGGTGGTGGGAAAGGAGCCGACGGAGCCGGGGGAACCAGAGAGGCCGACGAGGGAGGCATAGGTGTCGATGATAGAGGAGAAGAAACATCGAGAAAGGTGAGATCCAGCTTCAGGAGAGTAGTAGGGCATATCCTCTACAAAGGAGACGTGTCGAGAGATACGCAAGCGACGAGCAACGGGTCATAGCAGAGGTATCCCTTGTGCTCAGTGCTGATCCCAAGAAGGATGCACTTAGCTGCCTGAGCAGACAACTTCGTGCGTTCATGGAG
Organism: Chamaelirium japonicum; assembly: GCA_947650365.1. Classification (NCBI taxonomy): domain Eukaryota; kingdom Viridiplantae; phylum Streptophyta; class Magnoliopsida; order Liliales; family Melanthiaceae; genus Chamaelirium; species Chamaelirium japonicum. The sequence goes on from OX393558.1 coordinate 13,271,282, forward strand.
AGGAAGAAAAACAAAACAGGTGCACCCAAAAGTGCGAAGAGGGCTGTAGTCAGGAGTGGTAGAGAGGAGACGCTCATGAGGGGACAAGTCGTCCGGAAGAACCGACGACGGAGTGATGTTAATGAGCTGGACTGAGGTGAGAAGAGCCTCAGCCCAGAATCGTCGAGGAACAGAACCAGAAAGAAGGAGAGCACGAGTAGTCGCAAGAATATGGCGATGTTTTCGCTCAGCAACGCCATTCTGCTCATGGATGTGAGGACACGAGTGCTGGAAATAGTCCCATGGGACTGAATAAAGCTGCGCATAGCGGTAGATAGATACTCAAGGGCACAATCAGATCGAAAGATCTTGATGCACCAATTAAACTGTGTGTGAATCATGGAGGTGAAGTCCTTATAGACTTGGAGGATATCCGATCGACGGCGAAGAAGGTAGACCCATGTGTAGCGACTGTAATCATCCACAAACGAGACATAATATAAATACCCAATCATAGAAGGGAGAGGAGAGGGGCCCCAGATATCAGAATGAACAAGATCAAAAGGAGCGGAGCTCTGAGATGTACTGGATGAAAAGGGAAGGGCAGCAGCTTTTGCGAGCTTGCAGCCAGTACATGTAGATAAAGATGAAAAAGGACCACGACCTAGAGCTCCAGAATGGAGTAATCTCTTAAGGCGTGTTTCTGACACATGACCTAGTCTTCTATGCCACAGGTCGGCATTAGGAGAAACAACTCCACAAAACCTAGATGATGACGGATCCAAAGAGTGAAGAAACTCCATCTGGTAGAGTCCGCCTGCCCTACGACCTGCTCCCATTGGTCGGCCAGTACGCAGATCCTGCACAGAACAAGAGGAAGAGGTAAATGTCACAGAGCAGCCAGAGTCACACAGAGCACTAACAGAAATCAGGTGCATGTGGAGTGTGGGAGCATGAAGCACAGAGGATAAGGAGAGATGGCAAGCAGGGGCGGAGGCTGAAGTAATGGATCCAGACTGTGAGATGGTTAAGCGAGAACCATCTGCAGTGTGGATCGGTGGCAGGTGCGTCGCAGGCTGACAGGCAGTGAGCAGGGAGGCATCTGGAGTCATGTGGTGTGAAGCACCCGAATCCAGTATCCAAACAATGGGACTACCAGAAGAGGCAGAGAAGGCTGAGACGCTGGAAGATCCAGGAGTAGCGGCAGACTGCTGAGTGAGTTTAAGCTGAGATAGTTCCTCACTGTGAGCGTGGAAAAAGATTCGAGTCGTCTTTATTGCGGATCACACGAGATTACAAATTTTTGATCAGGAGATTGTGGGAGAGATCCTCTGGAGGGTCCCTTTGATCCGCGTCTCCACGTGGTATTCGTGCGAGAGCTCTGAAGGGGTTGTCCAGGATAGGGGTCTTTACAGGGTGAGGGTTTTTGAGAGGCTAAGGAGTTTCCGCCGTTGATTTTGTCCCGTCCGTGCTTCGTGCTTTCTTGGCTAGGGAGGCTTTGGGCTTCGTTCCTCGGTCTTCGTGTATTCCTCGATCCTTGCTCGACCTTGGCGTCCTTGATCGTCGGTTCGCGGCATCGATCGTGTTTTTGGCGTCAGCTTTGGCTTTAGCTTTCGGCTTTGGCGTAGCTTTGGCGTGGCTCGGGCTTTTGTTTTGCTTTGGCGCTTGCGCTTGAACGTAAACAGGTAGAGACTTGCGATGCTTTAGTTCTTCCGGACTTTGCGTCGTATCGGCTAGAACGTGCGGTGCTTTGCTCGTGACCGTCGTAGTTGCTTTGTTTTGGCACGTGCGTTGCTTTAGTGCGGGCTTTACTGGTGCGTCTGCTTTGGCTTCTGGCGTTGGCTTTGACTTTAGCTTTGACTCGATCTTCTTCTAGAACGGCGACGCTTCTTCAAGGCTTCTTTATTCTTCCGGCTTCCTCGACGGTTGTGGCGTCGGTTGGCTTCTTCTCCGGGCGTATTTGGCTTGATCGGAGTTGAAAGCTTCTTGCGGAGATGGTGGGTGTAGCACCGATCTCCGTGCGACGGTTGTAGCGTCGGCTTTTCTTGATGAAGACGGCGGGGGTAGCACCGATCTTCGCACGACGGTTGTAGCGTCGGCTTTTGTTGACGAAGACGGCAGGGGTAGCACCGGCTTCAGGCCTTCTTCTCCCGGCTTTCTTCTTCGTGCCTCTGAGGTACCGGAGGATCCGAAGAAGAGCACCGTAGTGAACTGAGTGTGGAGTTGCAACAAACTAACTGACAATGCTGACGGCGTGTGTAATGTCAGGCCGAGTGATGCAGAGGTAGACGAGCTGTCCCATAATCTGCCTGTACCGAGTGGGATTTGAAAGAGGAACTCCATCTGTAGGACGTAGCTTCGAGTGAAGCTCAAGTGGGGTGTCTACTGTGCGGTTATCTGTGAGGGCAGCACGACTAAGGATGTTTGAAAGGTACTTCTGCTGAGAGAGCATAATGCCATCCGCACTGTATGCAACCTCAAGACCAAGAAAGTAGCGAAGCGTACCCAAATCCTTCATCTGAAACTTGTTCCTCAAGTGCTGCTGAAGACTAGCAATCGCAGCAGAGTCATCTCCAGTGATGATCATGTCGTCCACGTATAACAGGAGGATCGCCTGGCCCTGCGGGGACGACCTGACAAACAGAGAATGGTCATCACTGCTCTCTGAGTAACCAAGTTCCCTGACAGCACGACGAAACCGCTCAAACCAGGTGCGAGGAGCTTTCTTGAGCCCATAAATGGCCCGACGAAGACGACACACGTGCTGAGAAGGAATACGGAGACCAGGAGGAGGATCCATGTAAACAGTCTCAGACAGGTCACCATGAAGAAAGGCATTTTTCACGTCCATCTGAAGAAGGGCCCATCGATGAACAGCTGCAACCGCCAGAAGAGCTCGAACGGTGGTTATTTGAGCCACCGGAGCAAAGGTCTCCTCGTAGTCAACGCCATACTCTTGAGTAAAGTCACGAGCCACCACCCGAGCCTTGTGGCGCTCAATGGATCCATCAGGTCGGTGCTTGACCTTATAGATCCACTTGCAGCTGACAGGCTCAACGCCAGAGGGTAAAGGGACAACATCCCAGGTCTGAGTCTACTAAAAGGCCTGAAACTCCTCATCCATAGAACGAGGTATGCATTGTTCACTGCCTCTACATCTTTTCCCCTCCGATTTCCCTCTCATTGAATCCCAATTCCTTGTTTTCCCTCTCTTTCCTCTTTTTGTGAAATTCCAAATCTAAACACCCGATCCTTTATAACCCCCCTTCACAACCCCATCTAAACCACTTAAAGAAACCACCTATAACTAGATCCTTTATAACCCCCTCACAAAGAGAAATAGAAACCTCTTGCCTTCTGTTTGAGTTGGGTTAATAACCCAGTTCACTAAACCTATTAAAAATCCTATCCTTTAAACCTGTGACAAACCCTAGAAGAAGAGAGAGGGAGAGAGAAAGAGAGAGAGAGAGCTAGGGTTTGGGGAGAGAATGGAATGAATCTCTCATGAGGCCAATAGACCAATATAAGGTGAATACATGTGAGTCATCTATACACTAAGTGTATGTATATACATGAATACATCTTAACACCCCCTCTCAAACTCAGGGTGGATCATGCACCAAGAGTTTGGCAATCAAAGACCGAAAACATGGCGTAGGATGTGACTTCGTGAAGAAGTCTGCGATCTGCTATGCTGAGGGAATGAAGGGTAGTGAGATTGTCATGGCCTCATACTCCTGTCGGACGAAGTGACAGTCAATCTCGATGTGCTTTGTCCTTTCATGAAAAACCGGGTTGTAGCAATCTGAATAGTACTCCGGTTATCACAGTGAAGTGGAGTAGGCTCGGAGACAGCAACACCGAGATCACTGAGGACACGTCGAAGGTGAACTATCTCCTTAGTCGTGGAGGCCATGGCTCTGTACTCAGCCTCAGTGCTAGAGAGGGACACCACTTTCTGCTTCTTACTGCGCCAGGATATCAAAGAGTCACCGAGAAACAAGCAGTAACTAGTGGTGGAGCGGTGTGTAGTCGGATCTCCAGCCCAGTCTGTATCTGATTAGGCTCGAAGGCTGAGAGAGGAGGACGACGACAGAAACAAAGAGCGAGTAACTGTCCCTCTAAGGCACCGGAGGATCCGAAGAATAGCACCGTAGTGAACTGAGTGTGGAGCTGCAACAAACTGACTGACAATGCTGACAGCGTGTGCAATGTCAGACCGAGTGATGCAGAGATAGACGAGCTGTCCCACAATCTGCCTGTACTGAGTGGGATCTGAAAGAGAAACTCCATCTGTAGGACGTAGCTTCGAGTGAAGCTCAAGAGGGGTGTCTACTGTGCGGTTATCTGTGAGGGCAGCACGACTAAGGATATCTGTAAGGTACTTCTACTGAGAGAGCAAAATGTCATCTGCACTGTATGCAACCTCAAGACCAAGAAATTAGCGAAGCGTACCCAAATCCTTCATCTGAAACTGGTTCCTCAAGTGCTGCTGAAGACTAGCAATCGCAGCAGAGTCATCTCCAGTGATGATCATGTTGTCCATGTATAACAGGAGGATCGCCCGGCCCTGCGGGGACGACCTAACAAACAGAGAGTGGTCCTAACTGCTTTCTGAGTAACCAAGTTCCCTGACAGCACGACGGAACCACTCAAACCAGGCACGAGGAGCTTGCTTGAGCCCATAAATGGCCCGACGAAGACGACATACGTGCTGAGAAGGAACACGGAGACCAGGAGGAGGATCCATGTAAACAGTCTCAGACAGGTCACTGTGAAGAAAAGTATTTTTCATGTCCATTTGAAGAAGTGCCCATCGATGAACGGCTGCAACCGCCAGGAGAGCTTGAACGGTGGTCATCTGAGCCACTGGAGCAAAGGTCTCCTCGTAGTCAATGCTATACTCTTGAGTAAAGCCACGAGCCACCACCCGAGCCTTGTGGTGCTCAACGGATCCATCAGGTCGGTGCTTGACCTTATAGATCCACTTGCAGCTGACAGGCTCAACGCCATAGGGCAGAGGGACAACATCCCAGATCTGAGTCTGTTGAAAATCCTGCAACTCCTCATCCATAGCCTGACGCCACTGAGGAAATTGAATTACCTCAGAGTAGGACCGGGGCTCCTGATCTGCGCGCACAGCAGAAAGAAAGGCAGTAAACTGAGGCGAGTAACTGCAAACAAAGGCAAAACAAAAACGATCAGGAGGCCCAATGTCGTGGCTAAAGCAGTCAGGCGGGTGATGCTGGCGCTGAGGGTAGCGAGGCGGGGACGGATCCACGACTAACAATGACGGAGCAGGCACAGGAGTCGGAAAACTAGGAGGAACCTCAACAACAGGAGAGCCGACATCCACTGAGAAGAAAGGACACAGAGACATAGGGGTAGGCCGGCGAGAATAAACCTGAGGAAATGGAGAGACAACCCGGGAGGAGAGAGAGGCACGGGCAGAGAGGAGGAAGCCTCGGAGGAGTCCCCTGGAGACGCTGGGGAAACAACTGGCAAGGGAGCCAGTGGTGCCGAGGGAGCTGGTGGTGGGAAAGGAGCCGACGGAGCCGGGGGAACCAGAGAGGCCGACGAGGGAGGCATAGGTGTCGATGATAGAGGAGAAGAAACATCGAGAAAGGTGAGATCCAGCTTCAGGAGAGTAGTAGGGCATATCCTCTACAAAGGAGACGTGTCGAGAGATACGCAAGCGACGAGCAACGGGTCATAGCAGAGGTATCCCTTGTGCTCAGTGCTGATCCCAAGAAGGATGCACTTAGCTGCCTAAGCAGACAACTTCGTGCGTTCATGGAGAGGAAGAAAAACAAAACAGGTGCACCCAAAAGTGCGAAGAGGGCTGTAGTCAGGAGTGGTAGAGAGGAGACGCTCATGAGGGGACAAGTCGTCTGGAAGAACCGACGACGGAGTGATGTTAATGAGCTGGACTGAGGTGAGAAGAGCCTCAGCCCAGAATCGTCGAGGAACAGAACCAGAAAGAAGGAGAGCACGAGTAGTCGCAAGAATATGGCGATGTTTTCGCTCAGCAACGCCATTCTGCTCATGGATGTGAGGACACGAGTGCTGGAAATAGTCCCATGGGACTGAATAAAGCTGCGCATAGCGGTAGATAGATACTCAAGGGCACAATCAGATCGAAAGATCTTGATGCACCAATTAAACTGTGTGTGAATCATGGAGGTGAAGTCCTTATAGACTTGGAGGATATCCGATCGACGGCGAAGAAGGTAGACCCATGTGTAGCGACTGTAATCATCCACAAACGAGACATAATATAAATACCCAATCATAGAAGGGAGAGGAGAGGGGCCCCAGATATCAGAATGAACAAGATCAAAAGGAGCGGAGCTCTGAGATGTACTGGATGAAAAGGGAAGGGCAGCAGCTTTTGCGAGCTTGCAGCCAGTACATGTAGATAAAGATGAAAAAGGACCACGACCTAGAGCTCCAGAATGGAGTAATCTCTTAAGGCGTGTTTCTGACACATGACCTAGTCTTCTATGCCACAGGTCGGCATTAGGAGAAACAACTCCACAAAACCTAGATGATGACGGATCCAAAGAGTGAAGAAACTCCATCTGGTAGAGTCCGCCTGCCCTACGACTTGCTCCCATTGGTCGGCCAGTATGCAGATCCTGCACAGAACAAGAGGAAGAGGTAAATGTCACAGAGCAGCCAGAGTCACACAGAGCACTAACAGAAATCAGGTGCATGTGGAGTGTGGGATCATGAAGCACAGAGGATAAGGAGAGATGGCAAGCAGGGGCGGAGGCTGAAGTAATGGATCCAGACTGTGAGATGGTTAAGCGAGAACCATCTGCAGTGTGGATCGGTGGCAGGTGCGTCGCAGGCTGACAGGCAGTGAGCAGGGAGGCATCTGGAGTCATGTGGTGTGAAGCACCCGAATCCAGTATCCAAACAATGGGACTACCAGAAGAGGCAGAGAAGGCTGAGACGCTGGAAGATCCAGGAGTAGCGGCAGACTGCTGAGTGAGTTTAAGCTGAGATAGTTCCTCACTGTGAGCGCGGAAAAAGATTCGAGTCGTCTTTATTGCGGATCACACGAGATTACAAATTTTTGATCAGGAGATTGTGGGAGAGATCCTCTGGAGGGTCCCTTTGATCCGCGTCTCCACGTGGTATTCGTGCGAGAGCTCTGAAGGGGTTGTCCAGGATAGGGGTCTTTACAGGGTGAGGGTTTTTGAGAGGCTAAGGAGTTTCCGCCGTTGATTTTGTCCCGTCCGTGCTTCGTGCTTTCTTGGCTAGGGAGGCTTTGGGCTTCGTTCCTCGGTCTTCGTGTATTCCTCGATCCTTGCTCGACCTTGGCGTCCTTGATCGTCGGTTCGCGGCATCGATCGTGTTTTTGGCGTCAGCTTTGGCTTTAGCTTTCGGCTTTGGCGTGGCTCGGGCTTTTGTTTTGCTTTGGCGCTTGCGCTTGAACGTAAACAGGTAGAGACTTGCGATGCTTTAGTTCTTCCGGACTTTGCGTCGTATCGGCTAGAACGTGCGGTGCTTTGCTCGTGACCGTCGTAGTTGCTTTGTTTTGGCACGTGCGTTGCTTTAGTGCGGGCTTTACTGGTGCGTCTGCTTTGGCTTCTGGCGTTGGCTTTGACTTTAGCTTTGACTCGATCTTCTTCTAGAACGGCGACGCTTCTTCAAGGCTTCTTTATTCTTCCGGCTTCCTCGACGGTTGTGGCGTCGGTTGGCTTCTTCTCCGGGCGTATTTGGCTTGATCGGAGTTGAAAGCTTCTTGCGGAGATGGTGGGTGTAGCACCGATCTCCGTGCGACGGTTGTAGCGTCGGCTTATCTTGATGAAGACGGCGGGGGTAGCACCGATCTTCGCACGACGGTTGTAGCGTCGGCTTTTGTTGACGAAGACGGCAGGGGTAGCACCGGCTTCAGGCCTTCTTCTCCCGGCTTTCTTCTTCGTGCAAGGAGTTGATGCCTTTGTTGAAGACGACGGGTGGTGTCGGCTTCGATCTTCTTCTCCGGCCTTTGCTTATGGCGTCTTCGGAGCTGATGAAGATCGTTGGAGCAGTCGGGGTGATGACGACTCTGGGTCTTCTTCTCCAAGCTTTCTTCTTCGTGCGAGGAGTCGAAGCTTTGATCTTCGAGTACAAGGTCTTCACGTTGATGAGGACTTGAAGGGCCAAGGATTCCCGTAGGACGTGCTTGCCGTGTCTCGTGAAGCCTTCGGTCTTCGAGCGTTGGAGCTTCTCTTACGGAGCTCTTTCGTCTTCAGTTTTCGGACCCTTTGTGCCTTCCCCCACCCCCTCTATTTATAGGCAAAGGGGAGCGGTTGGGGGAGATAAATCTGAAATCTTTTTGTTTCCTCCGATATCTCCCCCCATAACCATCAAGATATTGTTCCTTTATCCAAGGAAACAAACCCGATCCCCTCCTTTTTAGTTGGGGTGGTTATGGGCTAGATGTGACTCGATCTTTAAAGATCGAGTTGTTATTTTTTTGTTGCAGTTTTGGATCGAATGGCGACACAACGTCATCTTGTCCGTTGGATCTAGGGATCGTCGCGGATCTACGGCTGCGTAGACGTCCACGCCACCTCCCCCCGCATCGAGGCGGTTTTTGATTTCTTTTTCTTTTTCTTTTCTTTTCTTTTTCTTTTTCTTTTCTTTTTTCTTTTATGGCCGGCCCCACCTCTCCATGAGGAGGGGGGCACGGTTTTCAAGAGGGGGGGCCGGTGGGCCCCCCTCTTTGTGTTCGAGTCGCAGGTTCGGTGGGACCCGTTCGCTTCAAGTTGAGCCATGGTGCGCGGATTGAGCTTGCACGCGGGCCGAGTGTGCATGCGGGCCGTTTGTGTGCGGGCCCAATTCCGCATGCGGGCCGTTGTGTATGGGCCAAGGTTCGCATGTGGGCCGTTGTGTGTGGGCCAAGTCGCATGCGGGCCGTTGTGCGTGGGCCAGATTTTCGCATGTGGGCCGTTGTGTGCGGGCCCAAGTTGCATGGGCGAGTCGGGTTCGACCCGATGGCCGTTGGGTGCGGGCCTATTTTTCATGTACAAATCGGGTTCGACCCGTGGGCTAATTTCGATGCTCACAAGTGCCCCCTCAAGTTCGAGTGCGCCCGCGGGAAACCCGTAGCGCTTGGACTTGAGTCGCGTATTCGTGTGGGATTAGGTCTTTAAAAGGACCCCCGTTTTTCGTTTCTCTTCATTATCAGTGATTCCCGGCGGCTTGGAGGCGAAAGCTCTGCTAGGGTTTCTCGCTTCGCGATAATGCCGCGGAAGATGAAGGTGGTCACGCCATGGGGTTCGCGGAGGAAAGGAGACCGCCGGCCCATGGAGGGCGGAGGGCTGCCGACGAGGTGATCCTCCTCCTCCTCCTCCTCCTCCTTCTTCTTCTTCTACTGGTTCGCATGGTGGGTCGTGGGCCGGTGCGGTGGCCGGTGGCGCGGGAGGGCGCAGGCCGGAGGAGGGGCTGCGAGGTGCGGAGGCGGGCTCGACCAGGGGCTGCGGGGTGCGGTCGGCGGGCGAGCCGGAGATGGGGCGCGACCGGGGGCTGCGGTGTGCGACCGGCGCGCGGGCTGGAGACGGGGCGCGGCCGGAGCGCGGGTCGGAGGCGGGGCGCGGCCGGAGCGTGGGTCAGAGGCGGGCTCAGCCAGAGGTGCGGGCGCAGCGAGCAGGGCGCGGGGCGCGGGGGCCGGAGGGCGCAGGCCGGAGGAAGGGCTCAGCGCGCAGGGCACGTGGGCCGGTGCAGCGGCTGCTGGTGGCGCGGGAGGGCGCAGGCCGGAGGAGGGGCTGACCGGGGGCTGCGGGGTGCGGGTGCAGCGGCGGTGCGGCGACCGGCGCTGGTCGAGGCCGATAGCACCCCCCCCCTGCGTGTTTAAACAGGAGAGAGGGGGTCGCGGCTTTTTGCCGTGACCCCCCTCCTTTTTCCTTTATTTGCTCGAAGGACGGGCGACCCTTTTGCTTAGCCCCCCCCCTGTTTCCTTTATTTGCTCGAAGGACGGGCGGCCCTTTTGCTTAGGCCCCCCCCCCTGTTTTCTTTATTTTGCTCAAAGGACGGGTGGCCCTTTTGCTTAGGCCCCCCCTTGTTTTCTTGTTTCTGTATTCGGGACCTGCGGCCCTTTTTTTCAACCGAGATTCCCCCTTGTTTCTTCGTTCTGGGATTCAGAACCTGTGGCCCTTTAGCCGAGGCTTCTCTTTGCTTCTTCGTTCAGGCATTCGAGATTTGCGGCCTCTTTTTTTTTTTTTTGACTTGTGCTTTTCTCTGTATTGGACTTGTACTTTTCTTGCTATCTGACTTGGGCCTTGTCTTCTTTCTTTTTCAGATCTCGTCGTTACGAGAGCTTTCCGAGTTCCGGCTGGATCGTCGATGCGGTCTCCCACGGAAGTACGCATCTTCGTTTCCCCTTTGCGCAAGTCTTCAACCACCGTGCTTCGAGACAGGAGGCCAGACTGTCAGTACTTCAGCTTTCGACGCACGAGCGAGTTTGTGAGGATGGCGTGGCCGACGGCTCTTGCCGCGTGTTGAAACTGGGCGAGCGTATCCTTACCGACGAAGGATCTTCCCGGCAAGTTGTACGGCCAAGCTTGGGGTTGCCGTTCCACCACACTGGCGAGGAGTCGGTTCCGATCCCTGTTGTTGCTTTGAAGATATGCTCCCGCCGTACGCGATGGGGCGTGGAGATTCAACCGCGTGGAGATGTCACATACCTGGGAGGTTTTCGGGACTGGATGAGAGAGCTGTCTGGCGCGTTGGAGGCGGAGCCAGGGATGGAGCGTCTGGTGAGGTTTATGGAGCCAGCTTGTTGGGAGTACAGCCGACCGGACGGTATGTACCGGGCTTTGTGTGAGCAGTGGTGCCCTGAGACCAATACCTTTTTGACCGGAGCTGGTGAAATCGGGATCACCCTTCGTGACGTGCACGTCATCTCTGGGTGTCCAGAAGTTCGGAGCTACTATCAGGAGGAGGTTCCTTCTCTGGAGGTCTTGACGGACCCAGACGAGTCTCCTAGCTTCTGCCTTTTGCTTTTTAAGGCATATGCTATTATAGCGGCGCGCGAGCGGTCTGACTGGGTACTCCACTCGGATTGGGTGGACTTCTGGTTTCGAGGAGAGTATCGTCACGCTCCCCCTTCGAGTCACCCGATGTAGAGATATGCATCGTCAAAGAGACCGGCGCCTGGTACTTTCCGGCGACCGATTGAATCTCTGAAGAAAGAATGGTGCTCTATGGTCAGAGCGCAACGTCCCTGGGAAGTTTTGGGACTTGAGGAATGCAGCGATGCCTGGCGTGCTGCTTACTGGTCAGCGGGGTTGGTACTTTTCCTTTGCCGCTTTGCTTTACCCTGGGAAGGGGATGTGATACGTCCTGGGACCTTCCTTGCAGCTGCTCGGATGGTGAATGGAGAGTTTCTTAACCTGGCGCCGGTGATCCTCTGCTCGTTGTACGGAGGGCTCAGCGGAACCTACTGGAGTTTATCGAGTGCGGGTAATGCAAGAGGGGAAGTAGGCAGAGCCAGTTCCTTTTGCCCCCTGCATTACCTCTATGGTTGGATTGGGCTTCACTTTCCGAAGGGGATCTTTGCAGCGCGCGGACCTTCGACCTCGGTGCCCTTTCTTCCTTGTGTGGGGGGTGTGATGAATGCTTATTATGCATGGGAGCGTTCGAAGCCTAGTGCCCGAGAGTGTTTGAGACGTATGGGCCCTTCTGACTTTGAATTCGTATCGGAGAATGCACTTGCACCTTCTACAAGATCCCTGGTGTGTGATGGGGCGGAGATGCCCGAGCACTTGTACTGGAGCATGGTGAGTTGCAGGCCTGGGTATCTTGTTTGGCGTCGTGGGGATGTAGTAGAGGTGGCACGGTACTCTCCCCACCGGTTTGCTCGACAGCAGGGTTTCCGCCAAGAGTTGCCGGGGACTCCTTTGCGTATGCAGTCACGTTACACCCCGCAGGAAGCGTATCGCCTCTGGGGAGCGCTTTACGACAGATTTACTGGGTGCATTTTCTCACCGGGGATCAAGTCGGGCGGAAAGGATGCTGCAACTCCTGAGTATCGTTGCTGGGTCAACGAGTCAGTGCTTCCCCTCCTGGCTAGCCTTTCGCTGGACGTCCTTACTAGCAGCGAGCGGGCTGAATTTTCTTTTGACTCTTTGGCGGGGTCAGAGGATCGCCGTCTTTGGTCCGAGGAGCGACGATCGGAGAGATCTTGTGGCCATCGAGAGAGTACTTCCCAGGCTTCACTCTCTGTGCAAGAAGTTGAGATGGCTCCATCCTCCAAGGTTCAAAGTCTTCCTGAGACTCAGGCTTCTTGGAGTGGGTGTGCTTCTCCCAAGAGGAGAAAGTTGGATCTCTTACGTGAGGCAGCTTTGGCTGGTGCTGGTGAGGCAGAGCCAGCTCGAGAGGGAGTGCCAGGGCTTTTTGCCGATGAGGTAATCCCTCTTTCTGGGGTAGCTTCATCGGATGCTGCAGGTATATCTCGTTTCTAGTTTCTTATGAATTTCTGTGCTTGTACTCTTATTTCGTTGGCTGAGTTGTTCAGCTCTCATCTTGGCAGGGTCTGCTGGACCGGACTGCGAGTCTGCCCCGAAGGGGGTTGGGTAGGAGTGCTCTCCCATCAGAGCAACGTTGATTGAAGGTGGCGGGTTGGATGTTCCCTGGGATAACTTGGAGCTTTTGGGAGCGTGTGGAGCAGGTTTTGCCGGCAGTGCTGTCAACCTGGACGATATCGACGTGGAGCAGTTGGGCTTTGGGGAGAAGAATGAGGTCTCTAGTGTAGGGAGAGAACAGACTCCTCTAGTTGGGTCCGGTACTCTGGCAGAGGCTACTCCCGCAATCGTTTCGTCGGAAGGTTTGCCTGTATCTTCTCCTTCGGCCCCGGTGGTACCGCTGACTGTTATCACGGCGATGGTCCAGGAAGCGGTTCCTGCACTTGAGTCTTCAGGACCGGAGCCCACCTTGCCTGTGCACTCAGGGGCTGACAGGCAAAAGTGCAGTTTGCGAGACCTTCTTTCTGCGCTACTTTTGGAGAGCTGTCGGAAGTACATTCAGACGACGCTCGCACCCTTCCAGGAGGAAGGTTTTGACGCTTTGAGCAGCTGGTGGGTCCTAGAGGGGCCTGAGTTTTGCAAGAACCTAGCGGCCTTCCAGGTAGATTGCTCTTTGTTTGAGGCACAGATGTGTGCTCTCTTGGCGGACAGTGAAGCTCATCGCTTGAAACGGGCTTCGATGGAAGATGACCTTCCCTGATACTGGCAAAGGCCGAGGACGAGGAGCGTCGACTGGAGGCGCAGCATGCACTTGCCACTACGAGCCTTGTTCGGGCACGGAAGAAGCTAGAGGCTGCTCGCGCATCTTTCGAGAAAGCTGAAACGATCGAGAAGTCTTCTGGAGCAAACCTCACAAAGCAACGTATCGAGCTGGCGACGCATCGGGAGCGGATAGCTTCTCAGTCTTCAGAGTTGCAGCGCATGGAGGTTACTGGCGGCGAGCTGCTCCAACGTCTCAAAGAATTTAATTCGCTTTACTAGCAATGTCGCATTTCCTTTTCTTGTTTGTCATTTCTGCTGGACAGACTTATAGTTCTGCTTTTCTTTATCTGGTGATAACTTAATATCATGCATCTATTTTCTGGACTTGTCTTCTGGAATGGCAGAGTTTGGTTGTGTTCCTTTTGTTTGGGCTGAACCTTTACAGGCTGCCTACGTACCCTACTAAGAGGGATCAAGTCACATGTAGTTCCTTTTTTTTTTTTTGTGCAAGGAGTGTAGCCCTGCTTTTAGGCATAGTACCTTTTGAGGTACTTGCCATTGATAGGGCCAAGTGTAAGCCCTTCTGGCGTGGTGAGAAGATACGCACCGTTGGAGTAGACCTTTTTGATTACGTGTGGTCCATCCCACTTGGCGTCGAACTTCTTCCCTCCTCGATGCGAGAGGATGATGGGGCGTTTAACTGCCAGCACCAATTCTCCTATTTGGAAGGATCGAGGCGAATCCTTTTGTTGAAGGCTCGGGTCAACCTGGCTTGATAGCATTCCAGGCGTTGCTGGGCTTCGAGACGCTTTTCATCCAGGGCTTCCAATTCTGCTAGGCGAAGTTGAGTGTTGTTGCCGTTGACGAGGCCTTCCTGGACAGCTATTCTAAGTGACGGAATCTGAAGCTCAAGTGGGAGGACAGCTTCTACTCCGTATACTAGTGAGTACGGAGTTGCCTGTGTTGGCGTGCGAAAAGAGGTGCGATATGCCCATAGCGCTTCGCCCATGCGTTCATGCCAGTCATTTTTTGATTTTGAGACGACTTTCTCCAAAAGTTTACAGAGTGTTTTGTTGAAAGCTTCAGCTAGACCGTTGGCCGAGGCGTTGTACATGGTTGAACATCTTTGCTTGATATCGAATTTAGCGCAAAACTGGCTGACAGCGGCATTCTTGAATTGCTTCCCGTTGTCCGTAACGATATAGCGAGGAATGCCGTACCGGAAGATGATGTCGTTCTGGATGAAGTTGATGACAGAGTGCCTGGTAACTTCTCGCAATGGTACTGCCTCAGCCCACTTGGAGAAGTAATCTGTTGCTGCCAGGATGTAAAGATGCTGCTTGGATGACTTGGGTAGCGGACCGACAATATCGAGTCCCCATCCATCGAAGGGCCATGATGCAATGGTTGGATGCAAAGGTTCCGGAGGCTGACAGATGTAGTCGCCATGCAGCTGGCAAGTGTGGCATCTTTTTGCAAACTTGAGGGAGTCCTTGATCATAGTGGGCCAGTAGTACCCCATCCGCCTGATGCGGAAGTGCAGTTTTGGACCGGACTGATGTGAGCCACAGATTCCGGCATGGACTTCTTCTAATGCTGTTTTCGCTTCTTCTTTTGCAAGACACCTCAGGAGCGCACCATCGTAGCTTCGATGGTACAACTCGTTGTTGAAGTGGAAGAATTTCAGAGACCGCCGGCGAATGTCGACCTTACACTTTGGATCTTCAGGGAGCTTCCCGTGGACAAGAAAGTCTATGAATGGTTGTCTCCAATCTAGCTCGTCAGTCACGAGAACGTGTACTACATTGACTTGGTCCGGGATTCCCATAGGGAGGTCCTCCTCGGTGATCACCATCCTCTTACAGATAGGGACGATGAGTTGGCTTCTTTCTGGGAACGGGAGTGTCGCCGCCAAATTTGAGAGCGCATCAACCTGCTGATTAAGGTTTCTGGGGACGTGCTAGATTGAATCATTTTTTAGTGTACCAAGGAGTTTCAGGGCTCGCAGGTGTAATGGTACGAGGTATTCTTTGTTGACTTCGTATGCTCCCAAGATTTGTTGAATGACGAGTTGAGAGTCGCCAAAAATTGTGAGCCCTTGAAGTTTCATATCATTGGCGTATTCGAGGCCAATAATCAAGGCTTGATATTCCGCCCTGTTGTTGGAGCATGGTTCTGATAGCAGAAACGAGAAGGGGAGTACTTCATCGTTTGGCGTGACGAAGATAACCCCTGCTCCTGCTACGTCTTGCCTTGCCGCGCCGTCGAAGAACATTTTCCAAGAAGGGGCGATATCGATGCAGAATACTTCTTCGTCTGGAAGGTCTTCTGATAGTTCCCATTCCGCTGGGAGAGGGTATTCTGCTAGGAAGTCCGCGAGAGCTTGACCTTTGACCGCTTTACGAGGGACAAAGGTGATGTCAAACTCAAGGAGGAGCAAAGCCCACTTGGCCAGACATCCGGAGAGCACTGATCTTGACATGATGTATTTGAGCGGGTCGGCTTTTGAGATGAGTCTGATGGCGTGAGCTAACATGTTGTGTCGCAGCTTCTTTGTAGCAAAGATGAGCGCCAGACAGACCTTCTCAATCGGGGAGTAGTGTAGCTCCGCGCCGATGAGAGTGCGGCTCAAATAGTAGCATGCTATTTCCTTGCCTAGCTCATTGTCTTGAGCCAGGAGTGCCCACAAGGACTGCTCCTAGGCGCTGATGTAAAGGACCAATGGTTTTCCTTGGACTGGTGCTGTCAGAACTGGAGGCTTGAGTAAGTAATTTCTGATGTTCTGGAGGGCTTCCTGACAAGCTTCATCCCATTTGAATGGTGCTCCTTTCTTCATGAGGCGACTGAAGGGCCTACATTTTCCAGCTAAGTTGGCGATAAATCTCCTGATATATGCCAGGTGGCCTTGGAGACCTCTGAGATCTCTTACCGTTTTTGGGATTGGCATATTGAGAATAGCATCTATTTTGGATTGATCTATCTCGATGCCTCGATGTCGTACGACAAAGCCGAGAACCTTACCCGAGGAGACTCTAAATGTGCAATTAAGCGGGTTCATGCGGAGCTGGTACCTTCGAAGCCGTTTGAAGATCAGCTCAAGGTCCTGAAGATGTGCTGACTTTTGTCTTGACTTTACCACGAGATCGTCGACATAGCATTCCACATTCTGATGAAGGATATCGTCGAAAAATTTTTGCATGGCTCGTTGGTAGGTAGCTCCTGCATTTTTCAAGCCGAAAGGCATGACTTTGTAGCAGTAGATCCCTTTTGGCGTGCGGAATGCCGTAAGTTCTTCATCTTTGGGTGCCATCCGGATCTGGTTGTAGCCTGAGGATCCATCCATGAAGGTCAGTGCTTCATGGCCTGTTGTTGCATCCACCATCAGTTCTGTGATTGGCAGTGGAAAGTCATCTTTGGGGCATGCATTGTTTAAGTCCCTGAAGTCCACGCATACTCTGATCTGGCCGTTCTTTTTCTTGACTGGGACCACGCTGGAGATCCACGTTGGATATTTAACTTCTCGGATAAAGCCAGCCTCAATGAGCTTGTTGACTTCACCTTCTATTTGAGGTACTAGTTTCGGCCGGTAGCGTCTTTGTCCTTGCTTGATAGCGCTAGCTCCATGTCTGACAGCAAGCTGGTGTACTGCGATCTTTGGGTCAAGTCCGGGCATTTCCTTGTAGGACCATGCAAAGACATCTCTGTATTCTTGGAGTAACTTGACGTATGCGGCCTCCTCTTCGGGAGTCAGGAGTGCGCTTACGAATGTAGGCCGAGGATCCTCCTGCGTTCCCAAATTGATTTCCTTCAAATCGTCGATGGTAGATTGCCCCCCTTCTTCGAGGACGGACGGGGCTTGTGGCAACTCGTCGTCCGAAGTAGAAGTTTCGTCGACCGAAGTGTCCGCAATTGTGATATGATTAAGAGACACCAGAAGGATGTCGGGGACATCGGCAGTTTGAAAGAATGATTTGGGTGGGTGGGTGGGAATGATTTTTCTCACCTCAGTGGGTGGCTTTCCCAAAACGGTCGAATACTGACCTTCGCTTTGCTTGTCTGATTGGCCCAAGTCTTTTGAATACTGATATGGGATTTTGACTTGCCTGGTTTTTGACGTTCTTCTTTTGCTTTTGAGGTATGATCCAATGCCAAGCTCGATATCGTCTTCTTTTGGCGCCCTTTGTAGCGGGATGAATAACATTGGTGGAGCGTGCATTGGAGGCTGACAATCCCTCTTCCGCTTCATCTACCAACTTCACCTCAATGTAGTTAGAGGTGAAGGTCTTCTCTCCTGTTATCTTGATGACCATCGGGGTTTGACGGGAGCCGATGCCTCGCCGATTTGGTGGGATCTGCTCGCCGCCCTAGAGTAAGTGGGCTTGAGTCTTAGTCATCCCGTGTGGTATTGGAGCTGGCAGGAGCGTACTCATATGTGCAGCACTGTCTATGTCGTAGCCAGCTTTGAACAGCAGCTTGGCGGCATTTTGCCCCCAGCTTCCTTTTGGCTTGAATGTGAGTTGGCTGGATTCGAAGGAATTGATGGGTTTTGGCGGACTTGAAGCTTGCCCCAGGCTGGGTAGTGGCAGTGTCATCTCTTGCAGAGTGATGACATTAGCTTCCGACAACGGTTGGACCATCCCTTTTGGCGAGGCAAAAGGTGGTGGTTCATCTTTGCGAAGCCACTGAGGCGTGAGGCGTAAGACTGTCGTAGCTTGGACAGGTAATGAAGTATGCTTCATGGATCTTGGCTTGGAGCTGATGCGCATCCTTCGTCTTGGCGCTAGCACTTCTTTGACTTCGTGTATCGCCTTAGATGGTGGCACTGGATTTGGAGTTGGCAGAGCTTCATCCTGCTCCATCCTTTTAGCTTTCTGAGTTCGAGGAGTTTTAGCTGGAAGGATTTTTGCAACAAGGTCCTTTGCTTGGTAAAACTTGGCATCGGCGAGGTGCGCTTCAGCCTCATTGAATGGCTTGTCGTCTGCAACAATGCACTTCTCCAGACCTTCCTCGTAGTACTTGAGGCATTGGTGCCAGGTAGACACTACGACACCGTTTCGTGCAGCCACGGTCTTCCCAGTAAAAGGTGATATGATGTTTGACAGTCAATGACGTGGAAAAGAACCGTCGTGTCAAGCTGACTGATGGAGAGTTTTAGACGAATGATCCCTATGGTGGACTGTCCTCCTTGGTTGAACCCTTGAATGACCAGCTGGCTTTGTGAGAGCTGGTCGGTGGTGATGCCGAGCTGGCGCATTGTTTGGATATGCATGATGTTGACGGCGGAGCCGCAGTCTAACAGGATTCGATTTACCGGCTTCTTGTTGATGTATCCCGAGACATAGACAGGTCAATTGTGCAGTCGTGCTCCGAGTTGCAGATCTTCGTCCGAGAAAGTTATTGCTGCGTTACATGAGACAATAATTTTGTCCTTCTCGGCGTTTTTCTTCTTTCTTTTGTAGCTGTCTGGGTCTGTCAAAGCCTCGGCCATTGCTAGGCGAGCTTTCTCTGGGAGGTGTAGTGCTTCTATGAGTGGCAAGTGCAGGATTGCCTCATCGTAAGCAGCAGTACTGTCTTTGTCGGAATCATCATCCTCGTTGCCGGTGTTGCTTTCTTTAGAAGGCTTGATCCTATCTTCTTCTTCCGGCGCCATGTGGATCTCAACCATGCAACAGGAGGCTTCGTGCTGCTGATCAGCTGGGAGGAAGTAATCGGGGAAGAACTCTTGCAACGTTGCCGGTTCTGGAGGGTTTTGCAGGAGGAGATCATCAGGATCTACTGGCGGTACTTTGAACGCCTTCCTTCCTGGAGCTTTGCTTTTCTTTTTGTAAGTTCTTCGTTCCGGAAGCTTTCTTGTTACCCGATCTAGCTTGCGACTTCTTGGCATCCATGACCTTCGTCTGCGAGGCAACATGACCCATGCATCTTCATCAGTGGATTCTTCGTTACCAAGGTGAAGGTCTGGAGTGGCAGCTGTAGGTTCTTCATGGGTCGGGGAGACCTGCTCCTCTGGGGACCTTGGTGGTTCGCCTTCTGACTCCCAGCCGGTGGGCTTGATTTCTTCTATTGAGACAGGCAGACAGGCGAAGGTTTGGAATAGAGGACGTAGTAGTCGAATTTACCTGAGGGCTGTCCTAACAGACCGACCTCCAGGTCTCCGTGCTCGTACCTTGTCTGGAGATTTGTGGGTTCTTCATGGGTCGGGGAGACCTGATCCTCTGGGGACCTTGGTGGTTCGCCTTCTGACTCCCAGCCGGTGGGCTTGATTCCTTCTATTGAGACAGGCGGAGGTTTGGAATAGAGGGCGTAGTATTCGAATTTACCTGAGGGCTGGCCTAACAGACCGACCTCCGGGTCTCCTTGCTCGTACCTTGTCTGGAGATTCCGTTGGGACATAGCTTTGTTTGAGAGAGACGTCGACGTAGGCGACGGTTGCCCCCAGGGCAGTGACGTTTCTTCCTCAGCGAGCTTAGGAGCGTACTGCTGTCATCTTGAGACTTTCCGTCGTGGGGCTAACTTCGTAATTGGTCTTTGGCGATTGATGCGCAACTTGGGCCTTCTCTGGTGGGCAGCAACGAGTACTGGTTGAAACGAACCGAAGGTGATGGACGTCATGTTTGCTGTTGCAACGTCGCTGGAGTCGATCTCAATTTTTCCTTGCTTTGCGAGCGCCATGATCTTTTCTTTGAAGACGAAACATTTCTCAATAGGATGGCTAACCAGTCGATGGTATTTGTAGAAGAGCGGATCGTTGACACGATGCATCTGTTCGGGCCTTTTTGAAGGAGGAAGCTCGATCATCTTTTCTTGTAGCAGTTGATCGAACATGGAGGAGACTTCCGAGTCTGGAAAGGGATACTCTTTGGCCTCAAGTTCTTCTAGAGTCATCTTCGACTGTCTTTGGGGTGGAGGCGGTGGTATGACAGCTCCTTTTTCTTGATCCGACTTACCGCTGATTGTGAGTGGCTTGGAGGCCGAGGCGATGTCGACGACGTTAACTTGCTTTGATTTGGGTGTCGGCGGTTTGTCTTTCTTTTCCACCTTCAGGAAGTCTTTGGTCTTTGAGTCCCCGCGATTTGCTAAGCTGAGCTCCATGTCGTGGGCTCGAGTTGCGAGTTCTTCGAAGGACCGAGGCTTGATCCCCTTGAGGATATAGAGTAAGCCCCAGTGCATGCCTTAGGTGCACATCTCGATAGCCGAGTCTTCCGACAAACGGTCTCGTGAATTCAGGGCGAGATTCCTTCATCGATCGATGTAGTCGATTACTGGTTCGTCCTTCCTTTGCTTGACGGTAGTAAGCTCGGTCATGCTAACGATGCGCCGAGTGTTGTAGAAGCGGTTGAGGAATTCCCTCTCCATCTGATCCCAGCTGTCAATGGATCCTGGAGGAAGATCAACATACCAGTCAAAAGCATTACCTTTGAGTGTGCGAACGAATTGCTTCATCATCTCATCGCCGTATGTGCCGGCGTTGTTGCAAGTTTCGACGAAGTGGGCAATGTGTTGCCTTGGGTTCCCCTTTCCGTCGAAGTGTTGAAACTTTGGTGGCTGGAACCCGGTAGGGAAGCGCAGCTGTTGGATCCTTATGGTGTAAGGCTTTGAATATGCCGCCGTAATCGGAGGTAGGCTGCCGTCGTGGGAACGCATCAGGTCAGCCACTAGTGCTTGTATTTGTTGGGCATTCATCGTTGCTGCCACTGAAGGTTGCGCGGCCATTGAGATCGGCACGGGAGCCGAGGAAAGTGCAGGAGTAGTTGCTAGTGTTGCCGGGCCAACTTCTGCAAGAGCAGGAGTTGGAGACGGGGCTGGAGCAGCTACTGGAGAAGCAGGAGGTTGACCGAATATTGTGACATCCCTGGCACTCAGTCTTTGAAGCAAGGTGTTGATGTGACGATCTTTCTCTTCCATTAGTCGGGTGAGCTGAGCCATGTGTTCACCCATTTGCATGACTTGGAGCTGGAGAGCGGACGGAGGATGATGTCGCAGGATGTCTCGATGTTGCACGCCCGCACCCTCGCCATCGTCGTCGGAGACGTAGTTACGCTGACTTGTTTCTGCTTGATGACGGATGTTTGCCCCCGGCAAGGGAGGTGCAAAGTCCGCTGGAGAACCCGAACGGGTTCGGGGTTGGGGTTGGTCCTCCCCAAATTTCTGGACAGATGTTCCAGGATTGAGGCTCATTTCTTCATGCACCAAGGCCTCATTGGCGCTTTGGCGAGCATCTTCGGCAGCAGTTTCTAGCGTGAAGAAGTCCGCAAGGGTTTGAGTGCGCCGAGTGTAGACGCGTACTACCGGGGGAATGACATCCTCCGAGTTTTCTGGATCACCGTGTTGGAGTAGTGGAGACTCGGCGATTGGTGAGAGGCTTGTTGGAGCAAACGTATCATCATTCGTTCCGGCCATGGCAAACTTGAAGCAACTCCTTCAAACGTACGGATGAAAGGAGAGGAGGGTCCCACCGGGCGTGCTAGAAATCTGTGAGCGTGGAAAAAGATTCGGGTCGTCTTTATTGCGGATCACACGAGATTACAAATTTTTGATCAGGAGATTGTGGGAGAGATCCTCTGGAGGGTCCCTTTGATCCGCGTCTCCACGTGGTATTCGTGCGAGAGCTCTGGAGGGGTTGCCCAGGACAGGGGTCTTTACAGGGTGAGGGTTTTTGAGAGGTTAAGGAGTTTCCACTGTTGATTTTGTCCCGTCCGTGCTTCGCGCTTTCTCGGCTAGGGAGGCTTTGGGCTTCGTTCCTCGGTCTTCGTGTCTTCCTCGATCCTTGCTCGACCTTGGCGTCCTTGATCGTCGGTTCGCGGCGTCGATCGTGTTTTTGGCGTCAGCTTTGGCTTTAGCTTTCTGCTTTGGCGTGGCTCGGGCTTTTGCTTTGCTTTGGCGCTTGCGCTTGAACGTAGACGGGTAGAGACTTGCGATGCTTTAGTTCTTCCGGACTTTGCATCGTATCGGCTAGAACGTGTGGTGCTTTGCTCGTGACCGTCGTAGTTGCTTGGCTTTGGCACGTGCGTTGCTTTAGCACGGGCTTTACCGGTGCGTCTGCTTTGGCTTCTGGCGTTGGCTTTGACTTTAGCTTTGACTCGATCTTCTTCTAGAATGGCGATGCTTCTTCAAGGCTTCTTTATTCTTCCAGCTTCCTCGACGGTTGTGGCGTCAGTTGGCTTCTTCTCCGGGCGTATTTGGCTTGATCGGAGTTGAAAGCTTCTTGCGGAGATGGTGGGTGTAGCACCGATCTTCGTGTGACGGTTGTAGCGTCGGCTTTTCTTGATGAAGACGGCGGGGGTAGCACCGATCTTCGCACGACGGTTGTAGCGTCGGCTTTTGTTGACGAAGACGGCAGGGGTAGCACCGGCTTCAGGCCTTCTTCTCCCGGCTTTCTTCTTCGTGCAAGGAGTTGATGCCTTTGTTGAAGACGACGGGTGTTGTCAGCTTCGATCGTCTTCTCCGGCCTTTGCTTATGGCGTCTTCGGAGCTGATGAAGATCGTTGGAGCAGTCGGGGTGATGACGACTCTGGGTGTTCTTCTCCAAGCTTTCTTCTTCGTGCGAGGAGTCGAAGCTTTGATCTTCGAGTGCAAGGTCTTCACGTTGATGAGGACTTGAAGGGCCAAGGATTCCCGTAGGACGTGCTTGCCGTGCCTCGTGAAGCCTTCGGTCTTCGAGCGTTGGAGCTTCTCTTGCGGAGCTCTTTCATCTTCAGCTTTCGGACCCTTTGTGCCTTCCTCCACCCCCTCTATTTATAGGCAAAGGGGAGCGGTTGGGGGAGATAAATCTGAAATCTTTTTGTTTCATCCGATATCTCCCCCCATAACCATCAAGATATTGTTCCTTTATCCAAGGAAACAAACCCGATCCCCTCCTTTTTAGTTGGGGTGGTTATGGGCTAGATGTGACTCGATCTTTAAAGATCGAGTTGTTATTTTTTTGTTGCAGTTTTGGATCGGATGGCGACACAACGTCATCTTGTCCGTTGGATCGAGGGATCGTCGCGGATCTACGGCTGCGTAGACGTCCACGCCACCTCCCCCCGCATCGAGGCGGTTTTTGATTTCTTTTTCTTTTTCTTTTCTTTTTTCTTTTATGGCCGGCCCCACCTCTCCATGAGGAGGGGGCACGGTTTTCAAGAGGGGGGGCCGGTGGGCCCCCCTCTTTGTGTTCGAGTCGCGGGTCCGGTGGGACCCGTTCGCTTCGAGTTGAGCCATGGTGCGCGGATTGAGCTTGCACGCGGGCCGAGTGTGCATGCGGGCCATTTGTGTGCGGGCCCAATTCCGCATGCGGGCCGTTGTGTATGGGCCAAGGTTCGCATGTGGGCCGTTGTGTGTGGGCCAAGTCGCATGCGGGCCGTTGTGTGTGGGCCAGATTTTCGCATGTGGGCCGTTGTGTGCGGGCCCAAGTTGCATGGGCGAGTCGGGTTCGACCCGACGGCCGTTGGGTGCGGGCCTATTTTTCGTGTACAAATCGGGTTCAACCCGTGGGCTAATTTCGATGCCCACACTCACGAATAGATTATTGCTCGCCAATTGAGACGGAAGAGGCAGCAGTAGCAGTAGGAACTGGGCGACCACGACCTCGACCTCTTCCTCGACCTCGATCTCTGTAAGTAGGACGTTTCTTTAGATGAAGTGAGAAACAAGTGTCCACGAAGTAACCCGGTATCTGACAGTGAGTGCAAAATGGTCTGCCATGGGAAGCAGTAGCTGAGGGAGAAGGCACAAAAGACACTGGTGGGCCTGAGACTGGTGGCGGAGCAGCAGCAAGTACACCCTGAAGACTGGGTGGAAGAGGTAAGGCCCTGGAGGCTAGAGTACGCAGACGAGTCTCCTCAGCTACCAGCTCAGCCACAGCCTCATCAAGACGAGGAAGGGTGTCCCGGTGAAGAAGTTGACCGGCCAAAGCACTGAACTCGGGTCGTAGGGCAGCGAATAGCTGATAGAGCTGAAGGCGCTCCCGGTAGAGCTGATACTCGATAGCACGTGACGGGTCAGGAACAGGAGCGAGATCCTGAAGATCATGCCAATAGGAGCACATCTGACAATAAAACTGTTGGATCGTCAACTCTCCCTACTGTGCCGACTGGGCCTGTGTGAGAAGCTGATACTCATGCGCTCCACTCTTCTCAACAAAGCGAGCAGTAGATGACCCCAAATCGCAGCAGAAGTGGCAAGCCCAACCATGTCCCGGCGAAGAGAACGATCTACAGACACAACAAGGTAGGCCTTGATGCGCTGATCGCGAAGGCGCCAGAGACCGTATTTTGCATCGGAAGCAGAAAGCATGGAAGAGCCATCAAGGTGTCCTCGAAGATTGCGACCCTCAAGGGTGGATTCCACTGTGGCTGACCATGTCGGCCAATCGGAGGCCTCTTGGAGAAGAAAGTCGGTGCCGAGCAGGAGGAAATCCCGTGGAATCTCATAGGGAGTCACCGGATGAGACGGCGGAGTCGTCATTGAAGAAGTCGAGGACATGTCCGGAGAGAAGGAAGGCTCGAAGAGCTAGAGGGTTCCCTCCCCCGAATCAAATCAGGCGAGATGCGGGAGGTGTGTCGGGGAAGAGGAGGGCGCGGGTGGCTGCGCGGAGGGGATCGCGCAGAGCAGAGGGTGTACGCGGGGGGCGAGCGGCGCGGGTGTGCGCAGGAGTTGAGGACGGGGCTCCGCGGACTACGCGGAGGGGATCGTGCGGAGCAGAGATCGCACGGGGCAGCGGGATCGCTGCGGGACGCGCCGAGCTCGCGGGATCGCTGCGCTGCGGGACGCGCGGGACTGCGGGATCGCACGGGGCTCACGATCGACGGAGACTAGGGAGCCGTTGACGACGCCGGCGATCAACCTTGCTCTGATACCATGTGACAAACCCTAGAGGAAGAGAGAGAGAGAAAGAGAGAGAGAGAGAACTAGGGTTTGGGGAGAGAATGGAATGAATCTCTCATAAGGCCAATAGACCAATATAAGGTGAATACATGTGAGTCATCTATACACTAAGTGTATGTATATACATGAATACATCTTAACAAAACCAAAAGTGTAAACCCAAATCCCTTTCATTGTTAGCCCGTTTCCCCTATATCCTAAATCAAACCAAACTTGGACCCAATATCTGAACTCGACCCTATAACCCCAAAACTGATGCGCTACCTAATTTTAGCCATTATCTGATACCCACTTGTCGGATATCTTGGGATCGTTTCAAAGTTATCGACGATCCCGATCATCCTTGTTGAGACAGTTCATCGGTAAGGGGGGTACCCACTGGCCACTTAATATACCTGCTGTGGACCTTCCCTTACGACCCGAGTTTTGCGATATTAGGGTATCTAACATAGCATCAGAGTTAGGGTTCACCACCATCTCCTGCTCTGGGTGCTCCCCACCAATCATGTCTTGCCATGCGTGCTCTGTGTGAGGGGGAGTGTTGACGGATAGTCCCTTATTAATGAGGGAGGCACCCATCACCCGCTTAATTTACCCCCTGTGGACCTCCCCTTATGGCCTGGGTTTTGGGGCGTGAGGGTATCTAACATGGTATCAGAGTTGGGCCCGTCTCCTGCTCCGATTATGCCTTTACCGATTGTGCCTTGCTATGCATTCTCCGTGTGAGAAGAGGGGGGGGGGGGGGGGGGGGTGTTCAGATAATCCACCGGTTTAGTCCCACATCGGTAATGGGGGCACCCATTAAGTGATTAATATACCCGTTGTGGACCTCCCCTTACGACCCGAGTTTTGGGATGTGAGGGTATGTAACAATCCTATCAAACCCTTGCAACCTTTCAACAACCTACAAAACCAGATTTCCCCTTATTATTAGAGTGAACTTTCCTATTTTTCGCGGTACTCCCTCATCCGTATTGCATCACTCTTATTAGTGGCAATAGTGAACCTTTGAGGCCCTATGTTATCTGCTATGATACCATGTTGATGTTCATGGTCCATATAAGAATAGAACCATGGTGTGAGAGAGGAGATGAGAGGAGATTGCGAGACAAAAGGAGGGAGAGAATTAGATTGTCATGTCATTCATGTGTGCTCATCTCACATAAACAAGGGATACCATAGGTCGTGCCTAAGATTCAGCAGACAAACATCACATCCATATTTCCAACATATATCATGTCTATATATGAATCCAAAACATAATGATATTGTGCATAGGCTTATGACTTTACTTCTGTAATTCATCCTCATTTATAGTGAGTCTTCTTTGTGTATATATTTGGATTTATGCCTTAATGAGATTTGAGTTATATTTTTACGAAGTTGTCATGGTATAAGAGCCATTACTCTTAACCAGTTAGTGCCAGGATTCGTCACTTAACCACGAAGCATACATATTGCCCAATCATTTAAAGCCAACCGAATGGGATCTTATTGGGTCATCCTCATACTTGGCCAACGCACGGCTGAACCCAATAATGCTATCAGTTAGAAGAACAATTGAACTTTGACAATCATACTTGGCAAACAAAGCGGCATTTCATAGTATTAATGATCTGCTGACTGTAAGATTCTGTTACAGAATTCTCTAGAACTTCTATACAAGTAGCAAGTGCTCTTTATGACTTGGATCTTTTTTTTTTGAGAAATGACTTGGTTCGTCTTTGTGCTTCAAATATATCAGGTTTGAAGGAAAACACACCTTATGACGTAGAACTAGTTAAACTATGGCAGTACTTATTGAAAGTATAATAGACTTTCGTAACTGTACTCTTTACCTTAATTGTGTGTGTACCTAAGATCTCAACCTGAATATGGTTCTCTCCTTTCAGATATTTTACGTGTATTATAAGAAGCTGCCTTGCCTGATGGACTCTCGCGATTTTGATGCAGTTTCATTGGTTGGTCAGTCGGCTCCTCCTGAAATGTTACAGAAGTTGACGTACCTCGTCATAATGCATGATCCTCAAATCAAACGCGTTGATACAGTTCGTGCCTATACCTTTGGGGTTCTTTACTTTGTGGAGGTTAGTCATAAGGTCCTTTCATCTTAAGGTCTCCTTTATTAAAAGAATATTTTGCTAATTGTTCATGTGGATTTGTTTGTACATTTAGAATAAACAACGATATAGTCTGAGAGAGTATGAGAGAACCTGTAGGAAATCAAAACTATGTCTTGGTATATTCAAAGGACATCAGAACTGTGTACCCTTAGGAGCCCATGCGAGCTTGAAAACTGAAGAAGTGTTGAGTAGCGCCAACCGTTGCCTTGTAGTCCTTTATCATGTACTTCTTTAAGAAGTAAGATAGAGGGGCACATCGGCCGGCCTTCTCCTCCAAAGCTCCATACAGTGGAGAACCCTCCAACCGTTACCGGCGATCTGGCCAGGAGAGACCCCCATTGTCTCCAAGTGCCTCCTAGAGAAACCTGACAATGGTAGCCTCAAGCCGCAACGCAGCTGACCGAGCGACACGACTGTCTCGCCAGCTCCCGTATCGACGGGGCCAGTTACGAAGGAAAGCGAGATACCCACCGCGATGTTGAAAGCCGACCGAACGTCTTCTAGCAAAGAAAGCTTCTCAAAAGCTGCGAACCACCCGAAAGCCATCACGACAGGAAAGAACTGGCCGGTCGACAGGAAGGAACTGACCGGTCGATAGAAAGGAACTGGCCGGTCGACAAGGAGGGGATGATCGGTTGACGAAAAGATGATCACCCATCGAGCAAAAGGAGAAACGAGAGCTCAAGAATCAGAAAGAAGTAGGAGGAGAAATGAAAGTGAGACTTTCAGAAGACAAGGGAGGCCTATTTAAAGGAGGATCAAGGAGACCCATGGGGGCACCGCGAGACAGAAAAAAGGCGGGAGAAACTTGATTGACACCCCTTTTCGCCCAGGGTGCGGGAAACGAGAAGGCTCCGAGGATCTCCATGGACGCCACGTGGCACACCAGGAAGAAAGGGGATTTAATGACCCCTCAAAAAAAATAAAGGGGATTTAATAGTCATTTATGGCACTCAGAGCGCGGGAACCAAGATTCAAGCGATACCCTGACATAGAAATCGAGACGATTTAACCACAACCATCAGGCACGGTAAACTGAACACCAGACAACTTGATGGGTAAATGGGGGATCTCGACCGGCCGAAAGACTCAGAGAAACCGACCGGTCAAGAGGGGGTATTGTGTGTACCCTTATAAACGGAGAAACCGACCGATCGGTCGGCCAGGAGAGAGTCGACCGATCGGTCGGCCAGGAGAGAGTCGACCGACCGGTGAGCTAGATAGAAACTGACTGGTTAACTAGGAGAGGGTCGACCGGCCGATCGATCAAGTCGGAACTGACCGACCGGTCGACCAGAAGCAAACTGATCGACAAATCGACCAAGAGGGAGTCGATCGGTCGGCTAGGCCAAGAAGGAAGCAGTTGGTCGACCGAACAACAAGGAGCCTGTCGGTCGACCAACCAATCAGCATTGCAGATTAGCAATGGAATCTTGATTCTTCCGCCCCAATGCAGCTCCGATATCCACACAAAGGTTTGGCCAGAGAATCACGCATCAAGATCCTTTAGTAGTTATTCCCAAGAATCTTGGCCGGGCAATAATTCCGGAAAGACAGCCCATACTCCCGAGATTTTCGGTCGACCAATATGGCAAGAAGCATCCCTGGTCATTACTACCAAGGGCTGGCAGATGACACATCGCCTATCACGAGGCAGTTACGCAGATCGTGGGACACGCCAGCAATCTTGCCTTGCTCGGGGCGCTCGAGCTGTTACCACCAGCCACTATAAAAGGGGACCTACCCCTTCAGAGAGAGGGATCCGAATTTTGGAAGAGGTGCTGCCCAATTCTTTCCGGAGTTTTCGGAGTTTGAGAGAGAGGAAGACCTGAGAGGTCGGCATTTGGGAGGCCGGTCGTCTCTGGGTGTAAGTGGGTCAGGGTGAGAGCTTGTAACATGTTTGGCTTATTAGTGCATTCTCGCCCCACCCCGTGGTTTTTTCCCTTTCGACGTTGAGAAGGGGTTTTTCCACGTAAACCCGATCTGGTCCATTTTTTCTTTGTTCTGTTAGATTGTGTTTTCCAGTTGAACCGCCCCACAATCAGAACCCCCCCCACCAAGAACTATGTGCAAGAGTGGTTGGAAGTCAGTGTATAAATTTCTCAGCTTTATTTCCATGACCTAATCAATGAGACATTGATATGTGCATATACTATATACTGTACTATGATGTTAATGTATATACCGGGTCGGGTTCTATGTACAGTTGGGTCGGGTTGTGTATGTATGCATGCACATATATATTGGGCTTCAGTCCCTCAATAGAGAAGTATTCCATTCTCTCCAAACCCTAGCTGCCATCTCTAACATGGTATCAGAGCTCTAGGGTTCTCCGGCTCCGACAACGACGACACCTTCTCCGGTTCCGATCTCCTCCTCACCGGCTTCCCTTCCGACACAGTAGCACACCTCTCTCCCGGCTTCTCCTATCGGCACCGCAGCCCCACCCTGTCTCCTTTTCTGACTTTGCGGCCCCACCCCGATCCCCTGCTGCCTCCCCTGTCAGCCCCGTCGCACCTCGGCCTTCTCCCCAAACCCCTGCAGCACCCTCGGCCTTTCCCTTGCCACCCGACTCCCTCCTCTGACACCGCAGCCCCCCTCCGCCTTCCCCCCGACCCCCTGCAGCCCCCCCGGCTCCCTCCTCTGACACCGCAGCCCCCCCTCCGCCTCCCCTCAACCCCCTACAACCCCCCCGGCTACCCCTCTGACACCGCAGCCCTCCTTCCGCCTTCTCCATGACCCCCCCCCCTCGACCTTCCGATCCCCTTCCCAACCCCCCGCTTACCCCTCCCGTACCTTCTAGCCTTTTCAGACCTCTGCCTACCAACCCTCGCCAACTTCTCCCTCCCAGCTCACCTTCTGCCATCGCAGCCTCGCCTACCCTCCTCCTCCACCTACAATCTTCCCCCCCCCACCGCTGCTAACTTCTTATGGAGTCCTTCACCATGTCGTCCATCATCGTGATCTCTTCTCCGCTGAAGGCGGTCACATTTCAGTTGTCCTCGGCTAGCGACTAGCTAGATTAGTTGCTCACCATTGAGGCCACTCTTTTTAGTCGTGATCTTTTGGGTCACATCACCGGTGACGACCCGCCTCATGATGCCTCCTTTAGTTCCTCCTCGGTCACTGGTTGCGCTGCTGCTAGCGCCGCGTCTTCTGTTGCTGCCACCACGGCTACTTCCACGGCCGCCCTTATGTGGTGTCGCCATGACCAGGCTATCCGGGCCTATCTCTTGGACGTCGTTACTCGTCCGCTTCTTGCTCCCATCAGCCGCCTTTCTACTGCGCGAGCGATATGGAGGTATCTCTGGAATCGGTTTCTCCCGTGAGGCGGTGCACGTCGGCATCAACTTATCTGTGACTCGTAGTCTGCTCGTTAGGAGGAGCATACAATCTAGGACTTCTTCAGCTTGATGAGTGCCTACTGGCATGAGCTGGACTCCCTGATCCCGGAGCGGTGTGCCTGCCCACGCTCCAGGAATTTCCAGCGCTACCTTGATGAGGGCCACCTGTACCAGTTTCTGGTACCACTTCGGCCGGACTTCGCTCTCATCGCTGCTCAGCTTCTGTACTGTAAGCCACTCCATCGGCTAGGGGATGCCCTATTCGCCTTAGTCGATGAGGAAACTCGCTTTCAGACTCAGGATACTCGTCCTCTTCCACCTGTCTCTGGCTCAGACAACGTCTTGGCGGTCGGGTTCTCCGATGAACCTGTATTCTGTTACTAATGCAAGGAGCCCGGACACATGAAGCATGAGTGTCCCACACGTCCTCCATGCAACCCCCGCTGGGATCCGAATGAGAGAGCACCGCACTGGGCTTCTGTTTCTCGGGATGATCGACGCGGTGGTCGAGGTGGTCGGAGCCGTGGACGTAGCTAGTCCTTCTTCCGCCACTTTGGTGGCGCTGCTGCTACTGTAGAGACTTCGGCGTCCCCCACTGCTACCACTGCACCTTCTCAGCCTGAGCCAGACCGTCTCCAATGCCTCGATGAGCTCCTTCTTTGCTACCTAGCCTCTGCGAGCTCCTCGACTGCTCACGGCCTGTCCACCACCTCTGGTACTGCTACCTCTTGGATTTTCAATTTGGGTGCTTTCTGTTATCTCACCTATGACTACACTGTGCTCACAGACTGTGCTCCTGCTCCTGCCCATATGGAGGTTCGCACTGTGGATGGGACTCTTGTCCCTATTCCGCAATATGGATCTATCACTCCTACCTCAGACTCCACTGGTCGCCTGACCCTATCCCATGTCCATCATGCTCCTCTACTTAACATTAATATGATCTCTATCAGTTATTTCTGTAATTCTGGACTGACTGTCACCTTTACCTCCTCTGCTTGTGTTGTGCAGGATTCACGGACGTGTCGGAGGATTGGACTGGGCCGTAGGACGGGAAGACTTTACTAGCTGTACCACCTCCATGTTTCTCTTATTTCTGTTGAGTCAGTTATGTCAGTCACCTCTGATGCCGACTTGTGGCACAGAAGGTTAGGTCATTTGTCCAGTAATCGACTCAAAAACGTTTTCCGTTCAGGCGCTTTGGGTCTTGTGTAATTCTCTGCTCTCTCTGTCTGTACGAGCCGGTTACAGATTGGCAAAGCATCTGGCTCTGCCATTTTCGGTTAGTGCTTCCCAATCTGTTGCTCCTTTTGATTTAGTGCATTCTGATAGTTGGGGTCTTGCTCTAGTTGCATCATTTACTGATTTTTTGTATTATGTGAGCTTCATAGATGATTACTCCTGTTGCACCTGGGTTTATCTCATGCGTCGCCGCTCCGAGATTCCTCACATTTACCGATCCTTCACTACTATGCTTAACACCCAGTTTGGTCGGCGCATTAAGACCTTTCGGTTTGACTGTGCCCAGGAGTATCTCTCCTCTGAGATGTGTGAGATCCTTCAGACTCATGACACTCTTTACCAATAGTCGTGCCCCCATACCCATGAACGGAATGGAGTCGCCGAGCGCAAACATCGCCATGTCCTCGAGGTAGCACGAGCTCTCCTTCTGTCTGCTTCCGTTCCACATTCCTACTGGGCCGAGACTGTTCTGACCATTGTTCACCTCATCAATATCACTCCGTCCTCCACCCTTTCTGGTGTTATCCCGTATGAGTGGCTTTACTCCACATCTCCTGACTACTCCATGCTTCGCACCTTTGGCTGCACGTGTTTCGTTCTCCTCCCTCCCCATGAGCGTACCAAACTCTCTGCTAGGTCTGTTAGGTGTGTCTACTTGGGGCTCATTCGGGAGCACAAGGGCTATCGGTGCTATGATCCCTTGGCTCGCCGGATCCGTGTCTCTCGTCATGTCTCTTTTATCGAGGATGTCCTGTACTTTTTCACCGAGTCCCGGGATCTTCCCTCACCACCTACGTCACCCTCTATGCCTTCACTACCTCTCACCATCCCCCTTTTTCCTCCGTATCCTGCTCTCACACCATTGACTGTGTCTTTTCTGGTTGAGTCTCTACCACCCTCACCACCTCCACCATTACCACCACCACCACATGTTGGGTCTCCTCCGCCCCCTCCACTACTACCACCTGTCACGCTTGTCTATGTTCGTCGCTCTGCAGCACTTCTTCCCAAGTCGGTTCACATTGGTACTCCCTCGCCTGTTGTTGTTGCTCCCTCCTCTCCGATCGCGGATCCTGCTCTTGTTCGGCGCTACCCGGTGCGCAAACATCACCCTTCTGACAGATATGACTACTCTTCAGACAGTTTTGGCTACTCTGCCTTTACCTCTGACTTTTTTGACCCCTCTGGCTATTCTGCTGTTGCCTCCTATTCTCCATCTTATCAGGCTTTTTTTACTGCCCTTCATACCCACCGGGAGCCTTAGTCGTACCGTGAGACAGCTTTACACCCAGAGTGGTGGCATGCCATGTCAGTGGAGCTTAAGGCTTTTCAGCAGACCTAGATATGGGATCTGGTTCCTTGTCCCTCAGGCGTGGTTCCTGTCAGTTGCAAGTGGATATTCAAGGTCAAGACTCGACCTGACGGATCCATTGAGCGGCATAAGGTCCGCCTCATTTCTCGTGACTTCTCCCAGAAGTATGGGATTGACTACGAGGAGACATTTGCTCCAGTTGCTCGGATAACTACTGTGTGTACCCTCTTAGCTGTGGCAGCTTCTCGAGGGTGGCCTCTCTATCATATGGATGTCACCAATGCGTTCCTTCATGGTGACCTCTCCGAGACGGTATACATGGCTTCTCTTCCGGGCATTTCTGTTCCTCCAGGGCACGTTTGCCGTTTGCGCCGGGCTATCTACGGGCTCAAACAAGTACCTCGGACATGGTTTGAGCGATTCTGCAGTGCAGTTTTGGCAGCTGGGTTTGTAGAGAGACACTCTGACTATGCTCTGTTCACCCGCTCCTCCAGTCAGTGTATTGCTGTGTTGCATCTGTATATGGATGATATGATCATTACCGTGGATGACAGTGCTACCATATCATCCCTTCAGCTTCACCTCCAAAGTCAGTTCGAGATGAAGGATTTGGGTCCTCTGATACTTTCTTGGCCTTGAGATTGCCCGGTCAGCTCGAGGATTGTTGATCTTCCAGCAGAAGTACATTTCCGATATTTTTACTGAGGTTGCTCTTACTGACTCTCGGACGGCTGACACGCTTATAGAGCTCAACTTGAAGCTCCTCTCCTCAGATGGTGAGCCTCTCCAGGATATTTCTCGTTACCAGGGGCTAGTTGGGATGCTTGTTTATCTCACCATGACTAGGTCTGATATTGCCCATGTAGTTGGCATTGTCAGCCAGTTCGTTCAGACTCCTCGCTCGGTTCAATATGCAGCGGTCCTTCAGATTATTCAGTATCTCCACGGCACTGTCACCCGTTCGCTGCTATTTCCTTCCACCTCTCCACTGGTTCTGCGTGCTTACTGCGATACAGATTGGGCTGGAGATGTTGTTACTCGCCAATCTACCATCGGCTACTGTTCCTTGGTGATTCACTCATTCTTGACGTAGCAAGAAATAGGAGTCTGCTGCACGCTTCAGCACCGAAGCCGAATACCGGGCTATGGCTTCCACTACTGCTGAGATTGTCTGGCTTCGACGTCTTCTACTTGACTTGGAAGTCAGGATTTCTGGAGCTACACCTCTATTCTGTGACAATCAGAGTGCCATTCAGATTGCTAGCAACCCGGTTTTTCATGAGTGGACCAAACACATCGAGGTCGACTGTCATTATGTTCGGCAGGAGTTTCTTGCAAACATCATCTCCTTGCCATTCATTCCCTTGATGGAGAAAATTGCTGATTTTCTCACAAAGCCTATGACGATTTCTCGATTTCGTCATTTTATAAGTAAACTCTCGGTACATGATCCACCGTGAGTTTGAGGGGGAGTGTTAATGTATATACCAGGTCGGGTTCTATGTACAGTTGGGTCGGGTTGTGTGTGTATGCATGTAGATATATATTGGGCTTCAGTCCCTCAATAAGGAAGTATTCCATTCTCTCCAAATCCTAGCCGTCATCTCCTAACATATGATATCAAGCACTGCATCCAATGTGGTGCGTTCGATTGATAACTTGGTTGGTGCTTGTGGCTGTGGGAGACTCCATTTTCTAATCATCTGGTTTGGGTGCCCAACCTGATCTCATCCCTTGGCAAAGGACGTGTAACCAGGATAGACACTTGGATGTGGGTCCAGTCATAAGTGAATTAAATTGCCCCTAGTCATAAGTAACCTTTGGCTCGAACCTATCTTGGCATGGGTCCAAATGAGTCCATCTTGCTTGTTCCAGCTCAAACTGAACCAATCTTGATCATGTGCACCTGATTCGGATCAATCTAGACCAATTTATAACCGGTCTAGCTTGACCTTGTTCAGCCGAGCTACATTGGTCCTAAGCTAAAACATATAGATCTTAGACACCGACGTCATAGAGATGGTAACTCTTACACATTTACCCATCTGCTATGGAAGTTATAATCACATTTAATCCCAATTCCGATCTAGCTGGTTTGAGCTCTTTATTCAAAGGGGACTTTACGATCCATCCATTTAATTAACTTCCATTTGCATTAAGGACGAACAAAACTTCGCTATTAACAGAGATCCATGATTTAAAGTTTTAATTGCAATAGGTCCAACAACTGATAAAACGACTCATATGCCGTTCCATTAACCATCGGTTTCACAACACGACGAAAAAGTTTCGGAATCTGAAACTTCTTTATCATGTTGTGAAACCCTAACCCTAATTCTATACCCTAAATAGTGAACCCTAACCCTAATTCTACCCTAAATAGTGAACCCAAACCCTAACCTAATTCCTAAACCCAAACCACAGTAGCTGCTACAGTAGGAGAGGATCTCATGGGTAGATTTGGCATTTTAAAAAAATAACTAATAAAAAACTGGTTAGAAGATGACCTCTTATGCGTACAAACCGTTGTACATGACCACCTTTTAATCTAAATTCATTTTGTAGACGTAATGTAAACCAATACTATTATACTGGACCTACAGCTAATTACCCCTTTTTTCAATGGCAGGTTGACATTGAACTGCAGGAGGATTTGCCTCTAAAAGAAGCACATGCCATCGGGGAGTCGCTGCAGATAAAGATCGAGGAACTGCCTGAAGTTGAGCGTGCCTTTGTGCATCTCGACTTCGAATGTGATCACAAGCCGGAGCATTCTGTTCTTTGCAAGCTCCCCAACAGCCATGACTGAGCTCCATTCCTTCGCTTCCAAATCTACTGTAAGTTTATCATGATCACCTTTCTTTCTTTTACTCAAAATGTCTCGGTAGGAATACACTCGTTACCGATGGAGATATCAATGTTGTAATTTTAATTGGACAAAAATCTACGTTCTTTCGAGTTTTTCCAAAATGTGTTCAGTTTAGAATGTCGTGGGTCTGAAATTATCATGAAACTATCACTACTCTTTGTAGATTGAACTGAGTACTGTGGAGTTCTCCTTGAATATGAGGGTCATGGTTGAATTCAGTATTATGCTCTCATCTATAACTGTGTTACAAGCTGAAGGCGCAAATTATGGATGTCGATAACTATGTGCTGAATAGCCGACTTGATGTTTAAAAAGAATGAATAGCCGACTTCTGTAAGCAGATCAAAAATAAAGGAATGAATATCGGGTTTTTCCCAAACTATTGGTGGCTGATCTCCAATCAACAGATCGAAGGTGGTTTGATCTCCAATCAAAAGATTAATATTGGGTTCGGAACCCATCATCTGGTATCAGAGCATCGATTATGAGCCTTTTTTTTTTCTTTTTCAATCACCAACAACTTTGTTTATTCGCCTTCGCTCCATCAAAATTTTTTTTGTCGCTACCGATTCTTGATTCCTCGCCATGATGATCAAAGAATTGGAAACACATGTTGTAGTTCTCGACGGCCAATTTGCTGCCCTTTCTCTTCGCATGGATGATGTCTCGATGAAACTCGAAAATCTCTTTGCTTTTCTTCAAAATCAATCCCAAAATCCTCCAAACAAGCCTGCATTTTAGGGCAAAACTCTCCGTATAGACTTTCCAAAATTTGATGGGAATGATCCGGAAAATTGGATCTTCCTGGCCGAACAATATCAAGCCCTTAATCTTGTACCCGCTGCACAAATGGTGCCTCTTGCTGCACTTTACCTTCAAGGCAACACCATTGTCTAGTATCGATGGATCTCCCAAACTTTGGGGGAACTCCCGTGGCAACAATTCTCCAAGGCACTTTGCAAACGCTTTGGGTCTCGTCAGCATATCGACCCCTGCAGTTCGCTCTCCAAATTGACTCAAACCGGCACGGTTCGTGAGTATATATGCTTTTGAAAAATTATCAAATCTTGTGATCGGGATAGCAGAGCTGCACCAGATCAGTATCTTTTTGTCCGGACTATGTCCTGACATTCAAGCCGGTGTCTGCATGTTCGAGCCTACAAGTGTGATACAAGCTTCTGAATTGGTCGTAAATCAAGAAGAAGTACTAGCACCAAGTTCATCGCAGGGCGCATCCCATCCTATTTTCGAAGCCACGACAATAATGCCTCCTACATCCCGGCCTGCATTCGAAGCCACGTCAACAACAACTCCTACCAAACTACCTCTTCCACCCGGAGTCAAAGGACTTTCTTGGGCGGAGCAGAAGGAGCGCTGAGAAAAGGGGCTTTGTTTCAACTGTGATGAAGCTTACAAACCGGGTCACTAGTGCACTGAACCCCAACTCTTATTATTGGATGCAGAATTCAAGGAGGGTCATTCAGTCGACAAGGCAACCTGGGAAGACTATGGATGAGATCGCACTCGTTTTCAAGTTTTTCAGGCTTGAGGACAAGCCTTTCTTAAGGGGTGGAGGATGTTAGGAATCCGTTCTGCTATTGCCTATTTGTTTGGGCTATCTTTTATTGTTTTGAGTCTATATTTTAGTTAAAATTCTGTTAGGAATGATATTTGTTTGTTCAGTCCGAGTCCCTATAGGATTAGCTGTCATCTTTATTTAAGCACCTTATGTAAGCAGCTCAAAAATAAAGGAATGAATATAGGGTTTTTCCCAAATTATTGGTGACTGATCTCCAATCAACAGATCAAAGGTGGTTTGATCTCCAATCAAACGATCATTATTGGGTTCGGAACCCATCACATTCAACTCGTAAGAAAAAAAAAAAAATCAAAATACAGAAAACTTTAACCTGATCAACCAAAGAGCCAAACTGAAATAATCTACATAAAATTTTTGTGGTTGGCTTCTCTTTATGGCCTAACATTTTGAAGTTTGAACCATATATCATTGTTGATCTTAGTATTGTCTCGTAAAATTTAATCTGAGGGCTTAAAAGGATGCCTTGATCACATATAGCACCAGCAAACCTCCTCCCTTCATTCAACCAACTCTAGTCATGTTGATTTGTACTCATTTAATTTCTCTATTTTTCATATAATTGATCCAAAACACAAAAATAATCATAATGTGATATCCTCTACAATTCCGATTAAAATTGCACTCTATATTCTCTGTTTTGGTTGTACCAATTTTTAAATAGCATTCAACAATATCCTTCTCTCATCAAAGTAGGTAAATGCCTGCAACTTGCTGGAAACTAATTGTAGACAACTAATCAATCCTCAGAAGAACACATGAATGTACAAGTTAAGGTGTACACAATAGCTGGAAACTAATTGTAGACAACTAATGACCAAACAAAAAGGATTGCAACACTGAAACAAGTGGCCTATAGTGTGAGCAAATGCAGGCAAATCAAAACCTAATGATTGGCTTCAGAGCGAAAACTGTTGGTTATAAATTGCTAAAACAGAAATAGAGATGGTTATTATGAATTGCAAATACCAAATTTAGAGGGCAATGTGACGAGATGGTATTGACTATATTTGATAGGTATCAAAATCAGCAACAAGCACAATTCAATTTTACTCTATGGATAATCCATTTACTTAAGTTATAGCATGGAATACTTAGATATAAGATCTAATTCTAGTAGTACTAGAACAACATAGAAGAACTAATTTAGCACATGACTGTATGGAGATGTAGGGAGAGGAAATAGCCTGGGTCGAGGCACAAGACGCTGTCCTAAGATTGGATTTGCCCTCCTCGGTGCGGAGCTCTCGGCCCGGCTCGGCGCGCGCGTGTGTGTGTGGCCTTGGGCCCAAGAGAGCTTTACCATCCTCTAGGATGGACCACCTTTATAAACAAGCTAGTGTCTCTTCCTCTTATCGATATGGGACTAAACTTAGGGAGAGGAAAAAGAGGAAGCCCCTATAACATCGACATCGTTAGCCACTTGGCCGACTGATTTTATTTGTTAAGAGGAGTAGGTAATTAAGTTTTATATTATATCCAACAAAAACAAACGAGACCGTAAAAATAAAACCCTACGAAAGACTTCTGATGTTTACGGTCAGCTTCGAGCCCAAGCATGTTGCGGAGATTTTCGATGCGTCAGCACATGAGTTAGCTTGGCCAGTTCTACCGGGACTTGAAAAACCAATTTGTGTTAATCTTGATCAGAAAAACCTGCAAAAAATAAGAAAAAAAGAAGAGGGAATCATAGTGATTAGTTAAACATGGAACTTGAATGCAGTAGTTTTTTTTTTACATTATATGATTACATAAAAATCAGATTAGTCAATGTTAGCATATGTATAGATGGGTCGGATTAAATAAAAATCAAGTGATCTAACAATTTCAGAGTCAGGTAAGGCAGTTACAGTATTCTTAGGCAAATAAGATTACCAAGGAGCCAAACAAGAAGAGGAAAGTAGAAGTAATCTCTGACTACATACATTTTCAGAACTTGCATCACTGGAACCTTCTTCACTTGAACTTGCATCACTTGAACCTTCTTCACTTGGACTTGCATCACTTGAACT
Source organism: Chamaelirium japonicum (assembly GCA_947650365.1). Lineage (NCBI taxonomy): Eukaryota > Viridiplantae > Streptophyta > Magnoliopsida > Liliales > Melanthiaceae > Chamaelirium > Chamaelirium japonicum. The sequence goes on from OX393558.1 coordinate 13,310,845, forward strand.
TGCATCGCTTGAACCATGTTCACTTGAACTTGCATTGATAAAAAAAAAATGAAGCCAGAGATTTAGGGGTGACAATGGGTCGGGTCGGGTTGAAACATAGGTATAAGGGCAAAACACCCAACCCGACCCCGACCCGTTTAATAAACGGGTCAAAAACTTAAAACCAAACCCGATCCACCTAATAAATGGGTTGATCCGACCTGACCTGTTTAACCCGAAACAAATGGGGTGGTGTTGGGTCGGGTTGGGTCAACAGAACCCATGTAAACTTGTCGGGTTGGGTCAGACGGGTCGGATTGGGCCGGGTTGGGTCGGATCGGTTCGGGTTGGCTTGGGTCAGGTTGACACGACCCATTTGGTAAAATGGTCAAGTCGGGTCAATCGGGTTATAAGTACAATCCCGAACCCGACCCATTAAATAAACGGGTCAATTGGGTCGACCTGTTTATGACCCGAACCCGTTTAGGCCAAACCCTAACCCGCTAACTTCGGGTTGGGTCCGGGTCGGGTTGGCGGGTCGTGTCAAGGATTGCCACCCCTAGCCAGAATGGCCTGTAGGCCAACTACTTCCCCAGCCCCCGTTATGCGACTCATGAAAGTTGGATGCCGTGTCCCCGGTGGCGGCAGCACCGGGGAGGACTGGATGACGATGGATATTCTTCTCGGTGTCGGATTGTGGTTCCACCTTCCTTCCCCTTCTAGATATTTTCTTCTCGTCCCTTTCCCTCTAGGGTTTTGTGAGATCGGTGTCGGTGTCTTCGGATTTTGTTCCTCGTCACTCCCTTGGGTCGATATCCTTCTACTCTGTTCGATGGCCACCACTTGGCTCAGGAAGACGGTTTCCTGCTGGTAGCAGCTAGAGTGGCGGATATGGACCCCGGCCCGCCCGGTGATGGATGTTCCGGCTTCTATGGGTCTCGTGACCCCTCCGAAGCTCGGTTGGGTGGCTCCCGGAGGGTCGAGGCAGTGGCTTGTGGATTGGTGGCAGGTCTGGGTGCTGTGACGGTTCATCTTGGTGCCCGAGATGTTGGTGACTTGGTGTTGTGTAGCCTATGTGTGCTCTAGCTTGTTTTGTGTTGCTTGTTTATATATACTTTTTGTTGTTCTTGCGAGCTGTGTGCTCGTTGTTATGTTGTTCTTCGCCGAGATATGGCGTTAGTTGGTTTTGGGGGTCTGGTGGTGGCTAGGGGTGGCAATGGGTCGGTTCGGGTCAGGTTCGGGTCGAGTTGAGACATAGGTATAAGGGCAAAACACCCAATCCGAACCCGACCTGTTTAATAAACGGGTCAAAAACTTAAATCCAAACCCGACCCATCTAATAAACGGGTTGACCCGACCCGACCCGTTTAACCCGTTTACTAAACGGGTCGGGTCGGGTTGGCTCGGGTTGGGTCAACAGAACCCATGCAAACCTGTCGGGTTCGGTCAAGACAAGTCGGATTGGGCCTGGTTGGGTCGGGTTGGCTCAAGTTGGTTCGGGTTGGCTCGGGTCGGGTCGGGTCGGGTTGACCCAACCTATTTGTTAAACGGGTCAAGTCTGATCAATCGGGTTATAAGTACAAACCCAAACCCGACCCATTAAATAAACGGGTCAATCGGGTCGACCCGTTTATGACCTGAACCCTGTTTAGGCCAAACCCAAACCCGCTAACTTCGGGTCGGGTTCACGGGTCGGGTCAAGGATTGCCACCCCTAGTGGTGGCCGCCCCTTTCCTTGTATCGGGCAGTGGCAGAGTTGAGACTCTAGTGGTGATTCATGTCATTGAATTTAGGGTCAGGTTTGGACCGTTGACGGGACTAGTTTGATTCAAGTGATTGAATTTAGGGCCAGGTTAGGATCGACAGTCATTTTTTACAACCTTAGGATGTGTTTGGTTGCCTGAAGTCGTGAGGAAGTGGGAGAATGGTGGAATTGGCATTTCCATGAACTGGGACTTCCGGACGGAAGTCTCAATTCGACCGTTTGGTTGCAACTGGAAGTGGCAATGCTCAGAAGTCTAGCTTCCATGACTTCCACGAGTTCTGTTGTTTTTAGCCTGAAAGTGGGCAGGTTCAGGAGGGGGATCGGATGTCCGATCCGGTGTTGGGACGATGATCGGATTGTAGGACTCCCGGTGGGAGGAGGAATAGTCAACGGTTAGGGCCGACTTCGAGAGGTTGAGCAGATTGCAGTGCCGATGTCGGGAGGAGGAATGGAGGTCGTGGTCGATGCCGAGATGGTGACAGGATTACATGGTCGGCTGGTGTCTGGACGATGACATGCCGTCATGAGAATCGAGCGATGGTCGCGAGGTCGGCGTCAATGGAAGAGCTAGGAGGTTTCGTCGACACCAATGGGAAAGAGAGAGGTGAGGCTATTGTCATGTTGGGGAAGTGGAGATAGATCACATTGCGTTTCGATCACTTTCTCGACGGTGACATGGCATTTCCATCACTTTCCCAACCGTCTCAAATTGAGGCTTGTCGCACTTATGTATTTTGGGTAGGGGTGTCAACGGGTCGGGTCGGGTCGGGTCGGGTCGGGTGCAATCTCGGGTCGTGTCCAAAACCTCTAGATCCGGACCCGACCTGTTTAACTAATTGTGTCTAAATCCTAAACTCGTACCCGACCCGCTAATAAACGGGTAGACCCGATAAGACCCGTTTACCACACGGGTCGATTCAGTTGACCCGATCCGACCCGACCCGACCCGATAGACCCGCTAGGACTATATAATACAGTATCGGATTGCGGGTAGACCCGACCCCACATGACCCGTTGAATTTTAAACGGGTCTTACCAGGTCTACCGTGTCCAGACCCTAAACCCGGACCCGATCCGTTTATTAAACGGGTCTATCGTGTCGATCCGTTTACGACCTGAACCCGTTTAGCCCTGACCAGACCCGCTAACTTTGTGTTGGGTCGTGTCGGGTCCGAAATTGCCAGCCCTAATTTTGGAGAAGTGAAGGGGTTCCGGAAGTCCCACTACGTACACTTCCCACTTCAGATTGCACCTTCGGACAACCAAATGCAGGAACTCAACCATTTCATTCACTTCGGGTTGTACTTTCGATCAACCAAACATACCCCTGGTGGCGGAAAAAAATCCACATTTAGACCGATAAGAATGACCCTGCGGGTAAGGGTGATATAGTAATTGTTGCTATCCGTACTCTCTCTAATGAGTCAGGTCAAATCCGATGGGCTCCTTGTGGTTAAATATTAAATCTTAAGAAAAAAACTAAATTAAAAATCAAATTTAGAGGGAATACGCCAAACTTTTGGTTTCCCTCCTTCTAGGTGAATCTTTTTGGTTCTCACCTTTTCTGTGGATTAGAAGCTGTCATCCGTCCATTTAATTAGTCCCACATTGTTAGTGGAAAAGTTGTTGAATGTGTATTTATATACTAAAGCTCATCTATCTCATTTGTTTGAGATGTATAAAGAGGGGTGGCAATGGTCGTGTCGGGTCGGGTTCGTGTCGTGTCTAGTTTCGTGTTGTGCTCAAAACCCCTAGACCTGGACTCGCTGTCCGATCTGTTTTACTAATCGTGTCTAGATCCTAAACCCTTACCCGACCCGCTTATAAACAGGTAGACCCAATAAGACCCATTTACCATACGGATCTATTCAGTTGACCCAATCCGACCTGATTCGACTTAACCCGACCTGACCCGATAAGACCCGCTGGTACTACATACTACAGTATCGGATTGCACGTTTACCCGACCCCGACCAGTTGAATTTTAAATGAGTCTTCTTTGATCTACCGTGTCTAGATCCTAAACCCGGACCCGATCCGTCAATTAAATGGGTCTACCGTGTCAACCTGATTACGAACTGAACCCGTTTAACCCAAATCCAGACTTGCTAACTTTGTATCGGGTCTGCCGTGTCTAAGGGTGTAAAAAAAACCCATAGGTCTGAACCCGGCCCAAAAGTTAACGGCTCGAGCTCGGCCTAACTCGAAAGTCAACAGCTCGAGCCCGATCCATCCCGGTCAACAGCCCGAACATATGATGGGCTGGGCTCGGGCCGCCACCTTGAGCCCGAAGCTCGGCTTGAAAGGATGCCCAAAAGCTCGGCCCAATATAACCACTGTGTATTTATTATATATATAAGAAATAGGTGCATTGAATATTGTTTTTTTTTGGTACAGTGGTTATGACATCTCCAAAGGTTTCAAACCTTACTATGTATAAGGTTTTTTATTAAAAATCACACTCAGACCATAGGCCCGGCCCGGCGGGCTCATCCAGGCCTTGACATCTCTAGGCCCGGCCCGGAGTATTTTAGGCTCAGCCCGGCCCGTTTTACACCTCTAGCCATGTCGGGTCCAGAAATCGCCTGCCCTATGAATAAGATGAGGTTTTGTGATGCACTTATATGCACCACATGGCGCACACACACGGCAGGGGCAATGAGCTATAGGACGTTAATCACGTGCTAGCATCATCGTGAGCTGCTTGGGTTGGGTTGCTTTTTGTTTTTTGTTAAGCTCGGTTATGTGGGTTAACTCATCGGGCTAACGAGTCGGGTCGACTCGAGTGCAATTCAAAACCTGGTTGACTCGGTGGTTACAAACGTTGGGTTCTCAAAAACAAACGTTGGGCTTGCATGGGTGGTTGGGATTTCCACTCGTTGGGCCGGTATAGTTTGACTGACAGTTAAAGGAGTGCTTCCAATCACTTGTGGGCTAGAAGGGTTGTAAATGGTCTCGGGTCAGTCCAACGCCCATCGGACTCAGCCCGATTGTTGGCCTTAGTTTGGGCAAAGTTAGCTTGGGCTTTGGGTCATCTTGGGCTCGAACATTTAAGCACGACTGTATTATGGGCTGAGTACGGGACCTTACTAACCCGGCCCAAGGCCTGAACATATGACCGAATTATTTTATTATCATTTTTTATATCCATTGAATACAGGATTTTACACACACACACACAAAATCAATCTTGATCATCCACACTTTGTCCTGGACCCATGCGATGACCACTGTCTGGCTCCCTGCAACCCATGATAGTGAGGGCCACTAGTAGCTTTTAACAGATATCTTGGCATCCCATCTTCAATCTTCTAACTTTGTACACATTCCCTAGTTTTCTATTAAAGATTGGACACATTCAAAATAAGTTTGCAGCCTTTTAAGCCACTTTCCAACATGTAGGCATGCTCTTACATTAATTATTCTACAAGGGCATGCAGTCAAACACAAGCCCTAGCAACTAATTAACCAATTGGTTCAGTTGGATTCCACTGGGTCAGCAAATCAAAAGCTAGCTCAGGCTCAATGAAGCATGCAGCAAGAGCATGAGGACTACATCGTTGGAACTAATTTGGGCTGGATGCAATGGAGGAGACCAAGCTAGGTTATCGATCGGAGCCGCCCTTCATTCACTGGGCTGCTGCCTAATTTAATCTTATCTTTTTTTTTTATTTTTGCAAGGGTGAATTCAATGGAACTGCAGACCAGGGGGGGGATGGAAACCATGCATGACCATGGCTGCTTCTGGATGTCAGGGGCATAACTGACAATGCAGATCCTCCTGGCCTTTCCTGGAAAGTATGACAGTAGAGAAAGCAAGGCCTTGTTTAGACCAGCTCTCTCTCTCTCTCTCTCTCTCTCTCTCTCTCTCTCTCTCTCTCTCTCTCTCTCTCTCTCTCTCTCTCTCTCTCTCTCTCTCTCTCTCTCTCTCTCTCTCTCTCTCTCTCTCTCTCTCTCTCTCTCTCTCTCTCTCTCTCTCTCTCTCTCTCTCTCTCTCTCTCTCTCTCTCTCTCTCTCTCTCTCTCTCTCTCTCTCTCTCTCTCTCTCTCTCTCTCTCTCTCTCTCTCTCTCTCTCTCTCTCTCTCTCTCTCTCTCTGAGTAGTTGGATAGCGATTCTTTAACAACTGGAGCAAGTCCCGTTGGATAATATAGAGAGAATGTAAACTCAGCTTAATGACTTTGCACCACACGGTAGGCACACGCATGTCGTAAAAATGCATTTATAGCTTGCATTACACGAAGTCAAAAGTCATATTTGTTGTCGGAGAAATACTATTCAGCCCGAAGGTTTTTCCGATTCGGCCCAGCTCGATTGATGTGGCAGTGTGCAACTGGTGGTTTAAAAGATTTAAATGTCGCTAGTGGGTTTCAGCCACACGTTGCCACATCAATCGGGTCGGCAGAATTGGGATAACCTTCGGGCTGAATAGCATTTTTTGACGTGCTGAATATGTTTTCTTTAACATACGTATGATTTGCTAGCTCCGAAGAACTTATCGGAACAGAAAACTTTCTAAAAATTTAATTAACAGGACGCCAAACTAGGAGCAATTGAATTATTCGATATATCTATAAGTCTGAAGTATATCTCCTTTATAATCTAAATACCTATTTCGTATAAAATTTCGATCACTAGTCCTTAGATCAAAATTTATTTCAAAAATTTCGGGTTTGACGTATATTCTCACCCGTAATTCAATTTAACTCCGATTAATAAACACCCATGTTGTTGAGATATATATTCTTAACTAAGTTAATTTAATTCGGAAATAAATGTGAACATATAAAGTCAAAAGCTCACAAACTCCAAAAACGTACGAGTGTATTTTCTACAAAGAACTTCGAGTTGACCCTGGCCGTCCATCACCAAGCTTGACTCAATGCAGTAACGGATACTGCCCAAAGTGCCACAAAACCCCCTTACAGATGCTCATCCTTGCACACGTCGTGCGGACACGTGTACGCTGGAAGTTGGGCCTGCTCATCCTGCATGAAACTCGTGTACGTATGTGTGTGGGGTTGGATGGAAAGCTACATGCATGCGGGAGGTTGGGACGGTCCAATCACAGGAATCGACGGTCCACGTCAAAGGAAGAGGATAAGGGCGCATCTGATCAAGGGCCAGCTAGAGGGGTCCCCTCCGCCGCGTTGAACGTTGCGGATCGAATCATTAAAAAAAAAAAAAAATCACAGCAGTAAAAAGGCGGGAAATGTCGGCTACGTAACAATTAGTCTCTCTCTCTCTCTCTCTCTCTCTCTCTCTCTCTCTCTCTCTCTCTCTCTCTCTCTCTCTCTCTCTATTTTGTTCAAGAAAATCTCAGACCAGAGAACCAATTAAGTGCAGCTGCAGACGCAACCAACAACTAACACAAACCCAAAGGAAATCTCCGGTCAAATTCTCGCCAAACATTCTGGTTGGGAAAATCAAAGCTCTATATATTTCCAAACACCTTCCTCTCTTTTGGCTGCAGTGCTCCAACATCTAGGGTTGGTTGGAGCTCCTCCGGGCCTCCAATGGCTTCCTCCTCCATTTCTACTCGGTGCCCATCTCCTAAGCTTGTTCTACACAAGCACAAACCCCACCGCCCATCTTCATCGCCGAAGTGGGTCGCCTCTGGCCGCATCTCTCTCCGTCCGTCGTTAGCCATTCCGGTGGTTGCGCCGAGGCCACGAACCTCACCCGGGGCGGCCAAGACCCATCTTGCTAGCATGTGGAGAGAGATTCAGGGCTCGGAGGACTGGAAAGGCCTCGTTGAGCCCTTGAATCCCTTCCTCCGGGACGAGATTGTGCGCTACGGGGAGCTCGTCGCCGCCTGCTACAAGGCCTTCGATCTCGATCCGAGATCGAAGCGCCACTTGAACTGCAAGTACGGGAAGCGGAGCATGCTTCACGATGTGGAGATGGGGGATTCCGGCTACGAGGTTACCAAGTACATCTACGCCACCCCCAACATCAGTATCCCTACCCGGAGCGAAACGTGCCGCAGCCGGTGGATCGGGTTCGTCGCTGTCGCCTCCGACGACGAGGCTCGGAGGCTCGGGAGGCGGGATGTGCTGGTGAGCTTCAGGGGGACGGCGACGAGCACCGAATGGATCGCGAATTTCATGAGCTCGTTGTGCCCGGCGCGGCTAGACCCTCACGACCCCCGCCCCGACGTCAAGGTCGAATGGGGCTTCCTCAGCCTCTACACCTCTGACGACAGCAGTTGCAGGTTCAGCCATGGAAGCTGCCGACAGCAGCTTCTCACCGAGGTGTCGCGGATCATCAAGAACTACGAGGATGAGGAGGTGAGCATCACATTGGCCGGGCACAGCATGGGGAGCTCTCTGGCTCTCCTACTCGGGTACGACCTTGCCGAGCTCGGCCTCAATCGAGACGGATCAAAGAGGAAGATACCCATCACCGTGTACTCGTTCGGTGGACCGAGGGTCGGGAACTCGGGATTCAAGGATCGGTGCGACGAGCTCGGGGTGAAGGTCCTGAGGGTGGTGAACGTTAACGACCCCGTCACGAAGCTCCCCGGGGTTTTGTTGAATGAGAACTTTAGGGTTTTGGGTGGGAGATATGAGCTGCCATGGAGCTGCTCATGTTATACTCATGTGGGAGTTGAGCTGGCTCTCGACTCCTTCAAGCTGCGAAACCCTACGTGTGTTCATGATTTGGAGGTTTACATTGGGTTGTTGAAGGCCCCCAAGATGGTGGGAGTTCAAAAGAGGCAGCAGAGCACTCATAAGGTGCATGCATGGCAATGGCAAGATGCTGCAAGACATGTGGGTGGCTTGGTTCAGTCTCTAGGGTTAGGGTTTTGAGGCCTAACACGTGGCCAAAGAGTAGAGAACGAAAGGTGAAAAGAAGTGCTCCATTAGCCTCTCGTTCTCATTTCTTTTCTCTTCACTGTTGATGGATGGAATTTTTTTTGAGCATTGAGCATTAGGTCGCTAGCAATAGATCACTTTGTGAAGTGAAAAGGATGGTCAACAAGATGATTTTGCACTAGGTCCCTCTCATAAAGATATGCATTTAAAACAAGTTCCTTTGTTAACATTTTATCCTTTTTAAATGACAAAATTGTCTCTAATGCTAAAATCACAACTGTTACTCTTCACGACAACAAAGAGTAACAATCTACACTGTAACAAATGTTACTCTTTATATCAAAATTTTACTTTTTAATGTAGTGAAGTCACTATAGATATTTTTTTTTAGAGAAATCTCGTTTATATAAAATTTATATTTTTGTTACAATGATATCATTGTAGCAAATGTTACCCTTTGCAAAGTGTGACATTTCGGTAATAAATAGTAGCATTAGCCACAAAGAAATCACTATAGTATTTTGTTTTTTGATAATTATAGTTGTAAAAAAAATTGCAATAGTGAAATCACTATAGTAAATGTTACTCTTCATGTATGTGATTTTCTTATACAGCTGCATGTAAGGGTACAATTGACTATTTTCCAAACAAAAGGACCAAATGCTAAAGCATCTCTTTACCCTTTTATGTTATAAGGACCTACCACAAATTTGCCCAATTTTTATTTTGTTGCAGACTGTTTTTTGCTCTGGGTGCTAAGTGAGCCATCTTGACCAATCATTGAAGAATAGAGAGAGCCGTCCGATTATATTAGAGAACGACCCGTGCATTGTATTCATACCCTTTTTACATACAATCAGACTCCTCCTTTTCTCCTGCATATTAGGTTTCGGTCCAGATGACCCATGTAGCATCCGTAGGAAAAGCTATCATAGCAAAATCTATTATTATGTCCGCCACTTAATTAAGTGACTGTTTGTGGGCAGTTGGATAGAGGTTTTGATCCAACAACAGTCGATCGGGTCTCCAAGGGTTCATACCAAGTCTTTTAGTATGGTTTCGGTTTGAAGAGAAAAAAAGATTAGAAAAAGATAGAAGGGGTTGCAGACCAAAGACATAGAAGCATAGCTACAGGTTTATCTTATTGGGCTTGATATTCTTTTGAACGAGTCGGCCAGTTATAGCCCCAAATTTTTTATGGACCCTGAAGCTCTTATTGGGAGATATGAGCTGCCATGGAGCTGCTAATGTTATACTCATGTGGGAGTTGAATTGGCTCTCGACTCTTTCATGCTGCGAAACCCTACGTGTGTTCATGATTTGGAGGTTTACATTGGGTTGTTGAAGGCCCCCAAGATGGTGGGAGTTCAAAAGAGGCAGCAAAGCACGCATAAGGTGCATGCATGGCAATGACAAGATGTTGCAAGACATTTGGGTGGCTTGGTTCAGTCTCTAGGGTTAGGGTTTTGAGGCCTAACACATGGCCAAAGAGTAGATAACGAAAGGTGAAACGAAGCGCCCAATTAGCCTCCCGTTCTCATTTCTTTTCTCTTCACTCTTGATGCATGGAATTCTTTTTGGCATTTAGTGTTAGGTCGCTAGCAATAGATCACTTTGTGAAAAGGATGGTCAACAAGATGGTTTTGCACTAGGTCCCTCTCATAAAGATGCATTTACAACAATTCCCTCTGTTAACTTTTTACCCTTTTAAATGACAAAATTGTCTCTAATGCTAAAATCACAATTGTTACTCTTCACTACAACAAAGAGTAACCATCTACATTGTAGCAAATGTTACTCTTTACTATTAAAATTTTACTCTTGCTATAGTGAAATCACTATAGATATTTTTTAGAGAAATCTCGTTTATAAAAAAATTATATTTTTGTTACAATGATATCATTGTAGCAAATGTTACTCTTTATTACCAAAATGTTACTTTTTGCAAAGTGGGGGGTCAAATTCTTCAGGCCACTTAACAGGGAGGCACAGCAGGAAGCATCTCAGCTGGATAGTCTTTTGTCTAGCATTTCCCTCTCTAATAGTCCTGATAAGGTGGCGTAGAGGTGGCACAGTCAGGATGTATTCATGGTGCGCTCTTTCTGCCGCTTCGTGAATGACGGAGGGAGGAGATGCCCGCTGGACAAACATCTTTGGCGGTGTAGAGCCCCCCTCAAGATGAAGATCTTCTCTTGGCTAGCCATCAACAACAGAATTATTACGAAAGACAACTTGGTTAAGCGGAACATCCCCATTATCGACCTCGACTGCCCGATGTGTGGTGAAGCCCCCGAAGGAGTAGACCATCTCCTCTTGTCCTGTCCCTTTGCTTTCCGTATCTCAGGTTTTCTCCAGGAGAAGCTGGGCATAGAGGAGGTTCCTTCTTTGCTTTTTGCTTTGTGGACGCATGGAGGAAACGCTCGATTACTACCGCCAAACGAGTAGGGTGGGATTTACCGATGGTGGCTAAGGTTTGGTCAATTTGGCTGGAAAGAAACACGAGGATTTTCTCTGGTGTGCAGGTCTCTTGGGAAGCAATCGTTTGTAAGATCGGGATTCTTGTGGAGTCTTGGTTCCCCCTGCTGAGCCGTAAGACAGCTCCGTTTGTAGCAGCGTTCTCCTCTCCTTTCTTCTGAGGGAGGAGTTCCTGTTTTTTCTTGTTTTCTTTTCTCGTTTTCTCTTTGTACTTATTGGTACTCTGGTTCGGCTGGTTTTTTAATTAATCACAAGTTGGGGTCCTTGCCTTAACCCCCCCTCTCTCAGAGGGAGTTCTTAAAAAAAAAAACATTCTCGGTAATAAGTAGTAGCATTAGCTACAAAGAAACCACTATAGTATTTTGTTTTTTGATAATTATAGTTGTAAAAAAAAATTGCAACAGTGAAATCACTATATTAAATGTTACTCTTCATGTACGTGATTTTCTTATACAGCTACATGTAAAGGTACAATTGATTATTTTCCAAACGAAAGGACCAATCGATAAAGCATCTCTTTACCGCTTTATGTTATAAGGACCTATCACAAATTTGGCCAATTTTTATTTTGTTGCGGATTATTTTTTTGCTCTGGATGCTAAGTGAGTTATCTTGACCGTACATGGAAGAATAGAGAGCCGTTAGATTATATTAGAGAATGACCCGTGCATTGTACTCATACCCTTTTTACATACAACCAGACTCCCCCTTTTTCTCCTGCATATTAGGGAACGGTCCAGATGACCCACGTAGCATCTGTAGGAAAAACCATCATAGCAAAAACTATCATTCTGTCCGCCACTTAATTAAGTGAATGTTTGTGGGCAGTTGGATAAAGGTTTTGATCAAACGACAGTCGGCTCTCCAAGGGTTCATACCAAGTCTTTTAGTGTGGGTTTCGGTTTGGAAAAAAAAAAAAGATTAGAAAAAGATAGAAGGGGCTCCAGAGCAAAAACATAGAAGCACAGCTATAGGTTTTTCTTATTGGGCTTTGATATTTTTTTGGACGAGTCAGCCAATTATAGCCCCAAATTTTTTATGGGCCCCGAGGACTCGAAAGATAGTGATGTTGTCACGCCGTCGACTGAAGTTTTCGACTCAAGACATCGACATCAATTACTTTTTAATATGTATGCCTCCCTGGAGAAAAAGTCCTAGGTCCGCCACTGCCTATAGGTTGACAGTATTTCAAATTGTAGGGTCTAAGGGAATTGTTTCCTTTTATGTTTATCTTAGTTGTGGATATTTTCCATCCTCTTATATATTCACTACAAGAAAAGATAATCTTTGTGACCCAGCAGAGCATGCGCATCACCAAAAATGATCAAATTCATCGCAAAATATCTTTTATAATGCTTCAAATTGCGTCACCAAGATGCCACCTATTTCCTGTATGAGAATACTTTCGAGGACGCGATCAAATTGTGTCACCGAAAACTTAACCAACCGCCATGAAATAAATGTTACCAATTGAAACAAAAAAATATCACTAAAATGACCTCACACGTTGCAAAAACAACTAACTTAAGCTTATATATATATATATATATATATATATATATATATATATATATATATATATATATATATATATATATATATATATATATATATATATATATATATATATATATAATATTTAGTGACGCACCGTATGTATCGCCGAAAGTGAAAATATTTGGCGACGTATATAATAGCATCACCAATAACTTATAGCAAACAAATAATAGCATCGCAGAAAGCAAACTTTAGTGTCGTATAATGTATACTTTTAGTGACGTAATAATTGCATCATCAAATTTATCCATTGAGCTAAATGTATACATTAGGAGATGTAATCATCGTACCATAGAATATACACAATTAGTGACATAATGTATTACATGTATCGTCAAAAGTCAATTTCTTAATATTTTTTGGTTAAATTTTAATTTTTTTCCTTGAATTCTATATACACATGTATTCATCCACACACATTTCAATGAAAACAAAAGTATACAAGTATTCATTTAAAGTTAAATCAAAATACTAAATTATTCTTCTAAGTATACGTATTTATCCATACTCATTTCTATTAAGGATAAGTAAAATAAAAATCTACATCCATAACATCAAGTAAAGAACAATAAAAATAAACTCATCTCTTTAAAGATAATACCATATCTTTTTTGAAATGCCAAATAGATTAAAATTGTAAAAACTGATGGTTAATATGAACCGTCTGTAGTCCAATAAAGTCAATCGTCGATCTATGTCAAAAATGAAAGAAACATATCAATTAGTTTTCCATGAAGTACGTAGTTAAGTTATTTTCTAATAATAAGAATCAACTTAAAAAATTATATTATATTATAAATCAATTTATTGATGTGTTAGATAGTAACCAAAAAGTAGATATCTCATGATCGTCACCTGATAAACTCTCCCTATTCTGACTCTTCGAAACAAAACCTACTCGTCACAAAGTATACATCGCAAAAGACTGAAAAACCTGAAACACTTCAATTTTTTTATTTCGGTGTTCAATCTGCTGTTGTTGACTTTCATTCAAGCCTTTGAATAATGCTAGCTCATCTCTAAGTCTTCTCACATTCTCAGTTTGTGCTTGAAAAAGATCAGCAGTCCTAGAAGATGAGGGCTTCAGGCCTATCCCAAACCCTCTCAAGTACCTTGACCTCAAGCCTATGACTTCAATAGATATATCGTCCTAGCTCATGGGTATTGCATCAGGCTCCGAACACTTATCCTATAATTCTACAAATATATCATGTCATTTTTATAAGAACTAAAAAAATTAGTTTTATTAAAAATAAAATTATAATGATTTAGAAAAAAATATAGTACTTATATGATTCTCCTTACGCATCTCGTGCATCCAATTATTCTTTTTCTTACTCCAATGGGACTCCTTATAGAAATATGCAATATAGGGTTTTTGACCATTGTTTTCTATCGACTGATTTCATTAGTGATGCAGTATATAAGATTATAGCTAATCAGCATTGCTAAGTAAGTAATTTTATTAAAAAATAAAAAAACATCACCATTATGGTTATTGTTGCAGGAAAAGAACTTGACCCACATGCATGATTGTAGAGCACTAGTGCTCGGTTGGCTTTAGCTTTTTATGACTTAACCTACATGAGAAAGAACAAGTAATTAATTAAAATATTTAAAACAAAAATCTTAGTAAAAGATAAAGTCTCTCAAATATTACCTTGAACCTCTCCTCAGCCCATAAATGATCAATTAATTCCAATAATCTTTTGTAATCCCTCGGGGTGGCTTGATTTTGGGATCAACACATTTAATTCTTCACTAATTTTTAAAACTTTCTATGCAATTGCCGTTTTCAATCCTTGTATTTGCTCATGCAACTATTTTCAATACACTTTTGTACCCTTTTATCATCAGCATATCCCTTGATATCGAAGTTAGCTTGCAAATATTGTGTTAATAATTATAATGACCGACAAATTTGAGTACGACTCCTCCTCTCTATTCCCCCTATCTTATTTTTTATTTAATTTTATTATATTAAAAAAAAATATTTCAATAATAAAATTATAATTACCAGAACTTGTATGATTGCTTCTTTAACAGAGCGATCAATATCAACCCATGAACTAACCCTTGTAGTGTTGCACCCGTTCTAATCTCCTTCCCAAGCTCCATCATAAAAGATGGCACATTATACTCCTTTGGAACCCCTACTGGATGCTTACCAAACTGTCCCACAAGCTTCTCTATCTCTTTGCCTTTGGTCAGCCCCCGTCCACGTCTCGTGCTCGGAGTTGGGGCTGCGAAGAACACAATGATGTTTGAGTTAGTATGCATAATATAGTAAAGTAAAATGAAAATTCTATACAAAAAATATTTTACAATTCCTACTAATGCTGTTGGCCTCGGTCGGTGGACTAGTTATAGATTCATGTGGGGTCAGTACAAGTTGGGATTGGGACTGTGTCCTTTCCATTGGAGACACTGTAGGTGTAAAAGCTGATGGAAGATTGGTTTGTTTACGTCCAGGAGCCATTGGTGCGACCTGACAAAACAAAGTGAGTTACGGACATTAAATATTATAACGTTTCATATTAAGTATTATTACAAGTCTTTTTAAATAAATAAGAAAAAAAAGTTCTTTATATAACTACAAAATAAAGATGAGAGCAATATAACAAGAAGTAACAAAGATAAAGAAGAAAACACGTTACACAAATTTAAGGAATAAATTACATAAATAAACGATGGGAAAGATTGTCTTTTAATAAATGACGTGCAATTCATTTTTTTTAGTGGAAAAAAACGATGGGTATTAAAAAACGACATACTGAAAAACGATGGTCATTGCCCGTCTTTTTTTGATAGTATTGGTGTGGTGACATCATCAAAAGGCACTAAAGCACATGCTGAACAAAAAATACAATAATAGCTTATACAACCAATTTTTGTTTGAATTATTTCAAAGATGTACAAATAGTAGATGTTTCTACCCGCGAAATCCATCAATTCTATACTATAGTTTCTACCAGAAAAACTAAGACCTGATTCCTTTTCTGGTTTTTTCCCAAAAAAAATAGCTACATAGTATGACCTCAATTCATAGATTCTACAAAACAATTAAGCTTGAATTTGACATTTACCTACAAGTATGGCTACAATTTTTGAAACAAAAATCACATAATATTAAAAAAAATTAACATTCCACTCCATTGACATTATTGCAATAATAAAAGACCATGTGCAATTCAATCCATATTGAATCCCAACAATAGTTTCACCAATTATTTTTTAATTTCTTTGATGCTGCTTTTATTTATAAATTTCATAGAGAGAGAATGACATGAACAAATGAATTAGACATGCATTTGGATATTTCCTCCAAATCTGATCGCCTTTTCACCTGAAAAATTAATTCATGACATTTCTCTATAATATTTATTGTTTGATAAAATTTAGTGTTTGGGATATTCACTAATACTTTCTTTATTATTTATGCAAGCCCCATGGCGGATAATGTAGATTTGTTTTGAGGCATCTAATGGTTAGTGAACAAGCTACATGGCTTAGATCAGACCTCATGGCAAGAGAGCTGATCCATTTCTACTTAAACTCCCACTGTATATAAAGCATTCCCAATATTCCTCATAGTTGCATTGCCCATAATCTAGTCCTTTCAAAAAATTAGTTACTATGGAGAATATATATATCTTGAATTTTAGAGCTTCAATACTTCGCAAGATTGAAAATAGTAACCTCCCCTGATGAGAGGTTATGACCACCTGCAAAATTTCCAAGCCATGGTAAAACTAGTAGTACCTCGCCCAAAACACATAGTTAGCGAAATTGATGAAGTTGAGTGCCACGAGGAGAGCATAGAAGAGGTCCAAACGGTTCTCGTTTAAGCTGCGTCCACCCAGCCACTCTTTCGATCCAAAGTGTCCACTTGCAGAGTTGACGAACATCATGACCACAGATCTCAAGAAATACCCAACTGATGTCGAGCACCACGAGAACGATGTGCACATGCTTCTCATGGTATCAGGTGCTTCGGAGTTGAAAAGCTCGAGCATCCCCATCAAAGTGAACATGTTTGCAACCCCGAGTAACAAAAACTGCCATCCAAGCCAAAAGACAGTCAAGTTGGTGCCGTCGATGGCCGCTAGTCGCATCTTGATCTCCACAAGTGCATAATTACCATTGCCCCTAATGCTAGCACTACTCTGGTGCCAATTGATCGGTACATAAATGCACCATATTTATACCCCTAAATATATGCTTTATCATTCTCTTTCATACCATTATTGGTGCTTTTATGTGTGTATGTCTAACTTATAGGTAATCAAGACATTGCATGAAAAATGGTTCAAATTTAACAAAGAAAATTAGAGAAGAAGTAAAAAGAAAAGATAAGAGGATGCTATAGAAAGATAGGGTTCGTTGAGAGCTTCGAAACGAGCCCAACGCCTAATTCTGACAACCGAGTGAAAAGTTATGGCCAAAATAAGTTTGCATCATAGGGATGAAAATAGTAAACAATGTATTTTCGATCGATCGGGCCAGAGGCTCGATCGATTTGCCGTGCATGGTTGAGATATAAATATAATTACGTGCACACGTTTGGTTACGAATTTGGATAGGGTTTCTTTTGGGAAAACCCTAGAGATGAACCTTGTCATGCCCCAGAAATCTGAAGATCGATTTCTGGGGTGTAAGGTGAAAAAAAGAGGGTTTTGGGTCTGGTCACTTAATTATGCCAATTGGGATTCTCACCGGGCTTCTTCTACGCTCACACATGGAAAAGAAAATGGGGAGAAACAAGAGAGGATATTTTAAAACTTGAATTTTTTTTTTTAATTTTAGAAAGCAGAGAAAAATAAAATTTGTCAACAGGGAGAAATGTTAAGTCAGGCTCGACCTTCAAGAGGGCTATCCTCTCAGTATGTGTGACCTAACAGTGTCACTACATACCGACAGAAGACCCTCTAAATGAGCACGAGGCTCAAGCCTCCGACGGCAAATCAAGAATCTCACCCGTTCCCTAACACTCGGTGCACTGGTCTTGGTTCCTATCTACGAGATTGATCAGTTATACCATTTGTGTATTTATATTTTCATTGTTATATGTTCTAAGCTTGGTGGCTTGAGGAGAGGCCTAACCAAAGGGGTTCAGCTGGATCATCACCATTAACAACTATATAATACTAAATATAAACTTCTTATTCCAATCCAGTTCGATTACATCGAATGAAAGACAACTACTGCTACAATAACATACTAAAAAGAAAAGGACAATCTACGACTCCAAATCCACCACTGGACTACTACTGCTACTCCCGAGTCTCCGAACCTGCAGAAGAGTCTACTCATGTAAATGAGTAGCCCCCAAAAATAATTTAGGAGATTAGCCATATAAAATAGCTAGTGACAAGCTAACAACTTTAATAATTAACAACGCTCGCATTTTAGGACAATTTACTGATTAACCTAACTGTCAAGCTATATTATGAACAACGTCCTATGTGTCCATGCAATTTCTATATTCACATGCAATTTCTACTGTCACTAGGTTATCGTGTAAACAGTCATACAATTCTAAATTCATATAAAGACAAATACATACTCAAATATGAACACCGGATATTTTATTCATCCTACCCCCGGTCTGGCATTACTATAGGACCTTTTATTTCGATGTATAGGGCCGACTCTCTTGCCGTGCATCTACCAACCCTATGCACTAAATCACCTTCACGTCTATCATGATGGAGCTCTACCGCCCAACTTGCTTTACTATAGGGACTTCAACTCCTCGGGATAGGGTTGCTAGGCCAATCCCTACTCGAGGGTACCTTCTATTGGCTTTACCACAACCCTTGCCCGTGACCCCTAACCTACTTATCTTTTTTGGTTGTATACGCAGGGTGGTTCACGGCTCTTGTGCGCACGAGATCCTTACCCTCTAACCAGGTAGATTATCAAATTAGCATATCATACAGACACTAAAGGAATACATTGATTAATCTTTTTCGATGGTTTACCCCGGGATTTGCACCCACTCACAACCCAGCATCATATTAAACATTAGTGCATGTCCGTGCTTGTCGGCACTGCAGCGGGCCGCATTCGACGGCAACACACTTGTCAGCACTGCAACGTGTCGTTTTCGGCAGCAACACACCTGAACTCCTTCGACAACAAAACAATTTCGACAACAACACCGATATTCATAGGGACACTTATTTCCTCGCCTATGCTAATTTGCACGAAGCGGTCACCTTCGGCCCGACCAACTCCCCCTCCCCCTATAATCGATCAATCACAACTGTCTCTATTCGAACGAATTCCTCGAGATCGACCCGATGGTTTGGGCCAGCTGAAATTTCAGCAGGTGGGTTTATAGCCATTGATGCGAACAATGATCACGGGATGAATAGTCAGGTTTAGTGCAGTTTCAATGGGCCGAAATTTTAGAGATTTAGTGTAATGTAAATGGGTTGGGATTTGAAACAAAGGAGAGATCGTGCATTGATTTTTGAACGAATGGTACCCGGTTAGATTTATTCGGTTTATTTTTGTCCAGTCAACTTGTCCTAGTCAGCTTTTTTGTTTCATTTTGTCTAGTCAGCACAAAATCGTCGTCCCTTGTTATATAGATAATAAGCTATCCACTCTCGGATACCCGTGTACTAAAGTTACCATTATCCTCTCAGGAGGGTGGGCCCTGATAATTATTATTCTAATTATTTATTTGTTTATTTTAAGGGAGTGCCTAACTATGGTCTCAATGCAATCAATAAAATAATTATTATTAAATTATTAATGTTTTAAGCATGCGTCGCCGGATTCGTGACTCCGCATACAAGGCGATGTCCACTCGACCACATGCGATTATATCCGGTGGGACTCACATGCAATGTTATGAACACCTACCCTAAATTTTTATAATACCATGATTACTTATTAAAGACAACGTGCTGTGTCACCTAGTCAGAGCGCACAAACTCCCGCCAACTGGTCTCCTTTCCTCCTGCAGCTAGATCATCCAGGTCACGAACTGGTAATTTGCATACATTCATATGTTACTAATATGATAACAACGAGGGTTTCACATTCATCTTATGTGGGGTCTAGATGTAGCTATCATCATATCATGGACACGAAAATCGATGTGGTTAATGGGGTAGCATCGTGCGTGATCAGGTTGTCCTTACCCAACTTGCACCCTAAAACTATCAAAGAATTCCTATTAGGTCCAGAATAATATTGCAATCGAGATGAGAGGAAGTCGAGGAGGAAGGGGAACGATCAGCCTAGGGTTTCCAAAGGGGGTGGGGTTGCCGAGATTGAAGGGGGGAAGGATCGGGATCGGGATTGAGAGGGAAAGGGGGAGAGGAGGGGTCAGGTTGTTGGGGGGATTTGGGTTTTAATCATCTGAAGACGATCGGACGATGGGGCTTAAAAGGAAGGGGAAAATATTGAATAGATTTTGGGATCGAAAAAGAGGGGTTTGGGTTGAGTGGGTCTGATTAGGATCGGACGGCCATTACTCGTCTAAGGCTACAACCAGATTTAGATGGAGCAAAGAATGAGGATCTCATCGATCTCTTGAGATATGATTCGATCAGATGGCATTGATTCGTTTAAGCTGGCATAAGGCACTACAAAAGAAATAGTTTTTATCGACGGAATATATCCGTCGGTAAATTTGATTTCCCGTCAGCAAAGATATTTCCCGATAGACATCGTTTTTGTCACTGGTCTGTCGGGAAAAAAGGCGTCGGGAAAAATCAGTGACGGAAAATAAATTTCCATCAGTATTACTTATTAATACTGACGGTTAGAATATTGTCGTCAGTAATATATTTATATTTAATTTAAAATATAATTAATTATTACCGATGATAATTTATCTTCCGTCGGCAATATATAGGCTTCTTACTGACAGTGTGAAGTCTTACTATCGGTAATAGTTTATATATTACCGACGAATAAATAAGTTCCGTCGGTAATATATAAATAATTTTAAAAAATAAAATAGTTTATTACTGACGGAATTTATAACTTCCGTCGATAAAAAAAAAAAATTTAAAAATTGCTTTAATTTATTTGATTCCTGTGATTTACAACAATACCACAATATATTCAAATATTACCATAATTGACAAAATCAAATATTACCGTAATTTATCAAATATTACCACAATTTGCCATTACCATAATTTATCAAATATTACCACAAATTACCATTACCATAATTTATCAAATATTACCAAATATTACGACAATACCAGACAATTATAGACAAGACCAAAAAATGACCACATATTTATTACAAAATTATTGTTACACAATCACCCTACCTCAACCACCCCACGCCGCCCGGCACCAACGCTAATTTAGAGTTTAAGCGTTGAAAAATCATAAGTTAGCATGTTTCGGATTTGAAATTGGTTTGTATTCGATCAGATCGGCATACAATAATTCATACTTATAATTTTTTCATATTTCGGACTTACGAGGTAGTTCTAATTGGAGTCTAAGCATTGAAAAATCATAAGTTAGCATATTTCGGATTTGAAATAGGTTTGGATTCGATCGAATCATCATCGGATCGACATGCGATAATTCATACTTGGAATTATTTCATATTTCGGACTTACGAGCGAGTTTTAATTGGATATTTTAATAATTTACCATTCAATTGACCGATTTAGAGTTTAAGTAATGGAAAATCATAAGTTAGCTTGTTTCGGATTTGAAATAGGTTTGGATTCGATGAGATCATCATCGGATCGGTATCCGATAATTCGTACTTGGACTTATTTTGTATTTCGGACATGCGAGCGAGTTCTAATTGTAAATTTTAATAATTTATGCTCCAATTGACCGATTTAAAGTCTAAGTGTTCAAAAATCATAAGATAACGTGTTTCGGATTTGAAATAGGTTTGGATTCGATCGGATCGTCATCGGATCGACATCCGATAATTCGTACTTAGAATTATTCCATATTTCGGACTTGCGAGCGAGTTCTAATTGGAAAATTTAATAATTTACCATCCGATTGATCGATTTTTTTTCAGAGTCTAAGCATTGAAAAATCATAAGTTAGCGTGTTTCGGATTCAAAATAGGTTTGGATTCGATCGGTTCGTCATCCGATATTCGTACTTGGAATTATTCCGTATTTCAGACTTGCGAGTAAGTTCTAATTGTAAATTTTAACAATTTATACTCCGATTGATCGATTTAGAGTCTAAGCGTTGGAAAATCATAAGTTAGTGTACGTGTTTCAGATTTGAAATAGGTTTGGATTCGATCGAATCGTCATCAGATCAGCATCCGATAATTCATACTTGGAATTATTCCATATTTTAGACTTGCGAGCGAGTTCTAATTGTAAATTTTAACAATTTACAATCCGATTGACCGATTTAGAGTCTAAGCGTTGGAAAATCATAAGTTAGCGTGTTTCGGGTTTGAAATAGGTTTGGATTCGATCGGATCGACATCCGATAATTCGTACTTAGAATTATTCTATATTTCGGACTTGCGAGTGAGTTCTAATTGAAAATTTTAACAATTTGCACTCCGATTGACCGATTTAGAGTCTAAGCATTGAAAAATCATAAGTTAGCGTGTTTCGGATTTGAAATTGGTTTGGATTCGATCAGATAGTCATTGGATCGGCATCCGATAATTCATACTTAGAATTATTCCGTATTTCAGATTTGTGAGCGAGTTCTAATTGTAAATTTTAATAATTTACACTCCGATTGACCGATTTAGAGTCTAAGCATTGGAAAATCATAAGTTAGCATATTTTGGATTTTAAATAGGTTTGGATTAGATCGGACTGTCATCGGATCGGCATCCGATAATTCGTACTTGGAATTATTTCGTATTTCGAACTTACGAGCGAGTTCTAATTGGAAATTTTAACAATTTACTCTCTGATTGACTGATTTAGAGTCTGAGCGTTGGAAAATCATAAGTTAGCGTGTTTCAGATTTGAAATAGGTTTGGATTTGATCAGATAGTCATCGAATCGGTATCCGACAATTTGTACTTAGAATTATTCCGTATTTCGGACTTGCGAGCGAGGTCTAATTGTAAATTTTAACAATTTACGATCCGATTGACCGATTTAGAGTGTAAGCATTGGAAAATCATAAATTAGCGTGTTTCGGATTTGAAATAGGTTTGGATTCGATCGGATAATCCTCGGATTGGTATTCAATAATTCGTACTTAGAATTATTCTATATTTCGGACTTACGAGCGAGTTCTAATTGTAAATTTTAACAATTTACACTCCGATTGACCGATTTAGAGTCTATGCGTTGGAAAATCATAAGTTAGCGTGTTTCAGATTTTAAATAGGTTTGGATTTGATCGGATCGTCATCGGATCGGCATCCGATAATTTATACAAGGAATTATTCTGTATTTCAGACTTACGAGCGAGTTCTAATTGGAAATTTTAACAATTAACGATCCGATTGACCAATTTAGAGTCTAAGCGCCACTACAAGAAAGAGGGTCTTTACCGACGGACATTATTATCACCATCGGTAATAATACACTTTTTACCGACGGTGACTATAATATCCGTCGGTATTATAACTTCAATTTTTTAATTTTTTTTTGCACATTTATTACCGACGGTCAAATAGTATCCGTCGGTACAATTATTTATACCGACGGTACATATATGTACCGTCGGTAATATACTTTATACCGACGGCTACATAAAGACCGTCGGTAAAATGTCACGACGAAAGCCAAGCCTCTGGAAAAAAATGAAACCCTGAGTTTCGTCGGAGATTTTTACCGACGAACTTTATACGTCCGTCGGTATAAAGTATATTACCGACAGAAATTTTATGGCCGTCGGTACGATACCGACGGTAATTAAATATCCGTCGGTAAAATTGTCCCGACGAAACTCAAGGTAAAAACCGAGCCTCTGGAAAAAAATGGAACCCTGAGTTTCGTCGGCGGTTTTTACCGACGGACGTTATATGTCCGTCGGTATATATAATTATACCGACGGAAATTATATGGCCGTCGGTACCATACCGACGGTAATTAAATGTCCGTCGGTAAAAGTGTCCCGACGAAACTCAGGGTAAAAACCGAGCCCCTGGAAAAAATGGAACCCTGAGTATCGTCGTATAGGTTTACCGACGGATATTATTTATCCGTCGGTATAAATATTATATGTACCGACGGATATTATGTGTCCGTCGGTATAAAGATAATTTTACCGACGGACTTAAACATTCCGTCGGTAAAAATCCTAAAATATTTACTTCAGCTCGATCCCCTTCTCTGTTGTGTTTCGATCTTAATCCTGCCCCGCCCCTCTCTCTCGCTCTCTCTCTAAGTCCGTCCCCCACCCCGGCCTCCCTCCCCCCCTCCCCGGCCCCTCTCTCTCGCTCTCTCTCTAAATCCGTCGTTTCTCTCCGCTGAATCCGTCGTTACTCGAATCGAGGGAAAGAGGAGGGGGTCCTGCTGGGTCGAGGGAGAAATCGAAAAGCTCTGATCTGGGTGCCTCTTCCTTTCTGGTCTTCGCCGCTGACGAGGTATGGGAGACGACCCATTTCTCATTTGGCTCCCGTTTTCTAGCTTTGATGGGTTTCTTCTGGATCTGATTTTTTTGGGGTTACTTCTCTCTCTCTCTCTCTCTCTATAATGGTTGGTAATGGGATATGCAGTGCTTGCTTAGATGATGATCAGACATATAATGTAGGGTTTGCTCCTTTGCGTGTGTGGATGGATTTTCTTTTCACCCGATATTTATTGGTAAATACTCTCTTAAAATGTTTAAAATACCGCCCCTAAAGAATAGAAACGGCAGTTCCGGATTGATGCCAAACACTCCCTACATTGCTACCTTGTTTATTTTAGGCAGGAGCAGCAGTAGGGCTGCAAACGAGTCGAGCTGAGCTGAGTTTTCGTCTATTGGGGCTCGGCTTTGTTAAAAGCTTGGGCTTAGCTTTATTAATCAAAGTCGAGCTTAGGTTTGGTTTGTTTGAGCTTGGTTCATTGACTAAACGATCCAAAAGTCAATATTGGGCTTGACTTGTTTTATATTCAAACAAACTCGAAGAAGCCCCTACCACGCTTGTTCACGAACTCCATACTAGACTAAGTCAAAATATTGGGCTATTTGTATTGGACCTATTAATGTACTTTAAGATCTTAATCAGGAGCCTGTTGTCGCATGATCCCTAAACGAACATGTTTACCGGCCCAACGGAACCGAGCTTTGGTGTGGTTGAGCTTGGCTCGTTATTAAACAAATCTAACCTCTAACCTCGGGCTTAGCTCGGATAATAATCGAAGAGCGAGTATGTAGTGAGCTTGTTTGCAAGCCACTCACGAACAACTTGGTTTGTTTGTAGCCCTAGGCAGCAATGAGTATTGTTTTCATAAGCCCAATTTATTCTATTAAATACTATATAGTTATTTTGTAAGAAACTGAAAAAAATAAGTTGAATTAAAAGAAAAAACACCTCAGAAATAAGCTTGGTTCATTTGTAGACCTAAGTAGAGGTGAGTATTGATTTCATAAGCTCAATTCATTCTATTGCATATTATATAGTTATTTTTGGTAGAAACTGAAAAAAAAAAAACCAAAAAAAGAGAACTTGGAAACATGTTTCTTTCTTAAGGCAATGTCTATATTCAACACAAATTTTTATATAAGTCGGTTGCGACTTACGAGCATCCAAGTAAGTCAATTTTTTTGCTAGGGACAGGCAACGTCTGATTTTGTAGGCCTCCACACCTTCTTCCTCTTCCTTTCCTCCCAGCTCATTGGTGCCTCGTGCATGCCTCCGTTGAATGATCAGTAGGGAGCATTTGGCCTAAAAAACAACTAAATGGTATATAGGAGAGCTCGGCCTATAATGGCCAAATAAGATACAGAGAGACTTATGGAGGAGGAGAAGGAAGGCGGAGGCGGGCGGCGACATGCACGATCTGTAATGCGCAACATAATAAAAGGAAGGAGGGAGGGGTAAAACCAGGATATAGTAAAAAGTTTCCATCTTAGAGCTGCCTGATGCAAAATCTGGATTTAATGGGTTGCCCCTATAAAAGGATTATTTTAGGTATGAGTAATGCTATTTGAACAATCTCCATTGACAAACACATTGACAAACTAGTCTCATGAAGTGGTGGCGGGGCCTAGGTCTTAGTGTTACACGTGAATGTCAATGCATTGAGCCTTGGGCCGTAAGTAAGTGCAGCAAATAAACCGGGTAGCAAAAATGCTATCGGGCCCAGGGCTTAGTGCATCGACATTCACACCTAACATTAGGGGTGTGCAGGATCCAAACCAAACTAATTTAACCGACCAAACCAAACCAAACCAAACGATTTTGATCGGTTTCGACACACTCAATGGATCGGATTGGATTGAGTTTTTAAAAAAACCGAAATGATTAGATTATATATTGTTTCATATTGTTTCATATGTAAATCATACTGTTTCATATGTAAATCAAACTGTTTCATATTGTTTCATATGTAAATCTTACTGTTTTATATGTAAATTAAATTGTTTCAGATGGCATCACGATCATATGTTCGTAGAGGCAGAGGCAGGGGTGGGGTAGCTCGGAGCGCTCCGGCTGCCACCCCAGGGTCCGAGGCTGAGCCGTCCGGATCTGGTAGTGCTGTTCCTCTCTCCACACCAGCTCCTGCTGTGGTCGCAGCCTCCGGAGCTTCGAGCAGTGCTCAGCACTTGGCTACAGCGTCTACACCCATAGGTAATGTTTAGATCTAAAGTTTTATACATGTTCTAAATACTTCTTCAGTACTGATGTATATTTTATTTGCAGGGTCGACCAGGCACGTAGGCGACCGGGGCGTGACGACGGCCCGGCGCTTGTCGGCCTTACGCGAGCCGCTGTCCCTACAGTGGAGCGGTAGGACCTTTGTGGGCGAGCACGCTTCTGACGCCGCCATGTGGGTCGGCATGATAGTACGGGAGGAGAGGAATGCCCCGATTATGGGGTTAAGGGGGTGGAAGAACATTGATGCATCCTATAAGGAGAGGATGTATCAGCAGTTTTTGGTACGTTAGTTTCATTAAAGCATTTTAGAATAATATCGTACTTCTTTATAATTTGATTTGATAAAATGACTTGTTTCTAAATTGATTTTACAGGAGAAATTTAAATGGGAGAACATGGAAACCGACACCCATCGGGAGGACTTGTGGAAGACGATGGGTGAGCGGTACAGGGATTACCGTCACGAGCTCTACCAGCTCTACGGTTACTTGGTCGGCCAGCCGGCTGAGGAGGTACAGGCTACGGCCGGGACGAGAGACGCGCCACCGCTACACATTCTACAGTTTTTGGTCGCTCACTGGGCCACCCCTAGCTTTCAGGTATAATTATAATTTTGTTGATTCGTACTTGTTTTAATGTTATACTAAAAGTTTGTATTGATGTTTCAAAATTTAATTGATTGACACAGAGGAAATCTGCTATAGGCAAGCAGAATAGAAGTGCCTCGACGACACCTGCTCCAGTGAAGGGGAGGACCTCCATGCCCTAGCTTGCCCAGCAGCTGGTAAATGATATAAACATTGTTATTATTTAAAGCTCTATACATGTTATATTAACTCATCTATTTATTTTATTTGTCCAACAGACACAGTCCTTGGGCCACGACCCTAATAGGATTGACCTTTTTGAGGCCTCTAGGAGGCGGTGTATCGATGGGGCATTTCTGGACGACAGGGTTGCCTCGCAAGTGGTAAGTAATTAAATTACTGTTAATATATTCTTATACATATGCCATAAAATATCATTGAATATCATTGGTTGTTTTTATATAGGAGAGGATGCGACTTCTGGTGACCCCGTCGGGCGAGGCCGGCTCCTCCTCCAGCTCAGTATCTGTCGACTCAGCGATGGATACTGTGCTGAGACCTGCCACGCACGGCCGTGTCCTCTGTACGGGCCTTGGAGTGACGCCCTCCTCCTACTTTGGACGAGAGGGTATGCGCTCGAGGGCACGGGACACCCAGACCGGTGCTATCACTCAGCTGCAGTCTGCGCTAGACGCGGAGCGAGAGCAGAGGCAGGCCCTCGAGCAGAGGATTGAGGCGGAGCGAGAGCAGAGGCAGGCCCTCGAGCAGAGGGTTGAGGCGGAGAAGAAGGCCCTCGATGAGGAAAGAGAAGCTCGCAGGGAACTGGAGCGTAAATTTAATGAATTCATAAGCCGGTCTAGCGGTGGCTCATCCTCATGATCAGGTACTTACTAATCTTTATAATATTAGCAAAAAATATGAATCTTACTAATTTGAGTTTAGATCATATTATCACACTTATGATTTTCCAACACTTAGACTCTAAATAGGTAAATCGGATCGTAAATGGTCTCTCTCTCTCTCATGGTAATGATGTAGCCTCTGTTTTACTTTTAAATTATAGAAGTTTGTTTTTTAATCATGCTAGGTGTGTGCCTCGTTGGAAGAGGGATATCTCCCTCATGTGACATTTGTATTGGACACAACAATATGCCACCCAACGGAGTTCGATTTCTATCTCTGCAGTTATGCTGGCATACAGGTAAACTTTGACTGAAGCTTTGTAAACAATGTCTGAAATTTTTCTGACGTAAAAGTAATTCCACAAGTGTTACTAATACTTCACCGCTTCATAAATACCTCAAAACAAGAAAGAATTTGTGGAATTCCAAAATACTTACGCCTAATACCTCAAAACTAGACGGTCATCTGGTGATCGACAAGATCCGACGCCTAATGCACCATCACGAATGGGTGATTATGCTGCCCCACTCTACTATATATATCTTGCGCACTGTTCTTCGTGGCTTTTTTTTTCTCTAATGCTTGAACTTTGTTATCAGAAAAAGGCCGTGGCAACGTCACACTGCTCACAGCCGAACACGATTGAGTACGAGATGGCGATGGACTGGATACTGGTGCAAGAGAAATCCATTTGTTGGTTCAACCGGTTACATAAGGTCAAAAAGTAGTACTACAAATATTTCTGAAATGCTAACAATAATGTTCAGCACCTCTGTCCTGTGTTTAAATGAGCCTTCTGAATCTTTTACAGGTGCATGGTGATGAACTGGATTATTTTAAGAAGAGGTTTACATACAAACTAGAGTAGTAAACTGGTGTACTTACTAATAATCCTGTACAAGATTTATCTTTCAAGGTATGAAAATATTATCCTTCTCCCCCTCCTATTCATTGAACATAAAGTAAAGGGGAAAATTACAAAAACCTTCCCTTAACTTTACACCTCTATTCATATTGGTCCCTCAGCTGTTTTTTTAAACAATTTGAACCCTGAACTATGCTCCGTCTGCATTTAGCTTCCTCCGTAAACTTTTTGTCCAAAAAAACACTTATCAATTTCCAAAAGGCTCATGATTTTTTGAAATATTTAACTTATGCTTATTAGGATAAAGGTAATGGTATCGAAAGGCTCATGATTTTTGAAATATTTAACTTATGCTTACTTGGATAAGGGTATGGGTGTTTTCGGGATAAGGGTATGGGTGTTTGACGATCGGATCGAATCCAAACCTATTTCATATCCGAAACACGCTAACTTATGATTTTCCAACACTTAGACTCTAAATCGGTGAATTGGATCGTAAATTGGTCAAATATCCAATTAGAATCCGCTCGCAAGTCCGAAATACGGAATAATTCCAAGTTGGAATTATCGGATGCCGATCCGATGACGATCGGATCGAATCCAAACCAATTTCATATTCGAAACACGCTAACTTATGATTTTCCAACACTTAGACTCTAAATCGGTGAATCGGAGCGTAAATTGGTTAAATATCCAATTAGAACTCGCTCGCAAGTCTGAAATACGGAATAATTCCAACTTCGAATTATCGGATGCCGATCCGATGACGATCGAATCGAATCCAAACCTATTTCATATCCGAAACACGCTAACTTATGATTTTCCAACACTTAGACTCTAAATCGGTGAATCGGAGCGTAAATTGGTCAAATATCCAATTAGAACCCGCTCGCAAGTCCGAAATACGGAATAATTCCAAGTTCGAATTATCGGATGCCGATCCGATGACGATCGGATCGAATCCAAACCTATTTCATATCCGAAACACGCTAACTTATGATTTTCCAACACTTAGACTCTAAATCGGTGAATCGGAGCATAAATTGGTCAAATATCCAATTAGAATCCGCTCGCAAGTCCGAAATACGGAATAATTCCAAGTTCGAATTATCGGATGCCGATCCGATGACGATCGGATCGAATCCAAACCTATTTCATATCCGAAACACGCTAACTTATGATTTTCCAACACTTAGACTCTAAATCGGTGAATCAGAGCGTAAATTGGTCAAATATCCAATTAGAACCCGCTCGCAAGTCCGAAATACGGAATTATTCCAACTTCGAATTATCGGATACTGATTCGATGACGATCGGATCGAATCCAAACCTATTTCATATCCGAAACACGCTAAGTTATGATTTTCCAACACTTAGACTCTAAATCGGTGAATCGGAGCGTAAATTGGTCAAATATCCAATTAGAACTTGCTCGCAAGTCCAAAATACGAAATAATTCCAAGTTCGAATTATCGGATGCCGATCCGATGACGATCCGATCGAATCCAAACCTAGCTATTTCATATCCGAAACACGCTAACTTATGATTTTCCAACACTTAGACTCTAAATCGGTGAATCGAATCGTAAATTGGTCAAATATCCAATTAGAACCCGCTCGCAAGTCCGAAATACAGAATAATTCCAAGTTCAAATTATCGGATGCCGATCCGATGACGATCGGATCAAATCCAAACTTATTTCATATCCGAAACACGGTAAGTTATGATTTTCCAACACTTAGACTCTAAATCGGTGAATCGGAGCCTAAATTGGTCAAATATCCAATTAGAACCCGCTCGCAAGTCTGAAATACGGAATAATTCCAAGTTTGAATTATCAGATACCGATCCGATGACGATCGGATCGAATCCAAACCTATTTCATATCCGAAACACGCTAACTTATGATTTTCCAACACTTAGACTCTAAATCGGTGAATTGGAGCGTAAATTGTTCAAATATCCAATTAGAACCCGCTCGCAAGTCCGAAATACGAAATAATTCCAAGTATGAATTATCGGATGCCGATCCGATGACGATCGGATCGAATCCAAACCTATTTCATATCCGAAACACGCTAACTTATGATTTTCCAACACTTAGACTCTAAATCGATGAAGCGGAGCGTAAATTGGTCAAATATCCAATTAGAACCCGCTCGCAAGTCCGAAATACGGAATAATTCCAAGTTCGAATTATCGGATGCCGATCCGATGACGATCCGATCGAATCCAAACCTATTTCATATCCGAGACACGCTAAGTTATGATTTTCCAACACTTAGACTCTAAATCGGTGAAGCGGAGCGTAA
Source organism: Chamaelirium japonicum (assembly GCA_947650365.1). Classification (NCBI taxonomy): domain Eukaryota; kingdom Viridiplantae; phylum Streptophyta; class Magnoliopsida; order Liliales; family Melanthiaceae; genus Chamaelirium; species Chamaelirium japonicum. The sequence goes on from OX393558.1 coordinate 13,341,855, forward strand.
ATATGATTTTCCAACACTTAGACTCTAAATCGGTGAATCGGAGCGTAAATTGGTCAAATATCCAATTAGAACAGCTCGCAAGTCCGAAATACGGAATAATTCCAAGTTCGAATTATCGGATGCCGATCCGATGACGATCGGATTGAATCCAAACCTATTTTATATCCGAAACACGCTAACTTATGATTTTCCAACACTTAGACTCTAAATCGGTGAATCGGGGTGTAAATTGGTTTAATATCCAATTAGAACTCGCTCGCAAGTCCAAAATACAAAATAATTCCAAGTTCGAATTATCGGATGCCAATCCGATGACGATCCGATTGAATCCAAACCTAGCTATTTCATATCCGAAACACGCTAAGTTATGATTTTCCAACACTTAGACTCTAAATCGGTGAATCGAATCATAAATTGGTCAAATATCCAATTAGAACCCGCTCGCAAGTCCGAAATATGGAATAATTCCAAGTTCGAATTATCGGATGCCGATCCGATGACGATCGGATCAAATCCAAACCTATTTCATATCAGAAACACGCTGACTTATGATTTTCCAACACTTAGACTCTAAATCGGTGAATCGGAGCGTAAATTGGTCAAATATCCAATTAGAACCCGCTCGCAAGTCCGAAATACAGAATAATTCCAAGTTCGAATTATCGGATGCCGATCCGATGATGATCCGATCGAATCCAAACCTATTTCATATCTGAAACACGCTAAGTTATGATTTTCCAACACTTAGACTCTAAATCGGTGAATCGGAGCGTAAATTGGTCAAACATCCAATTAGAACCAACTCGCAAGTCCGAAATACGGAATAATTCCAAGTTCGAATTATCGGATGCCGATCCGATGACGATAGGATCGAATCCAAACCTATTTCATATCCGAAACACGCTAACTTATGATTTTCCAACACTTAGACTCTAAATCGGTGAATCGGAGCGTAAATTGGTCAAATATCCAATTAGAACCCGCTCGCAAGTCCGAAATACGGAATAATTCTAAGTTGGAATTATCGGATGCCGATCCGATGACTATCGGATCGAATCCAAACCTATTTCATATCCGAAACACGCTAACTTATGATTTTCCAACACTTAGACTCTAAATCGGTGAATCGGAGCGTAAATTGGTCAAATATCCAATTAGAACCCGCTCGCAAGTCCGAAATACGGAATTATTCCAAGTTCTAATTATCGGATGCCGATCCGATGACGATCGGATCGAATCCAAACCTATTTCATATCCGAAACACGCTAAGTTATGATTTTCCAACACTTAGACTCTAAATCGGTGAATCGGAATGTAAATTGGTCAAATATCCAATTATAACCCGCTCGCAAGTCCGAAATACGAAATAATTCCAAGTTCGAATTATCGGATGCCGATCCGATGACGATCGGTTCGAATCCAAACCTATTTCATATCCGAAACACGCTAAGTTATGATTTTCCAACACTTAGACTCTAAATCGGTGAATCGGAATGTAAATTGGTCAAATATCCAATTAGAACCCGCTCGCAAGTCCGAAATATAGAATAATTCCAAGTTCGAATTATCGGATGACGATCGGATCGAATCCAAACCTATTTCATATCCGAAACACGCTAAGTTATGATTTTCCAACACTTAGACTCTAAATCGGTGAAGCGGAGCATAAATTGGTCAAATATCCAATTAGAACCCGCTCGCAAGTCCGAAATACGGAATAATTCCAAGTTCGAATTATCGGATGCCGATCCGATGACGATCCGATCGAATCCAAACCTATTTCATATCCGAAACACGCTACGTTATGATTTTCCAACACGTAGACTCTAAATCGGTGAAGCGGAGCGTAAATTGGTCAAATATCCAATTAGAACCCGCTCGCAAGTCCGAAATATGGAATAATTCCAAGTTCGAATTATCGGATGCCGATCCGATGACGATCGGATCGAATCCAAACCTATTTCATATCCGAAACACGCTAACTTATGATTTTCCACCACTTAGACTCTAAATCGGTGAATCGGAGCGTAAATTGGTCAAATATCCAATTAGAACCCGCTCGCAAGTCCGAAATACGGAATAATTCCAAGTTGGAATTATCGAATGCCGATCCGATGACGATCGGATCGAATCCAAACCTATTTCATATCTGAAACACGCTAACTTATGATTTTCCAACACTTAGACTCTAAATCGGTGAATCGGAGCGTAAATTGGTCAAATATCCAATTAGAACCCGCTCGCAAGTCCGAAATACGGAATTATTCCAAGTTCGAATTATCGGATGCCGATCCGATGACGATCGGATCGAATCCAAACCTATTTTATATCCGAAACATGCTAAGTTATGATTTTCCAACACTTAGACTCTAAATCGGTGAATCGGAACGTAAATTGGTCAAATATCCAATTAGAACCCGCTCGTAAGTCCGAAATACGGAATAATTCCAAGTTCGAATTATCGGATGCCAATCCGATGACGATCGGATCGAATCCAAACCTATTTCATATCCAAAACACGCTAAGTTATGATTTTCCAACACTTGGACTCTAAATCGGTGAATCGGAACATAAATTGGTCAAATATCCAATTAGAACCCGCTCGCAAGTCCGAAATACGGAATAATTCCAAGTTCGAATTATCGGATGACGATCGGATCGAATCCAAACCTATTTCATATCCGAAACACGCTAAGTTATGATATTCCAACACTTAGACTCTAAATCGGTGAAGCGGAGCGTAAATTGGTCAAATATCCAATTAGAACCCGCTCGCAAGTCCGAAATACGGAATAATTCCAAGTTCGAATTATCGGATGCCGATCCGATGACGATTCGATCGAATCCAAACCTATTTCATATCCGAAACACGCTAAGTTATGATTTTCCAACACTTAGACTCTAAATCGGTGAAGCGGAGCGTAAATTGGTCAAATATCCAATTAGAACCCGCTCGCAAGTCCGAAATACGGAATAATTCCAAGTTTGAATTATCAGATGCCGATCCGATAACGATCGGATCGAATCCAAACCTATTTCATATCCGAAACACGCTAACTTATGATTTTCCAACACTTAGACTCTAAATCGGTGAATCGGAGCGTAAATTGGTCAAATATCCAATTAGAACCCGCTCGCAAGTCCGAAATACGGAATAAATCAAAGTTAAAATTATCGGATGCCGATCCGATGACGATCGGATCGAATCCAAACCTATTTCATATCCGAAACACGCTAACTTATGATTTTCCAACACTTAGACTCTAAATCGGTGAATCGGAGTGTAAATTAGTCAAATATCCAATTAGAACCCGCTCGCAAGTCCGAAATACGGAATTATTCCAAGTTCTAATTATCGGATGCCGATCCGATGACAATCGGATCGAATCCAAACCTATTTTATATCCGAAACACGCTAAGTTATGATTTTCCAACACTTAGACTCTAAATCGGTGAATCGGAATGTAAATTGGTCAAATATCCAATTATAACCCGCTCGCAAGTCCGAAATACGGAATAATTCCAAGTTCGAATTATCGGATGCCGATCCGATGACGATCGGATCGAATCCAAACCTATTTCATATCCGAAACACGCTAAGTTATGATTTTCCAACACTTAGACTCTAAATCGGTGAATCGGAACGTAAATTGGTCAAATATCCAATTAGAACCCGCTCGCAAGTCCGAAATACGGAATAATTCCAAGTTCGAATTATCGGATGACGATCGGATCGAATCCAAACCTATTTCATATCCGAAACACGCTAAGTTATGATTTTCCAACACTTAGACTATAAATCGGTGAAGCGGAGCGTAAATTGGTCAAATATCCAATTAGAACTCGCTCGCAAGTCCGAAATACGGAATAATTCCAAGTTCGAATTATCAGATGCCGATCCGATGATGATCCGATCGAATCCAAACCTATTTCATATCCGAAACACGCTAAGTTATGATTTTCCAACACTTAGACTCTAAATCGGTGAAGCGGAGCGTAAATTGGTCAAATATCCAATTAGAACCCGCTCGCAAGTCCGAAATACGGAATAATTCCAAGTTCGAATTATCGGATGCTGATCCGATGACGATCGGATCGAATCCAAACCTATTTCATATCCGAAACACGCTAACTTATGATTTTCCAACACTTAGACTCTAAATCGGTGAATCGGAGCGTAAATTGGTCAAATATCCAATTAGAACCCGCTCGCAAGTCCGAAATACGGAATAATTCCAAGTTGGAATTATCGGATGCCGATCCGATGACGATCGGATCGAATCCAAACCTATTTCATATCCGAAACACGCTAACTTATGGTTTTCCAACACTTAGACTCTAAATCGGTGAATCGGAGCGTAAATTGGTCAAATATCCAATTAGAACCCGCTTGCAAGTCCGAAATACGGAATTATTCCAAGTTCTAATTATCGGATGCCGATCCGATGACGATCGGATCGAATCCAAACCTATTTCATATCCGAAACACGCTAAGTTATGATTTTCCAACACTTAGACTCTAAATCAGTGAATCGGAACGTAAATTGGTCAAATATCCAATTAGAACCCGCCCGCAAGTCTGAAATACAGAATAATTCCAAGTTCGAATTATCAGATGCCGATCCGATGACGATCGGATCGAATCCAGACCTATTTCATATCCGAAACACGCTAAGTTATGATTTTCCAACTCTTAGACTCTAAATCGGTGAATCGGAACGTAAATTGGTCAAATATCCAATTAGAACCCGCTCGCAAGTCCGAAATACGGAATAATTCCAAGTTCGAATTATCGGATGACGATCGGATCGAATCCAAACCTATTTCATATCCGAAACACGCTAAGTTATGATTTTCCAACACTTAGACTCTAAATCGGTGAAGCGGAGCGTAAATTGGTTAAATATTCAATTAGAACCCGCTCGCAAGTCCGAAATACGGAATAATTCCAAGTTCGAATTATCGGATGCTGATCCGATGACGATCCGATCGAATCCAAATCTATTTCATATCCGAAACACGCTAAGTTATTATTTTCCAACACTTAGACTCTAAATCGGTGAAGCAGAGCGTAAATTGGTCAAATATCCAATTAGAACCCGCTCGCAAGTCTGAAATACGGAATAATTCCAAGTTCGAATTATCGGATGTCGATCCGATGACGATCGGATCGAATCCAAACCTATTTCATATCCGAAACACGCTAACTTATGATTTTCCAACACTTAGACTCTAAATCGGTGAATCGGAGCGTAAATTGGTCAAATATCCAATTAGAACCCGCTCGCAAGTCCGAAATACGAAATAATTCCAAGTTCGAATTATCGGATGCCGATCCGATGACGATCCGATCGAATCCAAACCTATTTCATATCCGAAAATTTGATCCGATTTGAAATAGGTTTGGATTCGATAGGATCATCATCGGATCGGCATCCGATAATTCGTACTTGGAAATATTCCGTATTTCTAACTTACGTGCGAGTTCTAATTGGAAATTTTAACAATTTACCATCCGATTGACCGATTTAGAGTCTAAGCGTTGGAAAATCATAAGTTTGCTTGTTTCGGATTTGAAATAGGTTTGGATTCGATCGGATAGTCATCGGATCGGCATCCGATAATTCATACTTGGAATTATTCCGTATTTTAGACTTGCAAGCGAGTTCTAATTGAAAATTTTAATTGACCGATTTAGAGTCTAAGCGTTGGAAAATCATAAGCTAGCGTGTTTCAGATTTGAAATAGGTTTGGATTCGATCGGATCGTCATTGGATCGACATCTGATAATTCATACTTGGAATTATTCCATATTTCGGACTTGCAAGCGAGTTCTAATTGAAAATTTTAACAATTTACCATCCGATTGACTCATTTATGGTTTAAGCATTGGAAAATCATAAATTAGCGTCTTTTGGATTTGAAATAGGTTTGGATTCGATCGGATAGTCATCGAATCGGCATTCGATAATTCATACTTAGAATTATTCCGTATTTCGGACTTGTGAGCGAGTTCTAATTGGAAATTTTAACAATTTACACTCCGATTGACCGATTTAGAGTCTAAGCATTGGAAAATCATAAGTTAGCGTGTTTCGGATTTGAAATTGACTTGAATTCGATCGAATCGTCATTCGATAATTCGTACTTGGAATTATTCCATATTTCAAACTTGCGAGCGAGTTATAATTGGAAATTTTAACAATTTACGATACGATTGACCGATTAAGAGTCTAAGCGTTGGAAAATAATTAGTTAGTGTGTTTCGGATTTGAAATAGGTTTGGATACGACCGGATCGTCATCGGATCAGCATCCGATAATTCGTACTTAGAATTATTCCATATTTCGGACTTGCAAGCGAGTTCTAATTGGAAATTTTAACTATTTACCATCCGATTGACCGATTTAGAGTCTAAGCGTTGGAAAATAATTAGTTAGCGTGTTTCAGATTTGAAATAGGTTTGGATACGATCGGATCGTCATCAGATCAGCATCCGATAATTCATACTTAGAATTATTCCATATTTCGGACTTGCAAGCGAGTTCTAATTGGAAATTTTAACTATTTACCATCCGATTGACCGATTTAGAGTCTAAGCGTAGGAAAATCATAAGTTAGCGTGTTTCGGATTTGAAATAGGTTTGGATTCGATCGGATAGTCATCGGACTGGCATCCGATAATTCGTACTTGGAATTATTCCGTATTTCGCACATGCGAGTGAGTTCTAATTGGAAATTTTAACAATTTACCATCCGATTGACCGATTTAGAGTCTTAGCGTTGGAAAATCATAAGTTAGCGTGTTTCGGATTTGAAATAGGTTTGGATTCGATCAGATCATCATTGGATCGGTATTCGATAATTTATACTTGGAATTATTTCGTATTCCGGACTTGCGAGCGGGTTAAAATTGGAAATTTTAACAATTTACCATCCGATTGACCGATTTAGAGTCTAAGCGTTGGAAAATCATAAGTTAGCGTGTTTCGGATTTGAAATAGGTTTGGATTCGATTGGATAGTCATCGGATCGGCATCCGATAATTCGTACTTAAAATTATTCTGTATTTCAGACTTGCGAGCGAGTTCTAATTATAAATTTTAACAATTTACGATCCGATTGATCGATTTATAGTCTAAGCGTTGGAAAATCGTAAGTTAGCTAGTTTCGGATTTGAAATAGGTTTGGATTCGATCGGATCGTCATCGGATCGGCATTCGATAATTCGTATTTGGAATTATTCCGTATTTCGAACTTACGAGCGAGTTCTAATTGGAACTTTTAACAATTTACGATCCGATTGACCGATTTAGAGTCTAAGCGTTGGAAAATCATAAGTTAGCGTGTTTCAGATTTGAAATAGGTTTAAATTCGATCAGATCATCATCGGATCAGCATCCGATAATTCATACTTGGAATTATTCTGTATTTCGGACTTGCGAGCGAGTTCTAGTTGGAAATTTTAACAATTTACCATCCGATTAACCGATTTAGAGTTTAAGCATTGAAAAATCATAAGTTAGCTTGTTTCGGATTTGAAATAGGTTTAGATTCGATCGGATCATCATCGGATCGGCATCCGATAATTTGTACTTTGAATTATTCCGTATTTCGGACTTGCGAACGAGTTCTAATTGGAAATTTTAATAATTTACCATCCGATTGATCGATTTAGAGTCTGAGCGTTTTAAAATCATAAGTTAGCGTGTTTTGGATTGGAAATAGGTTTGGATTCGATCAGATAGTCATCGGATCGGTATTCGATAATTCGTACTTGGAATTATACCATATTTCAGATTTGTGAGCGAGTTCTAATTGTAAATTTTAACAATTTATGATCCGATTGACTGATTTAGAGTCTAAGCGTTGGAAAATCATAAGTTAGCGTGTTTCAGATTTAAAATAGATTTGGATTCGATCGGATCGTCATCAGATCGGCATTCGATAATTCGTACTTAGAATTATTCCGTATTTCGGACTTGTGAACGAGTTCTAATTGGAAATTTTAACAATTTACACTCCGATTGACCGATTTAGAGTCTAAGCATTGGAAAATCATAAGTTAGCGTGTTTCGGATTTGAAATTGACTTGGATTCGATCGAATCGTCATTCGATAATTTGTACTTGGTATTATTCCGTATTTCAAACTTGCGAGTGAGTTATAATTGGAAATTTTAATAATTTACGATCCGATTGACCGATTTAGAGTCTAAGCGTTGGAAAATAATTAGTTAGCGTGTTTCGGATTTGAAATAGGTTTGGATACGATCGGATCGTCATCGGATCAACATCCGATAATTTGTACTTAGAATTATTTCGTATTTCGGACTTGCAAACGAGTTCTAATTGGAAATTTTAACTATTTACCATCCGATTGACCGATTTAGAGTCTAAGCGTTGGAAAATAATTAGTTAGCGTGTTTCGGATTTGAAATAGGTTTGGATACGATCGGATCGTCATCGGATCAGCATCCGATAATTCATACTTAGAATTATTCCGTATTTCGGACTTGCAAGCGAGTTCTAATTGGAAATTTTAACTATTTACCATCCGATTGACCGATTTAGAGTCAAAGGGTAGGAAAATCATAAGTTAGCGTGTTTCGGATTTGAAATAGGTTTGGATTCGATCGGATAGTCATCGGACTGGCATCCGATAATTCGTACTTGGAATTATTCTGTATTTCGTACATGCGAGTGAGTTCTAATAGGAAATTTTAATAATTTACCATCCGATTGACCGATTTAGAGTCTAAGCGTTGGAAAATCATAAGTTAGCGTGTTTCGGATTTGAAATAGGTTTGGATTCGATCAGATCATCATCGGATCGGTATCCGATAATTCATACTTGGAATTATTTCGTATTCCAGACTTGGGAGCGAGTTAAAATTGGAAATTTTAACAATTTACCATCCGATTGACCGATTTAGAGTCTAAGCATTGGAAAATCATAAGTTAGCGTGTTTCGGATTTGAAATAGGTTTGGATTCGATTGGATAGTCATCAGATCGGCATCCGATAATTCGTACTTAAAATTATTCTGTATTTCGGACTTGCGAGCGAGTTCTAATTATAAATTTTAACAATTTACGATCCGATTGATCGATTTATAGTCTAAGCGTTGGAAAATCGTAAGTTAGCTAGTTTCGGATTTGAAATAGGTTTGGATTCGATCGGATCGGCATTCGATAATTCATATTTGGAATTATTCCGTATTTCGAACTTACGAGCGAGTTCTAATTGGAACTTTTAACAATTTACGATCCGATTGACCGATTTAGAGTCTAAGCGTTGGAAAATCATAAGTTAGCGTGTTTCAGATTTGAAATAGGTTTAAATTCGATCAGATCGTCATCAGATATGCATCCGATAATTCGTACTTGGAATTATTCCATATTTCGGACTTGCGAGCAAGTTCTAATTGGAAATTTTAACAATTTACCATCCGATTAACCGATTTAGAGTTTAAGCATTGAAAAATCATAAGTTAGCTTGTTTCGGATTTGAAATAGGTTTGGATTCGATTGGATCATCATCGGATCGGCATCCGATAATTTGTACTTTGAATTATTCCGTATTTCGGACTTGCGAACGAGTTCTAATTGGAAATTTTAACAATTTACCATCCGATTGATCGATTTAGAGTCTAAGCGTTGGAAAATCATAAGTTAGCGTGTTTTGGATTTGAAATAGGTTTGGATTCGATCAGATAGTCATCGGATCGGTATTCAATAATTCGTACTTGGAATTATACCATATTTCAGATTTGTGAGCGAGTTCTAATTGTAAATTTTAACAATTTACGATCCGATTGACTGATTTAGAGTCTAACGTTGGAAAATCATAAGTTAGTGTGTTTCAGATTTAAAATAGGTTTGGATTCGATCGGATCGTCATCAGATCGGCATTCGATAATTCGTACTTAGAATTATTTAGTATTTCGGACTTGCGAGCGAGTACTAATTGAAAATTTTAACAATTTACCATCCGATTGACCGATTTAGAGTCTAAACATTGGAAAATCATAAGTTAGTGTGTTTCGGATTTGAAATAGGTTTGGATTCGTTCGGATCGTCATCGGATCGGTATCCGATAATTCGTACTTGGAATTATTTCGTATTTCGGACTTGCGAGCGAGTTCTAATTGAAAATTTTAACAATTTACCATCCGATTGATCGATTTAGAGTCTAAGCGTTGGAAAATCATAAGTTAGCATGTTTCGGATTTGAAATAGGTTTGGATTCGATCAGATAGTCATCAGATCGACATCTGATAATTCGTACTTAGAATTATTCTGTATTTCGGACTTGCGAGCGAGTTCTAATTGTAAATTTTAACAATTTACGATCCGATTGACCTATTTAGAGTCGAAGCGTTGGAAAATCATAAGTTAGCTTTTTTTGGATTTGAAATAGGTTTGGATTTGATAGGATCATCATCGGATCGGCATCCGATAATTTATACTTGGAATTATTCCGTATTTCGAACTTGCGAGCGAGTTCTAATTGGAAATTTTAACAATTTACGATTCGATTGACCGATTTAGAGTTTAAGCGTTGGAAAATCATTAGTTAGCGTGTTTCGGATTTGAAATAGGTTTGGATTCAATCGGATCGTCATCGGATCGGCATTCGATAATTCGTACTTGAAATTTTTCCGTATTTCGGACTTGCGAGCGAGTTCTAATTGGAAATTTTAACAATTTACGATCCGATTGACCGATTTAGAGTCTAAGCATTGAAAAATCATAAGTTAGTGTGTTTCAGATTTGAAATAGGTTTGGATTCGATCGGATCGTCATCGGACCGGCATCCGATAATTCATTCTTGGAATTATTCTATATTTCGAACTTGCGAGCGAATTCTATTTATAAATTTTAACAACTTACACTCCGATTGACCGATTTAGAGTCTAAGCGTTGGAAAATCATAAGTTAGCGTGTTTCGGATTTGAAATAGGTTTGGATTCGATCGGATCTTCATCGGATCGGCATTCGATAATTCGTACTTGGAATTATTCTGTATTTCGGACTTGCGAGCGAGTTCTAATTGGAAATTTTAACAATTCGTACTTAGAATTATTCCATATTTCGGAGTTGCAAGTGAGTTCTAATTGTAAATTTTAACAATTTACCATCCGATTATCTAATTTCGAGTTTAAGCATTGGAAAATCATAAGTTAGCATGTTAGTGTGATAATATGATCTAAGCTCAAATTAGTAAGATTCATATTTTTTACTAATATTATAAAGATTAGTAAGTACCTGATCATGAGCATGAGCCACCGCTAGACTGGCTTATGAACTTATTAAGCCGATGCTCCAGTGCCCTGCGAGCTTCTCTTTCCTCATCGAGGGCCTGCCTCTCCGCCTCAACCCTTTGCTCAAGGGCCTACCTCTGCTCACGATTCGCCTCAACCATGTGCTCGAGGGCCTACCTCTGCTCGCGCTCGACGTCTAGCATAGATTACAACTGAGTGATAGTACCGGTCTGGGTGTCCCGTGCCCTCGAGCGCATACCCTCTTGTCCAAAGTAGGGGGAGGGCGTGACTCCAAGGCCCGTACAAAGGACACAGCTGTGCGTGGTAGGTCTGAGCACAGTATCCATCGCTAAGTCGACAGATATTAAGCTGGAGGAGGAGCCGGCCTCGCCCGATGGGGTCACCATAAGTCGCATTCTCTGCTATATGAAAACAACCAATGATATTCAATGATATTTGATGATATACATATACGAATTTATTAACAGTAATTTAATTACTTACTATTTACGAGGCAACTCTGTCGTCCATAAATGCCCCATCGGTACGCCGCCTCCTAGAGGCCTCAAAAAGGTCAATCCAATTAGGCTCATGGCCCAAGGACTGTGTCTGTTTGATATATAAAATAAATAGATGAGTTAATATAACATTTATAGAGCTTTAAATAATAAAATATTTGTATCATTTACCAACTGCTGGGCAAGCTAGGGCATGGAGGTCCTCCCCCTCACTAGAGCAGGTGTCATCGAGGCATTTCTATTCTGCTTGCCTTTAGCATAACTCGTCTGTGTCAATCGATTAAATTTTCAAACATCAATACAAATTTTTAGTATAACATTAAAACAAGTACGAATCAACAAAATAATAATTATACCTGAAACTGAGGGGTGGCCCAGTGAGCGACCAAAAACTGTAGAACGTGTAGCGGTGGCACGTCTCTCGTCACAGTCGTAGCCTGTAACTCCTCAGCCGGCTTGCCGACCAAGTAACCATAAAGCTAGTAGAGCTCGTAACAGTAATCCTTGTACCGCTCACTCATCGTCTTCCACAAGTCCTCCCGATGGGTGTCGATTTTCATATTCTTCCATTTAAATTTCTCCTGTAAAATTAATTTAGAAACAAGTAATTTTATCAAATCAAATTATAAAGAAGTACTATATTTATCTAAAATGTTTTAATGAAACTAACGTACCAAAAAGACCTGATACATCCTCTCCTTATAGGATGCATCAATGTTCTTCCACCCCTTTATCCCCACAATAGGGGCATTCCTCTCCTCCCGTACTATCATACCGATCCACGTGGCGGCGTCAGAAGCGTGCTCGTCCACAAAGGTCCTACCGCTCCACTGTAGAGAAAATGGCTCGTGTAAGGTCGACAAGCGTCGGGCCATCGTCATGCCCCGGTCGCCTACGTGCCCGGTGATCCTCGACCCTGCAAATAAAATATACATCAGTACTGAACAAGTATTTACAACATGTATAAAACTTTAGATCTAAACATTACCTGTGGGCTTAGACGCTGTAGCCGAGTACTGAGCACTGCTCGAAGCTCCGAAGACTGCAACCTCATCAAGAGCTGGTGTGGAGAGAGGAACAACACTACCAGATCCGGAGGGCTCGGCCTCGGACCCTGGGGTGGCAGTCGGAGCGCTCCCAGCTAGCCCACCCCTGCCTCTACGAACCCTCAACCGTGATGCCATCTGAAATAGTTTGATTTACATATGAAACAGTATAATTTACATATGAAACAATATGAAACAGTTTGATTTATATATGAAACAGTATGATTTACATATAAAACAATATGAAATAGTTTGATTTATATATGAAACAGTATAAAATAATATGATATACATATGAAACAATATGATTTATATATGAAACAATTTGATTTACATATGAAATAATTTAATTTATATACGGTCTAGTCATTTTGTGTCTCATCTCTATCACTCTCATCGCATCCCTCTTCTATCATTTGATCTGCATTTGCTGTCCAGTTTATATTGTCGACCTCTTTATTTTTATCGTGCACTACATCGACAACGATTATCTTAGTATTCTGGTATGTATCCAAATCATCATCGATAACTCCCGTATCTTTATCTCCCATGTCATAAAAATATCTGGGTGGTGACCTGACTATAATTTGCCAACCTGAAGATGTATTATCCGGTGCATAAAATATCTGTTCCGCTTGAGAGGCAAGAATGAATGGATCTTGATATTGGGTATTCAATCTCTTGCCAGTGTTGATATTGATAAAACCATATTTGTCGACATTATAACCAGTCCCATGATTATTAACATCATATCAATCGTATTTGAATAATACGATCCGATTTTGGCCAAGGAATTTAATCTTGAGAATCTCGTTGAGGATGCCGTAGAAGTCGATATTTCCTAATTCTTCTTGCTGAACGTTGACGACAACCACACTATTTTGTGTTCTTCATGATTTTTCACTATCTTTCGTCCGAAATCTATAACCGTTCACGATATAACCATCAAATGATACTGCGTCTTGCAAAGTACTACAAGGTAAGCGCCAGAGATCCTTATTCATCAGTGGATCATGGTTGTTATGCAGCTCTTGTGCCTATAATAACCATATGACATTCATGATATGAACACATAATTATTGTTCGGTAATGAATGTCAATAAAATTCAGTAATGATGTGAATACTTATGTATTTCTCGAACCATGATAGGAATTCACGATCATGAATTTATAGAGCATTTTGAGTACTCTGATTATTAATGATGGATTTATGCTTCCTGTTTTATAGATTATGAATTAGATTATAATTAGCACATATACTTAATGAATGGACTGAAAGAATGAGTAAATGATCGTAAAATGCTTACTCAATGAATGACCACACTTTATCACATTGGCGCAACACATACATATGTGCCTGTTGAATCTTATCACAGACAATCGATGAGTTTTGCCTCTTCCTAGAGGTCTACCCATTTCGGCAAATATAGACATACCCCTATCGAAGTTTATTGGACCACCGTCATAGTTCCGCTCAAGTTGATTGAATCGTGTGTCTATACCATGGAGGTATCTTGAGCAGAATGTCAGACATTCTTCTGCTAGGTATCCTTCAGCAATTGATCCCTCCGGACGACTTTTAGTACAAACATATGATTTCAATATTCACAAGTATCTAATTTGAGAAAAAAATTATGGATAAATACATCAAGAATGATCAAATATATTAAAAAATAAGATGAGACGATTACCTCTCAATAAAATACATCTAGCGGTAATGAACTGGGCCTCCAAGTTTGGCCTCATTTGCCAAGTGAACGGTCAAATGCACCATGACATCAAAGAAGGAAGGTAAAAATTTCATCTCTAGCTTGCACAATATGATCGCAATATCCCTCTTCATCTGATCAAGTTGGTCCAGTCTAAGTACCTTCGAGCACAACTGTCTGAAAAAAGTGCTGAGCTTAATTAATAGACCGGAACCTGTTCGGTTAAATTCCCACGTATAGCAAAAGATAACAATCGCTACATAAGAACGTGACAATCATGGCTCTTTAATCCAGACAACTTCTGGCCGTTCTCTTATACGCATCGTGCGATATTCGAAGAGTAACCGTTCGGCGTTTTCACAGACCGTAGGAATGCACATAAGGCTGCCTTCTGCTATGAGCTCATGGTGTAGCATGCAACTGGCAACACATACTTATCCCCAATCTCTTAGGGATGAAGTGATTTTTGGATACCCAACTCCTAAAGATCGAGACGAGATTTAAGATTATCATTCGTCTTACCGTCGAGATTCAGTAGTGTTTCTATAATATTATCATACATATTTTTCTCGATATGCGTGACATCCAAGTTATGCCGCAAGAGTAGGCTGCTCCAGTACGGTAGTTTAAAGAAAATACTCTTCTTCTTCTTCCAGTTATGCTCACGTGTAGATTCTTCATACGTCATCTTCTTTTTGCCTTTCCCAAGTGCCACCGTATCAAGCTGATCCAATTCATACAAGACTTCTACCCTCGAAAGCTGCTCCGGGGACTTTGCAAGTTCCTTCTTGCTGTTGAACGCTCTTTTGTTTTGCCTCCACTTATGGCCATCAATAAGGAATCTTCGATGGCCCATATAATAGAACTTGCCTCTATTCTTTAACCGTAATGAATCTGTCTCCTTATTGCATGTAGGACACGCCAATTTTCCTTTAGTACTCCACCCAAATAAGTTGGCATATGCAGGAAAATCATTGATGATCCATAGAAGTGCCGCATGTATCCGAAAATTCTAGTACAATAAGACATCATACGTATCGGCCCCAACTTCCCATAACTCGTTCAACTCCTCAATCAACGGCTGTAAGTAAACGTCAATATCATTACCAGACGACCTGGGTCCGGGAATGAGCAAGGAGAGCATTGTGTATTGTGGGGGAAAATCTTCGTGCCGACCCGAAGACCTTCGCAGCACCAGTCAATTGGAGTCGAAGTTAATGTCGAAGATCGTTGGTCGATCGGTTGGTTGAAGTTGTTGCTTTTTTGATATGTAATTAAACAGAAAATCAATCAGAGAGAGTGAGATTTTGACACAAGAGAAGTGATCTCGGAGTTCAGCCGAAGCCTACGTCTCCGTGCTATAGGGAGCAACCCGAATTCACTAACACTTATGTTGAAGTGACCTCGACAGGCCGAGTATCACTGAAGGCTCCCTGATCTCTTCGAAAGAGAGAAGAAGATCGAAGAGAGATGGTAGATCGGAGGTTAGAAATCCCAAAGCTCTGGTTCTGAAAGTTAGATCTCAGAGTGGAAATCAGATTTTTGGATCGGATCATTTTACATTCGAAGGCTCTGCTATTTATAGGCATTCCGGGTGGCGAATGGCGGTTTCCGCTGCAGTATCTGGGGATCCTCCAGGTAAAGTTGTGGGCCCTGTTACCATCTTCTAGGGGATTCCACTGGCTCTTGGTCCCACCAGGCAGGGCCGGTGGGTCCCGCTGTAGCCCTCGTGGGCCCACCAGGCAGGGCCGGTGGGTCCCGCTGTAGCCCTCGTGGGCCCACCAGGCAGGGCCGGTGGGTCCCGCTGTAGCCCTCGTGGGCCCACCAGGCAGGGCCGGTGGGTCCCGTGGTAGTCTTCGTGGGGCCACCAGGCAGGGCCGGTGGGTCCCGCTGTAGTCCTCGTGGGCCCACCAGGCAGGGCCGGTGGGTCCCGTGGTAGATTTATGCCAAAATTTGCACCCACAGTTACCCCCTCCAAGTTAGCTAGAGTGCATTCTAGCTGGCTTGGACTTGGTGCAAAAAATAGCAACTTCCTGTTTGGAAAAAACGGACACGAAGAAACTTGTCGTATGTTAGAGAAAAAAGGGACTGATCGGTCAATTTGGACCGATCGGTCAAATTTGACCGATCGGTCAAATTTTGACCGATCGGTCAAATTTTGACCGATCGGTCAAAATTCAACCGGTCAAGAATCGGGTGATCGGTCAAAAAACAGGGTTTTTTGACCGATCCAGTAGTAATTTTGACCGATCAGCTGAAATTTGACCGATCGGTTAAATTTTGACCGATCGGTCATTTTTGACCGATCGGTCAAATTTTGACCGATCGGGCAAAATTCAACCGGTCAAGAATCGGGTGATCGGTCAAAAAACATGGATTTTTGACCGATCCAGTAGAAATTTGACCGATCAGATAACTTTCGCCGATCGGACATGTTTGTCCGATCGGTGAAAAAATATCCGGTCAAGGTTCGAGTGATCGGCAAAAAACCTTGGTTTTTTTCCAGATCCAGTAGAAATTTGACCGATCAGATAACTTTCGCCGATCGGACATGTTTGTCCGATCGGTGAAAAAATATCCGGTCAATGTTCGAGTGATCGAAAAAAACCTTGGTTTTTTGCCAGATCCAGTAGAAATTTGACCGATCAGATAACTTTCGCCGATCGGACATGTTTGTCCGATCGGTGAAAAAATATCCGGTCAAGGTTCGAGTGATCGGCAAAAAACCTTGGTTTTTTTTTGCCAGATCCAGTAGAAATTTGACCGATCAGATAACTTTCGCCGATCGGACATGTTTGTCCGATCGGTGAAAAAATATCCGGTCAAGGTTCGAGTGATCGGCAAAAAACCTTGATTTTTTGCCAGATCCAGTAGAAATTTGACCGATCAGATAACTTTCGCCGATCGGACATGTTTGTCCGATCGGTGAAAAAATATCCGGTCAAGGTTCGAGTGATCGGCAAAAAACCTTGGTTTTTTGCCAGATCCAGTAGAAATTTGACCGATCAGATAACTTTCGCCGATCGGACATGTTTGTCCGATCGGTGAAAAAATATCCGGTCAATGTTCGAGTGATCGGCAAAAAACCTTATTTTTTGCCAGATCCAGTAGAAATTTGACCGATCAGATAACTTTCGCCGATCGGACATGTTTGTCCGATCGGTGAAAAAATATCCGGTCGAGGTTCGAGTGATCGGCAAAAAACCTTGATTTTTTGCCAGATCCAGTAGAAATTTGACCGATCAGATAACTTTCGCCGATCGGACATGTTTGTCCGATCGGTGAAAAAATATCCGGTCAAGGTTCGAGTGATCGGTAAAAAACCTTGGTTTTTTGCCAGATCCAGTAGAAATTTGACCGATCAGATAACTTTCGCCGGTCGGACATGTTTGTCCGATCGGTGAAAAAATATCCGGTCAAGGATCGAGTGATCGGCAAAAAACCTTGGTTTTTTGCCAGATCCAGTAGAAATTTGACCGATCAGATAACTTTCGCCGATCGGACATGTTTGTCCGATCGGTGAAAAAATATCCGGTCAAGGTTCGTGTGATCGGCAAAAAACCTTGGTTTTTTGCCAGATCCAGTAGAAATTTGACCGATCAGATAACTTTCGCCGATCGGACATGTTTGTCCGATCGGTGAAGAAATATCTGGTCAAGGTAAAGTTTCGAACCTGCCCTTCAGAGAAGGTTTGCTGCTTTGTTCTTTGATATTTTGGCAGAGTTTTGAACATTGATGGAGCTTGATTCTTCTTGTTTTGAATCCTTGGTTGGCTTGATGGTTGCTTTGAACCGGCGGTCCGGTTTACCCAGACCGGTGGCTTGCTTGGACCGTTGGTTCATGTGGACCGGTAGGTCCGACGTTTCGCCTGGTCGCGACTGTTCGCCTGGTTTTGCGCTTGCTACGGATGGATGCCACGTGTACCTACAAAAACACGCGATTTGATATGGTGAAGACACGTGTCTTCTCGATTCGCGCACCTGTTTTACCCTGGGTACAAAAGTTTTCACTGGTTGTCATTTCGCCTCACGCTTCCAAAATTTTTCGAAGTCCAGACCCTTGTTCTCCTGATTTCTGCTCTTGTTCTTGTTCTCGTTCGATCGGTCAAATGGCTTCATCTGGCAGTTCGAAGAAGTCCGGTACAGCTCCCTCGAAGAGAAAGGGGAAGGAAATTGTCGAGGTTCAATCTCCTCCGAGGGGCCGTGGCAAAGGCAAGGCTGCTCTCGCTGAACTTGGCCAACTGGGCAAGAGGCACCAAGGGGTAGGTTTTGCCTCAGCGCCATCAAGGCCAGAATTCATCCCCAAAGTGAAGTTTGTTCTGGGTCCGCTTATGCCCCTGACAGAGGAGACGGAGTACATGTACAATGTTGGTGGTGAGTTCACAGATACGAAGAGAAAGAAGTGGCAAGCACTTCTCTCTTATTTCACTGAAGGGAAGGGGGCGCAGCCTTCACTCCCTAGCATCCAGATGGCTTTCGGCATCGACAAGAAGACCGTCTTCACCAGTTATGCCAGCAACGAGAAGGTCATGGGAACCATTGTGACCATCGGCCAAATGAACTGCGGTCTGCGTCTGCCGCTGCCACCCTTTGCTGCAAGACTACTGAATACATCTGGCCTCTGCCCGGGGCAAGTCACAGGGAATGCCTGGCGAATCATCTATGCATTCTGCCGGGTGGAATCGGATTTCCAGGAGGCCTTGAGGGCCTGCTACTCCAGTATCCCGGAAGGTGAACCTGCCCGGATCGAGTTTGGATACTTCTTCTTCCATTATCGATGGAATTACAGGAAGGACAGCCCGTTCTACAATTTGACTGGTGTGTCTTCGCTTCGTCCGTTAACTGATACAGTTCCTTCGGACAAGTTGTACACGGACTGGCCTATTTCTGTATCTGGCGCCTGGACGTCCATGTCAGTGCCCGACACCCCCCGAGACAGCGTGCACGAGGCGGTGAAAATGTACAGCGCTGGAGGCATCTTCGCCTGGAATTCTGAGAGGGCTGGAGCCATAGATAACTTGTTCCTCGAGCTAACCTGTGGAACCAGGTCGTGGAAACAGTTTTCTAACTGTCCTGTGAGATATGGCAAGGCCAATCTCCTCCACAGATCAAAGGACAGGTACAAGGACAACGAAGTCCTATACTCTGACTATGAAGAGGATCCCCACTCGGGCAAGGTCATCCGGAAGGTTCGGGCCGAGAAGAAAATCTACACTGCGAGGCGCCGGTTACCTACCATGGATGAGAAACTGGTGCTCCAAAGAGGCCCAGTGAAGAAGAAGCGAAAAACTCTCGTCAAGCCTAAGGAAGATGAAGATGAAGGGAAGAAGAACGAAGAGGAAGAAGAAAAGAAGAAGAATGAAGAAGAAGAAGAGACAGAGAATGTCAGCCACGACATCAGTGGCAATGACGAAGACGAGGAAGGGGACGGCGAGGACGATCCGTCTTCTACCCCCTCCAGTGGGGATAGTGAGAATGGGGGTGGTGAGGAAGAAATTCCTCCCACCCCCACTGGTGGTGCAACGGGGGAGGACTCGATCCCTATTCCCATTGACGAGGTTAAAGCCCGTCAGATGGAGGCAATTCTCGACACAGAAGGCGACGGCAAAAAGGTGGTTCCCACCTACAAATTTGACGAATTGAAGAGGCCGATGCGCTTCAAAATTAAACTATCGAAGAGTGCTGGGGTTGGAAGCAACCCCATGCCTCTTGATCAAATCCCCCCCGACGCTCTTCGCATTGAGGGAGCAACAATGAGTGGGGGTGTAGAGGTTGAGCAACCCCCTCCCCCCTCTCACTCTCTGCTCAACGAGGTGGAGGCCATGGTGGCCGGGCTCATCCAGCCAGGCGGGTCGCAAGAAGAGAGAGCCTCACCTCCCAGGAATGCTTCCCCCCCTGCTAATTTGGAGAGGGGAAGTCGAGTGGGCGATGGGGCTCCTCAACCTCAACCAGCGCCAACCCCGATTCAGGAGAAATCGACTCCTCAGAGTGGTTCTGATCGTCGGAAGGGCAAAGAGCCGAGGGTCGAAACATCAGGTAATTGAACTTAACTTGCTTTGAATGTCTTGTCTCTGAAGTTCGAAAATAATCTAACACTTTGATTCCCTTTGATTGTAGGTGCACCTGCTGGATTGACTCCGACAATAAGGAGCTTGGGTGACGTTGATATCAACCGCCCCACTGCTGCGATCAGGAAACTCATCAACCTCCCGGGTGCCACTTTGGATGAAGCTTTCGATAGAATTAACCTGTTGGTAGGTGCATCTGCTTGATCGATCATTTGAATCGTATCTTTCTTCAGAATAATTCAACTCTTTTGTTCTTTTGCAGAACTCAGCACTTATGAATGTTGCAACCAAACTCTCCATGAGGGCGGGAGCAAAAGAAGCTGTAGCTGAAATAAATCAGTTGACCGCGGAGAGAGATGAGCTGAGAGAGCTCCTGACTTCGAAGAAAGCCTCTCTCAAATCCAAGATTGAGGAACTTCGCAAGGGAAAGCTGGAGATCAAGGGGCTGAAGGATCGGTGTGAGGCACAGAGTCACGAGCTCGAATCCTTGAAGACTCGACTCTCCAAGGTTGAGGACGTGTCCTGTGGCCGCACCATCGAGATTCAAGAGCTGAAGCAACAACTTGCTACTCAGCACGCTGCCTTCACTGCCAGAGAGGAGACTTCCAAGAAGGCACTGGAGCATGCGCTGTCAGAGTGCAAGGTTTACAAGGAAACAGCAGAGAAGGCAGCAGAAGCGCTCAGGACTCATGTAGCTAGCGTCCGATCCTCCAAGGCATCAGTGGCGAGTAAAGCTCGTCCTGGATCTGAAGGGGAGAAGTCGCATGCGAAGAGTGTGGCCAAGCCCTGAGACTTTTCTTCTTCTTTGTTGTTGTACTTGTAAATTTTTGAAATGTAACAGCTCCTTGTATCTGACATATTTTGATGATAATAGAAGACATCTTTTTGGTATTTGAAACTTGCACTTCTTTTGAGTTGAATGTCTTTGAATGTTGAGTTCTGGAATGCTATTTGACATGATTGAGTATTCATACATTTGAACGTAAGTTGAATACGCATATACTTGAATGTAAGGGGTTGAGTCGCTACTCAATCACCCAAACTTGTAACTTTGAAAATTGAATTTGAATTCGAATAACATTTGAATGTAAGGGGTCGAGTCACAACTCAAACTCCCAAACCTGTTAGACGATATCGAATTGATTGAAATTGGATATTGAATTTCGAAGGTCAGTTTAACATTCGCTAGTAAGGGGTCGAGTCGCAACTCTAACACCCAAACATGTTAAGACCTGGTAACTTGAAAATGGTCAGTTTTTAACATTTGCTAGTAAGGGGTTGGGTCGCAACCCTAACACCCAAACTTGTTAAAAGACCTGGTAATTTGAATATGGATAACTTGAAACTGCTTCAGAACTTGGATTGAAAATCAGAACACTTGTACACTTGAACACTTGAAAGAGAGCTTTATTCATCACAGAATTTACATTATGGATAGAACAACTTGAGGTGTCTAGAATTCCAAGCTCGAGGCAATCTATCTCCTTCTGGTGTGATCAGTCTGTAAGAACCTTTGCCTCCAACTGACTCAATGATGTATGGTCCTTCCCAATTGGGAGCAAGCTTTCCACTGCGGTGCTCTTTGGTATTGTAGAAAACTGCTCTGAGAACTAAACTACCCACTGGGAACTGTCTCTTGTGGACTTTCTTGTCATAGGCTCTTTTGATCTTCTGTTGATATTGGGCTACACGAAGAGAAGCTTGATCTCGTAGTTCTTCAGAGAAGTCTAGATCATTGATCCGAAGTTCTTCATTGACTCCTTCTTCAACAGCTTTGGTCTTCAAAGTACTAGATATATTCTCTGTTGGGAGTATTACTTCCGATCCATATGTCAGACGGAAGGGTGAGAACCCTGTTGATCTTCTCGGAGTTGTACGATACCCCCACAGAACTTCAGGTAGGACTTGCTCCCACAATCCTTTCTTGTCGTTGAGTTTCTTCTTGAGTATATCAAGTATAGCTCTGTTTGAGGCTTCAGCTTGACCATTGCATTGAGGATATCTTGGAGTTGAATAGAATAACTTGATACCGTTGTTCAGACAGAACTCTCGGAATTTGTCTGAGTCAAATTGAGCTCCATTGTCAGCAACAAGAACTTGAGGTGTGCCGAACCTTGAGAAGATGTTGTGCCGAATGAATTTGATTACTTCGTCGTCAGTCTCTCGAAAGAGGGGCACAGCTTCAACCCATTTGGTGAAGTAATCAGTAGCCAGCAGTAGATATTTCTTCTTGCTCGGAGTTGGAGGGAAAGGACCCAAGAAATCTAACCCTCATTGATGGAAAGGCCAAGGACTTGATAATTGATGAAGTTCATCTGCTGGGAGATGGATAGCTCGAGCGTGCAGTTGGCAGGGCTCGCATCTTTGAACGACTTGTTGAGCATCCCTTGCCATTGTTGGCCAGTAGTACCCTTGTAGCTTCGTCTTGGCTTCAAGAGATCTTCCTCCCGAATGATTTCCACAAGCTCCAGAGTGGATATCAATCAGGATTGATTGTGCTTGCTCGGGACCAAGGCACTTGAGCAACATCCCGTTGTGAGATTTGAAATATAAATCTTCACCTTGCAAAATGTAGCACGGGAGCTTCCTCTGAATTCTTCGGGCTTGATTTGGATCTTCCGGCATTTTGCCATGCTTGAAGAAGTCGAAAATTGGTCGCCTCCAGTCTTGAAGTTGATCTCCACCCCCAGATTCTTTTGTAGTAGTAAGGATTTGTTGATCGGGGATGGTCTTGGGCAATTCTTGATAATCAATTTGTATTTGCCTTCCTCCGAGTGAGTCTCCAAGAACTGAGGCAGCATTAGATAAGGCATCTGCTTCTCGGTTCTCTGCTCTGGGGATTTGAATGAATTCAGCGCTAGTAAAACGTTGTTGAAGACGTCATACTAAGGCCAAGTAGAGTTGCATTCTTTCTTCTCGAGCTGTGTACTCTCCATTGATTTGCCTTATGATCAATTGGGAGTCGCTGTATATGATGATTCGATCTACCCCCAGAGATTCTGCCATTTCGAGTCCGGAAATGAGTGCTTCATATTCAGCTTCGTTGTTGGTGGCATTAAACCCAAGGAGAGTGGCCTTCTGGAGATGATCGAGTTCGGGGGATATTAAGACTATCCCAGTTCCCGAACCGATCGAACTTGATGCTCCATCAGTATAAAGCTTCCACGGAGGAGTTGCAGAAATAACTTCAAGACTTGGATCAATTTTTGTTGCAGGATTGATCGGAGGAGTATCCTCATCTTCCAAGCGCATGTCGACATCCTCTTCCCAAATGATGGGGTCTTCAACTGGAAAGTCAGCTAGAAAATCAGCAATTGCTTGACCTTTGATAGAAGTGCGAGATTCGAACTGAATCCCCAGGGAGCTCATTTCGATCACCCATTTGGTCATTCGACCAGCTCGACCAGCTTTGTCAATGATATCTTTGAGTGAGTGTTCTGAAATGACAGTAATCTGGTGGGAGACGAAGTACGGTTGAAGACGACGCGAAGCAGTGAGCAAGGCCAAGATGACCTTCTCAGTTTTTGAGTAGCGAGTCTCAGCCGGAAGAAGAGTGTGGCTGATGTAGTAGACTGGATGTTCGATGCCTTCTCTTCTACTGACTAAGACCGCGCTGATTGCTTGATCGGTCACGGCAAGGTAGAGCCACAAGTCTTCTTTTGGAAGTGGAGCAGTCAGGATAGGAGCTTGCACCAGATATTTCTTGATGCTTTGAAATGCTTCTTCACAGGTTGGACTCCAGCCGGAGGTATCCGCCTTTCGTAGTTTGTCGAAGAGTGGCTTGCACTTGTCTGAGGACTTTGAGATGAATCGATTGAGTGCTGCTAACCTTCCAGTGAGACGTTGAACTTCTTTTCGATTTGTAGGTGAAGGCATATCGATGATGGCTCGAATTTGATCAGGATTGGCTTCAATACCTCTCCTGGTCACAAGATGACCCAGGAATTTACCAGATTGAACTCCGAAAGCGCACTTGGCTGGATTGAGCTTCATTCGATACTTTCGGAGGACTTGGAAGGTTTCAGCCAGATCAGATAGATGTTTGCTCCGAACGGAACTCTTGGTGAGGAGATCATCGACATAGACTTCGACGTTGCGACCGATCTGATCTTCGAACATTTTGGTGACTAGCCTTTGATAGGTGGAACCAGCATTTTTGAGGCCGAATGGCATGACATTGTAGTAATAAAGGCCTCGGCTAGTCACAAAACATGTCTTCTCTTGATCATCAGCGTGGAGTGGAATTTGATTGTATCCGGAATACCCATCCATGAAAGACAATAGCTCGTGGCCAGCAGTGGCGTCGACGAGTCTATCTATCCTTGGCATGGGAAAAGGATCTTTGGGGCAAGCCTTGTTGAGATTGGTAAAGTCGATGCAGACTCTGACTTTCCCATTCTTCTTTGGAACAGCCACTATATTAGAGATCCAAGTTGGATACTCTACTTCTCGGATGAATCCGGCTGCGAGTAGCTTGGTAATTTCTTCTTGAACAGCAATTTGCAGCTCTGGTCGAATGGTGCGAGGCTTTTGCTTGACGGGCTTCACCTCTTCTTTGATCGCAAGTCGGTGACAAGCGTCATCTGGATTGATCCCAGGCATGTCTTCGAAGCACCATGCGAAGACGTCGATATTGGACTGGAGGAAGGATACCATGTCTTGCGCTTCTGCGTCGCTAAGACCGGTACCAATAAATGTTTGTTGAGGGAGATCTCCGCTGCCAATATTGATTGGGATGATTTCTTCAATTGAAGGTGATGCTTCCCATTCGATTGGTGGAGGTTCGGTCAGCGGAATCTCCTTTGATTGCTATTTAGAAGAGGGACCAGCTTCATCTCGTGGCCGCTTTGGAGGAGCGATATTGATCTTTCGATCTGTTTTAGCAGCTGCAGCTTCACAAGATCTTCCAGCTTGCTGATCGCCTCGAATGCAGACGATGCCTTCTCCAGTTGCAAACTTGAGTAGTTGATGGTAAGAGGAGGAGATGGCATTGATCTGATGGAGGAATGGTCGCCCAAGAATGGCGTTGTAGCTAGACATTCCTTCGACGATTGCAAATCTCACCGAGACTCTAGTCTCTCGGCTGAGGTCGATGGTAAATCTGGATTCGCCCACTGTGATGCTTTGTTCACCATTGAAGCCGGTGATCACAGTCGGGACGACGTCGAGGCTTTGATACTTATGTCCCAGACGTTTGAAACAGTCTGAGAACATAATGTCAATAGAGCTTCCAGTGTCTATGAGGATTCGATTGACGGTGCTTCCGTCGATGATGAGTTTCAAGACTAGGGGGTCTCGATGGGGAGTGTGAACTCCTTGAAGATCGGTGTCGTTGAAGACTATGGATGGCCAAGCCAGACCTTCGATGGGCTTCTCGATCCAGGTATCTTCTTTGTTTGCAGTAGATCGAACATGGAAGATGCGTCGAACCTGCTGTGGGTGCAAATTTTGGCAAAAATCCACCACGGGACCCACCGGCCCTGCCTGGTGGGCCCACGAGGACTACCGCGGGACCCACCGGCCCTGCCTGGTGGGCCCACGAGGACTACCGCGGGACCCACCGGCCCTGCCTGGTGGGCCCACGAGGACTACCGCGGGACCCACCGGCCCTGCCTGGTGGGCCCACGAGGACTACCGCGGGACCCACCGGCCCTGCCTGGTGGGCCCACGAGGACTACCGCGGGACCCACCGGCCCTGCCTGGTGGGCCCACGAGGACTACAGCGGGACCCACCAGCCCTGCCTGGTGGACCCCCGAAGACAACCGCAGGGCCCGCAACTTTACCTGGAGGATCCCCAGATACGATAGCAAAAACCGCCATTCGCCACCCAGAATGTCTATAAATAGCAGAGCCTTCAAATGTAAGAAGATCGAAATCTAAGATCCGGAATTCTGATTTCCACTCTGAGATCTGACTTTCAGAACCAGAGCTCTGGGATTTCAAACTTCCGATCTACCATCTCCCTTTGATCTTCTTTCAGAAAGATCAGTGTTTACAGTGATACTCGGCCTGTCGAGATCACTTCAACATAAGTGTTAGTGAATTCGGGTTGCACCCTATAGCACGGAGACGTAGGCTTCGGCTGAACTCCGAGATCACTTCTCGTGTCAAATTCTCTCTCTGATTGCATCTCTCTGTTTACAAATCAAAAGCTTCAACTTCGATCAACAGATCGACCAACGATCTTCGACGTCAACTTCAACTTCGATTGACTGGTGTTGCGAAGGTCTTCGGGTCGGCACGAAGATTTTCCCTCACAGTTTGGCGCCGTCTGTGGGATTCGAGCGAAAAGTTGTGTTCTCTCTACTTCGACTACCATATCAATATAGTCAAACTTCCTCGTCCCCTCGGATAATCAGACAACTGATCGGACGTCGGCAATCTCGTTGTACCCTTCGCACTCTGAATGGCGAGAACCAAACATCAGGGTCAACCAGAAGGAAGTAACACTCAACATCAACCTCGTCCTGAGACTCGTTCAATGAGTCAAAGGCTCAATTTCGGGCAGCCCCTTGCTGTCCCCGAGATGGGGGTTCATTCAGGAAGCGGGAGATCAGTCGATCGACCGATCGCCCCTCATCCTCATCAATCAATTGGGCAGACTGTCCCTGCTCCTGCTGAAGATCCTCCATCGACTTACCAGATCTCTGCAATCGATTTCCAACTACTCCAATTGGCAAAGCAAAACGCCACCCTCACTGCTGAGAGGGATGCTCTGAAGAAGGCAGCTTCCGAAGCTGGAATTGCTATTCCGATCCTCTCCGCAAGTGAGAGGGCTGATCCTCCTCGACATTCAATTTACTCCGAACAACGGAGGTCAATGGGCACTGATGCTCTCGAGAGGATTCGACGCGACCCAACTCCCTCTGCTGCTCCTTGGAAGCAGAGTGTCTGGGATCGTCTTGAAGACGAGTCCTCCCAATCCTCATCTGGTCGTAACTGCGACAAAAGAGCTCCATCGAAGCTCAACATGCCAAGTAGGCACCAAATGAAAGGCGCTCCTTCAAAGAGCAGAGTCTCCCCTTCCATTCCACTCCAACGTGGACTTGGATCGGACCTTCGACATCGACTCCAACCGGCAAATACTTCAATGCCTGAGCAAGACCTTGCGATCTTGCCTCTTGACCCACCTCTAGGTCGAGGACATGGTCGCAGGGATGGCTATTCTTCTGCCGGGCCTCTACATCGAAGTCTCTTTGAGAGAACATTTCCAAGGGGATGGAGAACTCCTGTCCTCCCCAAATTCAACTGCGTCCGAGGAGATCCAACTCTCCATATACTCTCTTTCAAACAATCCCTGACACCGCATGAAGAAGAAAACAATGTGCTCTGCCGCACCTTCGCTGGGAGCCTCGATGAGCCATCCCTCGATTGGTATCACAACCTTCGAGCTGGATCCATTACTCAGTTCAGCGTCTTAGCCAATCTCTTTGTGCAACATTATCAACTTAATCTAAAGCCTGAGAAGAAGCTCGATTCCCTCTATCGGCTAAGGATGGGTTCGGATGAGAGTCTTCGCAGCTTCACAAGGAGATTTCGCAATGAGCACGCTGCCCTCTCTGGGAGGCATCTGGATGATGAAGCTATCATGTTGGCATTTCAGAATGCACTCCGCTTCGACATGCACATCTACAACGACTTCATTCGCAATCCTCCTCCTTCCCTAGGTTCAATGTTTGATCGAATCCAACGGGAAATTGAGGTTGAGGATGATCAAGTTGCCCGAAAGGGACGAGAGACGAAGAGGCGACCCGCCGAAAGGGAAACCACAAAATATGCTACCAGAGCCTACAACGCAGAAACAGAAGTTCCTCCCGCACCTAAGCGATTAAGAAACGATGAACGCCGATCTCCTCCCAAGAAGACTACTTTTACCAAATGGAATCTACCAATCGAACAGATCCTCGATCGAATTCAGCATGAAGAGTTCCTCCGATGGCCTAATCCACTGCAGCCCGACACTAAAGCCACTGCAGATAAAACAGTCTACTGTGATTTCCATCGCAGTCATGGACATTCTACCGATCAATGCCACCGGCTAAAGTATCATTTGGAAGATCTGCTACGTCTAGGACATCTCCATGAATTTGTCAAAGGCAGGCAAGATCATTCCGACAAGCATCGACAATGAAGATCTCCCACAAGACTGGCAGATATGGGGGTTAGAGATGGTCAACTTCTAAGCAACCATTCGTATTGCCAGAGAACACAGCAGCAGGAAACTAGCTCCCAACTGGGAAAGGCCGTACATAGTCAAATCAGGAGGAAGCAAAGGATTCTATCGACTGCCACGAGCCTGGAATGCTTGAGATCTTAAATTGTTCTATCAATGATGTAAATTCTATGCTGAATAAAGATTGCTCTCAGATGTCTACTTGCCCGTTCGAATTCTGAGTTATGAGACAATGAAACATTCAGTTTCAAACCTTCAAGCAAATTCAAGAGCCAGCTCAACCTTCAAGCTACCAGGTCGTTTAACGAGTTTAGGGCATCGTGTTGCGACACTACCCTTTACGTACAAATGTTAAACGATTTCGGGTTGTGAAACAGCACAACTCTCAATTTCAAATTACCAGATCGTTTAACAAGTTTAGGGCCTCGTGTTGCGACACGACCCTTTACATACAAATGTTAAACGGTTTCGGGTTGTGCAACAGCACAACTCTCAATTTCAAGTTACCAGGTCTTAACATGTTTGGGTGTTAGAGTTGCGACTCGACCCCTTACTAGCAAATGTTAAACTGACCTTCGAATTTCAATATTCTATTTCAATCAATTTCAATATCGTCTAACAAGTTTGGGTGCTTGAGTTGCGACTCTACCCCTCACATACAAATGTTAACGATTTCAAAGTTATGCTACAACAGAGTTCAATTTTCAAGTTACTCAGCAGTTTGGGTGATCGAGTTACGACTCATCCCTTTACATTCAAGTGTGCATATGTATTCAAATATTTCAATACCATCCAGAACGCAGCATTCAAAGAGTTCAAACACAAGGCATGCAACTCAAGAAGACATTCAATTTTCAAACACCAAGAAGATCTTTTAT
Source organism: Chamaelirium japonicum (assembly GCA_947650365.1). NCBI lineage: Eukaryota > Viridiplantae > Streptophyta > Magnoliopsida > Liliales > Melanthiaceae > Chamaelirium > Chamaelirium japonicum. The sequence goes on from OX393558.1 coordinate 13,371,511, forward strand.
TATCAAAATATGCCAGATACAAAAGTGAGCTGTTACATCTCAAAAGTTTACAGAGTACAACAACAAAGAAGGGGAAAAGTCTCAAGGCTTTGCCACACTCTTCGCATGCGACTTCTCTCCCTCAGATCCAGCACGAGCTTTGCTCGCCACCGAGGCCTTGGAAGATCGGACGCTAGCTACGTGAGTCCGTAGTGCTTCAGCCGCCTTCTCAGCTGTTTCCTTGTAAACTTTGCATTCAGACAACGCATGCTCCAGTGCCTTCTTCGAAGTCTCTTCTCTGGCAGTGAAGGCAGCGTGCTGAGTAGCAAGTTGTTGCTTCAGCTCTGTGATCTCGATAGTGCGACCGCACGACACGTCCTCAACCTTGGAGAGTCGAGTCTTCAAGGATTCGAGCTCGTGACTCTGTGCCTCACAACGATCCTGTAGTGTTTTGAGAGAGGCTTTCTTCGAAGTCAGTTGCTCTCTCAGCTCATCTCTCTCCGTGCTCACAGCCTCCAGTTCAGCCGTCAAACGAGACACCTCAGCAGCGGCCTCTCGTTCTCCTGCCTTCCTGGAAAGCTTGCTTGCAATTCTCAAACAGGCTCCAGTCTGCAAATGAACAAATAGTTAGAATTATCTCAAAGACAACTCGAATAGTTGATCAAGCATATGCACATACCACAACTTCAAGCCGATCGAAGGCTTCTTCAAAAGGAGCTCCCGGAAGATTGCAGAGCTTACGAATTGCGTTGGTGGGATGGTTGATGTCCACATCACCCAAACTCCTCACCTTCGGAGTCGAGCCAGCAGGCGTACCTACAATCGACAAAAATTCAAAGTGTTAGAATATTTTCGAGTTTTCAATGACAAGACAGTCAAGCAGAACAAGTTAGTACAAATACCTGAAGCCTCGACTTGAGGAGCTTTTCCCTTCCTGCGGTCGGAGCTCTTACCCTTGGGGGTCAATTTCTCCTTGCTGAGGGTTGGCTCTGGCAAGGGTTGAGGAGTGGCTTCACCAACCCGGCTTCCTCTCTCCAAATGAGCAGGAGAGTGAATGCCTCGAGGAGGTGAAGCTCCCCCTTCGTCCTCGTGCCCGCTCGAATGGTCGAGCCCTGCCACCATGGCAGATACCTCTTCGAACAGAGAATGTGAGGGGGGTGGGGGTTGTTCAACCTCCACACCCCCACTCGTTGTTCCCCCTTCGAGACGGGGGACCTCGGGAGGTATCTGATCGAGGGGTGTAGGGTTGCTTCCAACCCCACCACTCCCCGATAGCTTGATCTTGAAGCGCAGAGTGTTCCTTTTCAGCTCCCCGAAGTCGTAAGTTGGAATCACCCTGGAACCATCTCCCGTGGCGTCCATAACTCCTTCCATCCTTCGAGCCTTACCCTCGTCTATGAGGATAGGCTGCGATCCCTCGTCAGCACCACCAGTGGGGGTGGGAGGAATTTCTTCCTCACCACCCCCATGTCCATAACCACCATCAGTGGGGGTGGGAGGAATCTCTTCCTCACCACCCCCATCTTCATCATCCTCATCTTCTTCATCCTCTCCCCCGTCGCTGTCAGTACCATCATCATCTTCATCATCATCATCGTCACCACCCTCGCCTTCTTCGCCTCCACCTTCCTCCTCTCTATTTTGTTCCTCTTCTTCCTCTTTCTTTTTCTCCTCCTCATCCTCCTGCTGGATGAGGATTTTCCTTTTCTTCTTCGCTGGTCCCTTCGGAACCACCAGCTTCTCTAAGGGGAGGGCGCGCCTGGCAGCATAAGCCTTCTTTTCGAATCGACGCTTTCTAACAATTTTTCCAGACTGAGGGTCCTCCTCATAATCAGAGTAGATTACCTCGTTGTCTTCATATCGCAGCTTCGATCGATGGAGAAGGTTGGCCTTACCGTATCGGACTGGGCAATTCGAAAACTGCCTCCACGACCTGGTCCCGCACGTCAACTCCAGGAAGAGATTGTCCAGGGCCCCTACTCGTTCCGGAGGCCAAGAGAGAGCTCCTCCCGTGCAGTACATGTCGATCTCCTTGTGCACTTTGTACCGAGGGACCTCTGGAACGGACATAGGGGTCCATGCACCAGATATCGACAACGGCCAATCGGTATAGAGCTTATCGGAGCCGATGGTGTCAGAGAGCGGGCGGAGAGCACTAACACCTGTCAAGTAGTAGAACGGGCTGTCCTTCCTCCAAGCCCATCTGTAGTGGTAGAAGAAGTACCCCAGCTCGACTCGGGCCTCTTCACCTTCAGGGATGCTGGAGTAGCATTCCCTCAGCTCCTCCTGGAAGTCTGACTCTACGCGACAGAAAGCGTAGATGATCCTCCAGGAGTTTCCAGTCACCTGCCCGGGACAGAGACCGGAGACATTCAGCAACCTCGCAGCAAAAGGAGGTAGTGGAAGGCGCAGACCACAGTTGAGCTGGCCGATCGTGACGATAGTTCTCATCACTTGTTCCTTGCTAGCCCATGAGACAAAGACTGTCCTTCTATCGACACCAAAAGCAGATAACACACCTGGAAGTGCTGGTCGAGACTTTCCCTCTGTGAAGAATGACAGCAACTCATGCAGATTCTCCCTCTTTGCATCTGTGAGCTTGCTGCCGATGTTGTACCCAAACTCAGGCTCCGCCTCCAAAGGTATCTGCGGGCAGAGAACAAATTTGGCCTTGGGAATCTGCTCTGGCCTTGACGGTGCAGAAGCAAATCCAACTCCCTGGTGCCTCTTACCAAGTTGACCAAGTTCGATCAATTCGGCCCTGCCTTTGCCTCGGCCCTTCGGAGCAGAAGAAACCTCGACAACTTCCTTGCCCTTCCTCTTGGATGGAGCAACACCCTTCTTCGAGCTGCCCGGAGATGCCATTTGACCGATCGAAAGGAAATGGAGAACGGAAGATCAAAAGCAGAAGCTCTGGACTTCAAGAAAATTCTGAAAGCGTGAGCCGAAAATGACAGCGAGAAAAACTTATATACCCGGGATGAAACAGGTGCGCAAATCGAGAAGAACACGTGTCTTCACCCTATCAAATCGCGTGTTTTTGTAGGTACACGTGGCACCCATCCATAGCAGGCGCAAAATCAGGCGAACAGTCGCGACCAGACGAAACGTCGGACCTACCGGTCCACATGAACCAACGGTCCATGCAAGCCACCGGTCTGGGTAAACCGGACCACCGGTTCAAAGCAACCATCAAGTCAACCAAGGATTCAAAACAGGAAAGATCAAACTCCAATCAAAACTCTTCCAGAAGATCGAAGAAAGGAACAGTTATAAAACCTCTCTGAGGGCAGGTTCAAAACTTTCAACTCATCTTTACAAATTTCTACTGGATCTGGCAAAAAACCAAGGGTTTTTACCGATCACTCGAACCTTGACCGGATATTTTTCACCGATCGGACAAACCTGTCCGATCGGCGAAAGTTATCTGATCGGTCAAATTTCTACTGGATCTGGCAAAAAACCAAGGGTTTTTACCGATCACTCGAACCTTGACCGGATATTTTTCACCGATCGGACAAACCTGTCCGATCGGCGAAAGTTATCTGATCGGTCAAATTTCTACTGGATCTGGCAAAAAACCAAGGGTTTTTACCGATCACTCGAACCTTGACCGGATATTTTCCACCGATCGGACAAAACTGTCCGATCGGCAAAAGTTATCAATCGGTCGATTTTCTGCTGGATCTGGCAAAAAATCAAGGTTTTTTGCCGGTCCCTCCAAACTCGATCGGTTGAATTCGACCGATCGGTCAAAATTGACCGATCGGTCGAAATCAACCGATCGGTCGATTTTGTACTGGATCGGTCAAAAAACCAAGTTTTTTGACCGATCACTCAAAACGTGACCGGTTGAATTCGACCGATCGGTCAAAATTGACCGATCGGTCGAAATCAACCGATCGGTCGATTTTGTACTAGATCGGTCAAAAAACCAAGTTTTTTGACCGATCACTCAAAACGTGACCGGTTGAATTCGACCGATCGGTCAAAATTGACCGATCGGTCGAAATCAACCGATCGGTCGATTTTGTACTAGATCGGTCAAAAAACCAAGTTTTTTGACCGATTACTCAAAACGTGACCGGTTGAATTCGACCGATCGATCAAAATTGACCGATCGGTCGAAATCAACCGATCGGTCGATTTTGTACTAGATCGGTCAAAAAACCAAGTTTTTTGACCGATCACTCAAAACGTGACCGGTTGAATTCGACCGATCGGTCAAAATTGACCGATCGGTCGAAATCAACCGATCGGTCGATTTTGTACTAGATCGGTCAAAAAACCAAGTTTTTTGACCGATCACTCAAAACGTGACCGGTCGATTTCGACCGATCGGTCGAAATTGACCGATTGGTCAAATTCGACCGTTCGGTCGAAATTGACCGATTGGTCAAATTCGACCGTTCGGTCAAATTTGACCGATCGGTCAAAACTGACCGATCGGTCCAAATTGACCAATCAGTCCCTTTTTTCTCTAACATACGACAAGTTTCTTCGTGTCCATTTTTTTTTCCAAACAGGAAGTTGCTATTTTTTGCACCAAGTCCAAGCCAGCTAGAATGCACTCTAGCTAGCTTGGAGGGGGTAACTGTGGGTGCAAATTTTGGCAAAAATCCACCACGGGACCCACCGGCCCTGCCTGGTGGGCCCACGAGGACTACCGCGGGACCCACCGGCCCTGCCTGGTGGGCCCACGAGGACTACCGCGGGACCCACCGGCCCTGCCTGGTGGGCCCACGAGGACTACCGCGGGACCCACCGGCCCTGCCTGGTGGGCCCACGAGGACTACCGCGGGACCCACCGGCCCTGCCTGGTGGGCCCACGAGGACTACCGCGGGACCCACCGGCCCTGCCTGGTGGGCCCACGAGGACTACAGCGGGACCCACCAGCCCTGCCTGGTGGACCCCCGAAGACAACCGCAGGGCCCGCAACTTTACCTGGAGGATCCCCAGATACGATAGCAAAAACCGCCATTCGCCACCCAGAATGTCTATAAATAGCAGAGCCTTCAAATGTAAGAAGATCGAAATCTAAGATCCGGAATTCTGATTTCCACTCTGAGATCTGACTTTCAGAACCAGAGCTCTGGGATTTCAAACTTCCGATCTACCATCTCCCTTTGATCTTCTTTCAGAAAGATCAGTGTTTACAGTGATACTCGGCCTGTCGAGATCACTTCAACATAAGTGTTAGTGAATTCGGGTTGCACCCTATAGCACGGAGACGTAGGCTTCGGCTGAACTCCGAGATCACTTCTCGTGTCAAATTCTCTCTCTGATTGCATCTCTCTGTTTACAAATCAAAAGCTTCAACTTCGATCAACAGATCGACCAACGATCTTCGACGTCAACTTCAACTTCGATTGACTGGTGTTGCGAAGGTCTTCGGGTCGGCACGAAGATTTTCCCTCACACCTGCCGATCGACTTCCTTCCCGGTCAAAGCTTGATTGTGCAAGGTTCCATGAATGCCAAAGACATTGGCATTCACAGAAATTGGTTGCCGGTTGGAAGAGATTTGATGTATCCAACACACTTCTTTCCCCTTGGCAGAGGTTCGACGTTGATCGTGCCCATTGTTGACGAATTCTTGAAGGTGGCCTTCTCGTAGTAAGTCTTCAAGATGGAATTTCAGCCGAAAACACCGATCGGTGGAATGGCCGTGACTTCGATGGAATTCACAGTAGACTGTTTTGTCTGCTGTGAATTTGGAATTTGGTTGAAGAGGATTGGGCCTCCGAAGATACTCGTCGTGTTGAATACGGTCGAGTATCTGCTCGACTGGCATGTTCCACTCGGTGAAAGTGGTCTTCGTTGGAGATCGACGCCCATCATTCTTTGATCTTTTGTTGGACGGAGGGGCTGCTGCTTCAGTGCTGTGAGCCTTTGCAGCATATTTAGGTGCTTCTCTTTCAGCAGGCCTTCTCTTAGTTTCTCGCCCTTTTCGAGCGACTTGATCGTCTTCCACCTCAATCTCTCTCTGAATTCGATCGAACATAGCTCCCAGAGAAGGAGGGGGATTGCGGATGAAGTCGTTGTAGATGTGTAGATCGAAGCGGAGAGCGTTCTGGAAAGCCAACATGATGGCTTCATCATCCAGATGTCTTCCAGAGAGAGCAGCATGCTCGTTGCGAAACCTCCTCGTGAAGCTACGAAGAGTCTCGTCTGCACCCATCCTTAGTCGGTAGAGAGAATCGAGCTTCTTCTCTGGCTTTAGATTGAGTTGATAGTGCTGCACAAAAAGGTTAGCCAAAACACCGAACTGGGTGATGGACCCAGCTCGGAGATTGTGATACCAGTCGAGCGAAGGCTCATCGAGACTTCCCGCGAAGGTGCGGCAGAGCACGTTGTTTTCCTCTTCGTGTGGTGTTAGAGCTTGCTTGAAAGCAAGTATATGGAGGCTTGGATCTCCTCTAATACAGTTGAATTTGGGGAGGATAGGAGTTCTCCATCCTCTTGGAAAGGTGGTCTCGAAGAGACTTCGATGTAGTGGCCCGGCAGAGGAGTAACCGTCCCTACGACCATGTCCTCGACCTAGAGGTGGGTCAAGAGGCAAGATAGCAAGGTCTTGCTCTGGCATTGAAGTGTTTGCCGGTCGAAGTCGGTGTCGAAGGTCCGATCCAAGTCCACGTTGGAGTGGAATGGAAGGGGAGACTCTACTCTTTGAAGGAGCGCCTTTCATTTGGTGCTTCCTTGGCATGTTGAGCTTCGATGGTGCTCTTTTGTCGCAGTTACGACCAGATGAGGATTGGGAGGACTCGTCTTCAAGACGATCCCAGACACTCTGCTTCCAAGGAGCAGCAGAGGGAGTTGGGTTGCGTCGAATCCTCTCGAGAGCATCAGTGCCCATTGACCTCCGTTATTCGGAGTAAATTGAATGTCGAGGAGGATCAACCCTCTCACTTGCGGAGGGGATCGGAATAGCAATTCCAGCTTCGGAAGCTGCCTTCTTCAGAGCATCCCTCTCAGCAGTGAGGGTGGCGTTTTGCTTCGCCAATTGGAGTAGTTGGAAATCGATTGCAGAGATCTGGTAAGTCGATGGAGGATCTTCAGCAGGAGCAGGGACAGTCTGCCCAATTGATTGATGAGGATGAGGGGCGATCGGTCGATCGACTGATCTCCCGCTTCCTGAATGAACCCCCATCTCGGGGACAGCAAGGGGCTGCCCGAAATTGAGCCTTTGACTCATTGAACGAGTCTCAGGACGAGGTTGATGTTGAGTGTTACTTCCTTCTGGTTGACCCTGATGTTTGGTTCTCGCCATTCAGAGTGCGAAGGGTGCAACGAGATTGCCGACGCCCGATCAGTTGTCTGATTAACCGAGGGGACGAGGAAGTTTGACTATATTGATATGGTAGTCGAAGTAGAGAGAACACAGCTTCTCGCTCGGATCCCACAGACGGTGCCAAACTGTGGGGGAAAATCTTCGTGCCGACCCGAAGACCTTCGCAGCACCAGTCAATTGGAGTCGAAGTTAATGTCGAAGATCGTTGGTCGATCGGTTGGTTGAAGTTGTTGCTTTTTTGATATGTAAACAGAAAATCAATCAGAGAGAGTGAGATTTTGACACAAGAGAAGTGATCTCGGAGTTCAGCCGAAGCCTACGTCTCCGTGCTATAGGGAGCAACCCGAATTCACTAACACTTATGTTGAAGTGACCTCGACAGGCCGAGTATCACTGAAGGCTCCCTGATCTCTTCGAAAGAGAGAAGAAGATCGAAGAGAGATGGTAGATCGGAGGTTAGAAATCCCAAAGCTCTGGTTCTGAAAGTTAGATCTCAGAGTGGAAATCAGATTTTTGGATCGGATCATTTTACATTCGAAGGCTCTGCTATTTATAGGCATTCCGGGTGGCGAATGGCGGTTTCCGCTGCAGTATCTGGGGATCCTCCAGGTAAAGTTGTGGGCCCTGTTACCATCTTCTAGGGGATTCCACTGGCTCTTGGTCCCACCAGGCAGGGCCGGTGGGTCCCGCTGTAGCCCTCGTGGGCCCACCAGGCAGGGCCGGTGGGTCCCGCTGTAGCCCTCGTGGGCCCACCAGGCAGGGCCGGTGGGTCCCGCTGTAGCCCTCGTGGGCCCACCAGGCAGGGTCGGTGGGTCCCGTGGTAGTCTTCGTGGGGCCACCAGGCAGGGCCGGTGGGTCCCGCTGTAGTCCTCGTGGGCCCACCAGGCAGGGCCGGTGGGTCCCGTGGTAGATTTATGCCAAAATTTGCACCCACATGTATAGCTTTTTTAAGCACATCCAGGGAGGCAAATTGTATGGAACTAGGACAACTGGTCAAATACTGTACGACACACTCATATTCCCAAAGGGATTGAAGCCATCACTAGCAAGCCCTAACCTGACGTTGTGAACTTTATATGCGAATTCAGAATAGGTATGATCAAAATCTTTCCATATCAAAAAGTCGGCCGGATGTCTCATAACCCCGTCATCTGTACGTTCTTGTGCATGCCACCTCATATGCTCAGCAATCTTCGATGACATAAACAACCTCTGACGCTTGTCCTTAAGCGAGAAGTATAGGAGAACCTTTGCAGATATATTTTTCTTCCTTCGATTGGTACTAGACTCGGTATCCATCTCTTTATATCTCATTGCTCCGCATATGTGGCATGACCGCGCATGTTCGTACTCCTTCCTGTACAACATACAATCGTTCACGCATGCATCAATTTTCTTATAGCCAAGACTTAAATCTTTAATTATCTTCTTTGCCTCGTAGAATGATTTTGGTACTGTCTCACCTATTGGAAAAGCCTCTTTCAGCAACTCTACCAACATATTAAATGACTTATTACTTCAACCATTGAGGCACTTCAAATGAAGAAGCTTTACAGTGAAAGAGAGTTTTGAAAACTTCTCACACCCCGGGTATAGAGGTTGTTCGGCATCCTTAAGCAATCTGTAGAACTTGTCCGCTTCAATATTGGGCTGATCACCTGACGGTGTTTCCGTGCCTATTCCACCTTGCAAATTATGTATCATACCTTGCATGTCATCGTCATTATCTGTATTAATATTATCATTATCGATCACTGTGTTTGCAGTTTCACCGTGAGCTACCATGGGGACTGCATCTAGCTCCTCACCGTGCGAGAACCAACATGTATAGCTAATGTCAATGCCATACATTACCAGATCAACCTCACATTCCTCTCGAACCTTCCTAGTTACCCTTTCGCAGTCTATACAGGGACAAATAATTTTTCCATCAAGCGGTGCAAGATGCTCAAATGCAAAATCCAGAAATTTCCTGACTCCTTATTTATACTCTTGGCTCATGCGATTCGAATTACGCATCCAACTCTTATCGATCGAAGACATCTTTGTCTATCTGGCTATACAACACCTGTAGTAATTCAAACAATGCTATAAGACTCCGCACAATTTCAGTTTCGGTTCCCGGGTATGGAACACCGAACCAAAACTTCTACAGGCCATCCACATCCCTAATGGATGGGTATATTATGATATGTAGACTAGTCACATAGTAAACCTAGGGTTGGTGGCCAGCATTTGAACTGCTGATAGTCCAAATGCTAGACATAGCATCGAAGTTATGCGACAGTAAGTCAACAAGTCAGGGAGCCTCGTCAAGTAAGCACTTGGGGTCTGACGGTTCTCTCTGTCGCTCGAGTCGATTTATGGCTCTAGTATACCTTATATCACACCGAACCGACAAAAACCGACCATTTCGGTTTCGGTTTCGGTTTTGATTTTTCATAAACCGAAAAAAAAATAAAACTGACAAAACCGACACCAAAACTGACCGACAAAACCGACGCTCACCCCTAGATATTGGTGCGCTCTAATCCTTTATCGGGAGTCAATCCTGAACCCTAGTCTAAAAACTATATTTTGCCCCCCACTCCCCTAATCAATTCAGTTTTGATAAGCTAAAAATTACCAAATGAGGGAATTAAGTAGATGACAAAAGGGGTATTATGCAAACATTTCAAACTTTAGGAACGCTGAACCCTAGTCTAAAAACTAAATTTTTCCCCCCATTCCCCCCATTCAATTAAGTTTTGATAAGATAAAAATTATCAAATGAGGGAATTAAGTAGATGACAAAAGGGAGGGAATTAAGTAGATGACAAAAGGGGTATTGTGCTAACATTTCAAACTTTAGGATGCGATTCTAAGGGGGAGAGGGAGGAGGATGAGGAGCTCACCGGAGGCCTCGAGAAGGAGGAAGAGGAGGAGGAGCTCACCGGAGGCCTCGAGGAGGATGAGGAGGTGGAGGAGGAGCTTGCCGGTCGGTCGATGGCGCGAGAGAGGGGAGGGGTGGCCGGTCGGAGGGACGCGAGGGACCTAGGGGAGGAAGGCCGGGGAGGGGGGGGGGAATTAGATCGAGAGAGAGAGGGGAGGGAGGCCAGGGAGGGGGGGAGGAATTAGAGAGAGAGAGAGAGAGAGGGGGCGGAGAGATAGGGATTAGATCGAAATAGAACAGGCCGGGGATCACAGTTCTGTGATTTATCGCAGGCTTTTTCCCGACGGACGGTATGTATTCCGTCGGTAAAAATATATTATACTGACGGAAATATAGTTACCATCGGTTCAAATAACCAAAAAAAAACCATGAAGGGGGAGCGGGTCTCTGAAAAAAATCACAGGGCCTTTATCGATGGATAATATATATTCCGTCGGTAGAAGGTAGTATTATACCGACGGATATATAGTTACCGTCGGTAATAATAACCGAAAAAAAAAATATGAAGGGGGAGCGGGTCTCTGGAAAAAATCGCAGGGTCTTTACCGACGGATACTATATATTCCATCGGTAAAAATAAACAAAAAAAATAGTAAAATATAAAATATATTATTAGAGACGGACTTTTGTATTACCATTGGTAATAACATATATTGCCGACGGACGGTTTTATGTCCGTCTCTAATAATAGTACCGACGGAACTAATTAATACCGTCGGTAAATATATATTACTGATGGATAATATATAACCGTCGGTAATAAATATGCAAAAAAAATTAAAAAAATCTAAGTTATATTACCGACAAAAAATATTATTCCCGTCGGTAAAATATATATTATTACCGACGGAATTATAAATTTCCATCAGTAAAAACCCTATTCCTTGTAGTGAGGGATTTAGATCATATCTTAATATATGATTCAGGCTTTGAATAGAAGCTAATTCGTTAGGTTGGTTTGGGGAATTAGGGTGATGCAATCCCGATCGAACGGCCGGGGATTCATAAGGCCTACCTCTTAATAACTACCTTGCATGATCCACATTTGAACCCGCACCGTACCATGATGCACCAGCACATGGACCGCATCGAGTCCAATCGGCTAGTTAAAGAAACAATTACCTTAATTAATTATATTAACAAAAATCATCGTGCACTGATACACACGCGCACAAGTCCAAGCATCAAATACTATTCTTTCGCCATCGCCTTACGACTCGGACCTGGGACCCAGGGTCTGGTCCAACTCAAGCTCAGCCAACAGCATGCAATATAAAACTTTTATACAATAACAATACAAAGTGATCCACATTAATTATTTTGGTGATAAAATAATAATAAAAATTGGATTGCGCTTAGTGAAATTGAATTCAAAAGTACCGGTTATTACATCTACCCGATCTATATATATGCGTTTTGGAGCCATCAAACACATCTTTTGAAAGCCCGAAAGCCATCACGGAGAGGAGGATCGAAGTCGCCATGGTCGACCAAAGGCCTTCTTCAGGGTTTCGATGAAACCCTAGCCTAGTAAACTATATTTTTTCATATCTTTTTAGGGTTTTAGCTTTCTTCTATAGATCGTTGTATGGTTTGCGATGAATAATAAATCATTTTATTTAATCTATTATATGAATGGTTTTACTTTCGTTACAATTGTTTTTATCTAAGATTACATGCATCGTGGGTTAATCTATGACTATTCTTTAAATGATTGTGTTACCTTTGGATGGATCATTCTTAAGGAAGATGATCTATGCCCAGGAAGACGGATCATGCCAACCGAAGATGGTCCATACCATCGATGCACTTGTAATTTTCATCATAGTTTATTTTTCTATGCTTATATCTTACGATTATCATGTAAAGTATTAATATACCCGCAAGCATCTAGAGGCTAGATCATCAAGTTTGATGAAGGAATCCATTTAGTATGAATATGATAAAAAATTGGATTATCCTAGCAAATAAAAGAGGATCGATAATACTAGAGTAGTGTACCAGATATTTTACATCAACAACAATTCTACTCATTTGGTATGATGATAGGATATAGTCTTCAGTAATAAGATAGGTGATCATCTCAGTCTGATTAGATAAGACCTAGGTGATAGCGAGTTATATTATAGAGATCACGGTAATACTAATCAATAGAATAAGATTCTCTTGTTATCATAATCAACCTATATAGATAAGATAATGGCCAGCGCATACATGCATGAGGTACCTTGCACCTCTAGTGCTGATAGTCTTCTGTTTGAAATGCAATAAGCTAAACTGAAAAATTGCTATGGGCATGATAAGTAGGTATCAATCAAACCCGGTTGTCCAGATTTACTAGATAGTTATGAAGTATATACTCAAGTATCTCCATAGAACGAGAGATTATTAGTTAGCATATTCTTCTCAGTATCATTGAATTCAAAAGACCCGTCAGTTGAAGGAATATGAAGCAGAAATACATTACAGATTCAACGATGGTAGCTATGCACGTTTTGACATGATAAGTAGCAAGGGAATTGGTATGATTTAGAACTAAAGATAAGCACCAGAAACCCAGAAGGCTAATTATTATGCATAATAACAGAGTGGTGGCACAATGCTAGGAACTATAACACAGTAGGCAATTATAAATCACCCAGTACTTGAAATAGCAAAGGAATGTTGCAGTGATCTAGGTGGCGTCTACTAATAACATGGAGGACCTTTTTTTATACAAAGGCTTCCGACTAAGGCTTCTAAGAAGCATGCAAATACCATAGGAGTCAAGATTGTATTTCCTCGCTAGGACAAGTGGGAGATTGTTGAAGCCGGTATATCCTTCGTGATGCTTTTCTAGATTAGCATTACTGAATAATGGATCTGGTTAATGAATAACTAAAATGGTATATGTACACCATATATAATAAGGACCCTAGGGAACACAATAGGCCATTGAGGTGAATGGTGGATCCATGCATGGGAGACCCAGTGAACAAGTCTTGTATAGACCTAGACTTAGTTCATGGCTTTGGTGATGCTGGTCGCTTCGCCGGGAATAAGCTGTTGGCAAGTAGAGGGATGTGGTGAAGTCTCCACCATGGGGACGTAGGATCTCTATTCATCTGATCAAGCATGATGATCATGTTGAACAGGAATCAGGACGGTGCACAGATCAGTGAGTCAGACACTGATGCATTAACCATCTTATCACTTTATGTAATACATCCTTAACCTTGAGGAACCATATCCACTAAACTAACGAGTTGTACAGTGCTTTTATGTGCCAATGTGTGCAGACCGACCATAGTCTAATACAATGGTATGTTGGGTTACCCGACTGGTGTTGGAGTGGGATGCAACTCCTATAAGCTATCCAACATCCAAAGATAGATGGGTGCATTCGATGAGTCATACTATCCATATATTAAACACAGGTCTAGTGGTCATTAGTTAGACTAATGGTAGTTCAGTTGCTAGGCACAGCACCGGAGTGTGTGGTGTTATGGTTGACAAGTCATCGAATCGAGTCAAATGACCGATCGGGTTTGAAGGTGCTGCCCACCTCCCGAGTCGTGGCACCAATATTGGAGAGACCAATGATTACCAAGTTAAAGTAAAGAACAGAGGTTACGAGGGAGTAATATAAGTTTGAGATTACTAGAGTGTAGCCCGTGGAACATATTAGGTTAAGTCGCGGGTTAATCGGATTCAGACTGATTGATGGAACACTTTGTGTACTACCGGGACAATCATTCAGGAATCTGGTTGGAACTAGAGTTCATAGCCCTGAAGGTTCCATTTTGTCATTGTGTATAGGAATTGTAAACTTTGTCCAGTAAGGTTTAATAGATACGAAGTAGAGTGATGGAGCGTATGCCTAAACGTCGAAAGTCAATTCACATGTGGTATGAGCCAAAGGGGTATTTTTTCCAATATCTATTTATGGTCGTATATATATAGAATATGGATCTCATATGGATGAGAATAATTCCAGGAGCCCATAGGTGAAATTGGTTAACAATTTCGTCGAGCAAAACTCTTTCTCTCAGCTATACAGTGGCCTACCCTAATTACGGGAGTCAATTTCTTGTTTTTAGGGATAGCGACCATGTGTATAGGGATAGGGCATATGGAATTTCGTGCCCCCCTCCCCCCCTCTTTCCCTTAGATATGTATGGCCGGCCATAATTCTTAGGGGTTTGACTTGGTCAAACCCTAAAGGGGTCGGTCCTATATAAGGAAGGAGAAAGGAGGTCGGCCCTATGGGTCTCCTCTCCCAAAACCCTAGTCGACCCTCTCCCTTTCTTTTGTCGTTTCAGCCATGGAAGAAGAGAAAGAAGGAGAAAAAAAAAGAGAAGGAAGAAAAGGGAAGAAGAAGAGAAGCGAAAAAAAAGGATCCTCAGGCATAGGGCTACTCCGTCTTCTTCGTTGCAAGCCAACCGGTGGTGGGATCATTAGCTTTGTACCTAGTTATGAGCCATCAAGGGCTTCTCCCTTTGAGAAATACTCGGTGTCATCTTACAGTCTCTCTCATTCCTCGATGTGGATATCATCATCTCCAACGATTCATCAAGAGGAGACATCAATAATTTTTACTGCTCAGATTTTGATAGACATGCAGTCAGTTCGAAAATTATTTCTGGAGCTATAGAACTCGGATCGAGATAATTCTACTTTGAGGAGTTTCGTATCGACGACACCGGGTGTCCAGTAAAAATTTCATACCAATCAGAGCTATAGAGAGGTTTTACTAGACGATTTTCTGCAAAGTGTCATCCGAATTATTTCTCCTTGGGTAAAAGACCCGATCAAGGTATGATCTATTGAACCCCTCCTTATAGCAATTTATTCTAGTTAGTCTTTGTAGATCTTACATAGGTCTTAGATCGTAGATTGACTTTAGTGGTTCGTACTTTTCCGTGTGCACATAGATTAGTTTGCTATAAATCTAAATGGAAACACGTGCTATTAACTCATGCGTTTTTCGACGCTAGCTTCTGCTGCAAGGCTTCGATATTTCAAACACAAGTAAGCACAGAAAGATAAAATAATCAAATGATTGAAATTATCATATAACAATAAACAATTGACATATGACAAATGAATCTTGATTCTAGGCCAAAAGAAAAATAAATAAATAAAGCACCGACCCCTCGAAAAAAAAAACATAATATATAAAAATAAAAATAGAATAAGGCGCGCGCCTTATTGATTGTGCCTTGGCGTGCGCCTTATGCAGATACACCTAGGCGACGTATGCCTTATGCACATGCGCCTAGGCGACTTGCGCCTTAACCTTCCGAGTGTCTTGACGCATAGGCGCGCCTAGGTGCACACCTTGACAACGATGCATGGTTGAACAAAATCGTGGCTAGAATCCCACTGGGGACATCTAGCAAGAGGGATGTAAGAGGACAACAAATCAACGTTGACCAACTGGTTTTAGGAGAAGCTAGTTCCTTTAGTCTAACCATCTTGAGACGGTTCCCGTAAAGAATTCTTGTTAGTCGTCCAAACCTAAAATGACTTAAATGAGGGTAAAGAGCACAATGTGGTCCATTGTATCAATGGGCCATGCCTCCGATACACGGTGTGATGTCATCTATGACTTGTATCGGGTGTAGATATCACCAAACGCGTATGCAGGGACGGAACTATGTATGGACCATGGGGGGTCTCTCAGTTAAATTTTTTTAAAAATTATATAGTAAAAGGTTTGAATTTTAGCCCCCTTAGATGAAGTTATTATGCTTTGGCCACTCCCAATATAAAATCCTGATTCCGTCCCTGCATGTATGGTTTGAGAGTCGATAAAGAATTTATTCGAATGGGTAGATGCGGCTAGGATTGCTTTGAGTTTTACTAGGGGGGGCGCAAGCAGGTGATCGAACGACATCCAATAAATCTTAGGGTGCAACAATATATACCTATGCATGGTTGCCATTCTTTTATCTCCTACCCCACACATTTAGACAACATGGTTGCCATTCTTTTGCCTGAAGAGGATTACTCATGAAAAAATGTTTGACAAGAGGAAGATGAGGAGAAGAGGAGGAGGTTGAGTCAAAGCAAGATGAGCTAGAGATAGAGGGGATAAGTCAAATCATAAAAGATTTGTTCACACAGAGGGAAGAAGCTAAGTGTGGCCTTCGTCGAAAGGGGGCCGGTCATCCAACAATTCGACAATCCATGCCTACCAACAGATTAATTAGGTGTAGTAAGCTACGAAAAGAAAGCAGTAAGAAAGAAATTAACTCGCAAGATGGAAGAAAAAAAACGCAATTATCGGATGTAAGGATCTTAAGATGACCTAAGGTAAACCAAGATAGTTTCCTACACGATCTTTGACCCAAAATCCATGTGTGTGTGTGTAACTTAGGTGTCGCTAAGAGTGTGTGGGTGTGTGCGCGCGTACCCACATGTATGTATGTAATGATAGGAAAACCGCACCGGTTTAGCCACAAAACCAACGATCACACTCCCGTAAGATGAACCAAAGAGAGCAAACAACAACCCAATCACAAATGCAAAATAAATCCCCAGATTTATGGGGATGTTACATCATAGCGGGATCCCCGTCCCAATGGCAGATGCAGGTTAGGGAAGGTATAAATCCCATCATCTTTTAGGGAGATATTTTTCCACCTAATGACCCCTCTTGTTTCTTCTTGCTTGAATTCAAAAACGGTTGATGGAACTCTATCAGATTTTTCGACGAGCGATGGGTTGGTCCATACGGGCAAGATTCTATTGGGGGTTATAATAACCCTTGGGCAACCCAAGTAAGTCAAACCTGGATCCGGTTTTATACATTGTGAATATTAGCCTATTCCCCGAGCCATTGATTCTGCTCTTTGCTTTATCAACTTACTTGGATGATGTCAAGCCAGAGTCGGTCGCACGTGGTGGGGGGGGGGTTGGTTCAGTTGATGGTGGACAGTGCTGCAATTTTGGAAGATCGAGAGGGAGCAGATAACTAGTGATCCTAAGGGTGTAGAGTGCATCAAGAAGGAGCTTTCGCCAACTTTTAAAGAGTTCTTGTAAGAACCCTAATTCATTCCTCTATAAATAGTGAATAAATAATGTAATGTATGTATGTAAGTTTAATACATTGCAAATATTAGCCTATTCCCCTAGCCATTGATTCTACTCTTTGCTTTATCAACTTACTTGGATGATGTCAAGCCAGAGTCGGTCGCGTGGGGGGGGTTTTGGTTCAGTTGATGGTGGACAGTGCTCACCTAGCAAAAATACCTATTTGGAAGATCGAGAGGGAGCAGATAACTAGTGATCCCAAGGGTGTAGAGTGCATCAAGAAGGAGCTTTCGCCAACTTTTAAAGAGTTCTTGTAAGAACCCTAATTCATTCCTCTATAAATAGTGAATAAATAATGTAATGTATGTATGTAAGTTTAATACATTGCAAATATTAGCCTATTCCCCTAGCCATTGATTCTACTCTTTGCTTTATCAACTACTTGGATGATGTCAAGCCAGAGTCGGTCGCGTGGGGGGGGGGGGGGGGGGGGGGGGGGTTCAGTTGATGGTGGACAGTGCTGCAATTTTGGAAGATCGAGAGGGAGCAGATAACTAGTGATCCTAAGGGTGTAGAGTGCATCAAGAAGGAGCTTTCGCCAACTTTTAAAGAGTTCTTGTAAGAACCCTAATTCATTCCTCTATAAATAGTGAATAAATAATGTAATGTATGTATGTAAGTTTAATACATTGCAAATATTAGCCTATTCCCCTAGCCATTGATTCTACTCTTTGCTTTATCAACTTACTTGGATGATGTCAAGCCAGAGTCGGTCACGTGGGGGGGGGGGTTGGTTCAGTTGATGGTGGACAGTGCTGCAATTTTGGAAGATCGAGAGGGAGCAGATAACTAGTGATCCTAAGGGTGTAGAGTGCATCAAGAAGGAGCTTTCGCCAACTTTAAAGAGTTCTTGTAAGAACCCTAATTCATTCCTCTATAAATAGTGAATAAATAATGTAATGTATGTATGCAAGTTTAATACATTGCAAATATTAGCCTATTCCCCTAGCCATTGATTCTACTCTTTGCTTTATCAACTTACTTGGATGATGTCAAGCCAGAGTCGGTCGCGTGGGGGGGGGGGGGGGGGGTTGTTCAGTTGATGGTGGACAGTGCTGCAATTTTAGAAGATCGAGAGGGAGCAGATAACTAGTGATCCTAAGGGTGTAGAGTGCATCAAGAAGGAGCTTTCGCCAACTTTTAAAGAGTTCTTGTAAGAACCCTAATTCATTCCTCTATAAATAGTGAATAAATAATGTAATGTATGTATGTAAGTTTAATACATTGCAAATATTAGCCTATTCCCCTAGCCATTGATTCTACTCTTTGCTTATCAACTTACTTGGATGATGTCAAGCCAGAGTCGGTCGCGTGGGGGGGGGGGGGGGGGGGGGGGGTTGGTTCAGTTGATGGTGGACAGTGCTGCAATTTTGGAAGATCGAGAGGGAGCAGATAACTAGTGATCCTAAGGGTGTAGAGTGCATCAGAAGGAGCTTTCGCCAACTTTTAAAGAGTTCTTGTAAGAACCCTAATTCATTCCTCTATAAATAGTGAATAAATAATGTAATGTATGTATGTAAGTTTAATACATTGCAAATATTAGCCTATTCCCCTAGCCATTGATTCTACTCTTTGCTTTATCAACTTACTTGGATGATGTCAAGCCAGAGTGTCGCGTGGGGGGGGGGGGGGGGTTGGTTCAGTTGATGGTGGACAGTGCTGCAATTTTGGAAGATCGAGAGGGAGCAGATAACTAGTGATCCTAAGGGTGTAGAGTGCATCAAGAAGGAGCTTTCGCCAACTTTTAAAGAGTTCTTGTAAGAACCCTAATTCATTCCTCTATAAATAGTGAATAAATAATGTAATGTATGTATGTAAGTTTAATACATTGCAAATATTAGCCTATTCCCTAGCCATTGATTCTACTCTTTGCTTTATCAACTTACTTGGATGATGTCAAGCCAGAGTCGGTCGCATGGGGGGGGGGGGGGTTGGTTCAGTTGATGGTGGACAGTGCTGCAATTTTGGAAGATCGAGAGGGAGCAGATAACTAGTGATCCTAAGGGTGTAGAGTGCATCAAGAAGGAGCTTTCGCCAACTTTTAAAGAGTTCTTGTAAGAACCCTAATTCATTCCTCTATAAATAGTGAATAAATAATGTAATGTATGTATGTAGTTTAATACATTGCAAATATTAGCCTATTCCCCTAGCCATTGATTCTACTCTTTGCTTTATCAACTTACTTGATGATGTCAAGCCAGAGTCGGTCGCGTGGGGGGGGGGGGGTCAGTTGCTGGTGGACAGTGCTGCAATTTTGGAAGATCGAGAGGGAGCAGATAACTAGTGATCCTAAGGGTGTAGAGTGTATCGAGAAGGAACTTTCGTCAACTTTTAAAGAGATCTTGTAAGAACCCTAATTCATTCCTCTATAAATAGTGAATAAATGATGTAATGTATGTACGTAAGTTTGTGTGAAACCCTGATATGCAAATGAAGTCAGGACCATATATCTAGCAAAATCTAGATCTGTGTACCTGAATGCATAGTGATTATGTGAATAGTAAAATAATTAGGGTTTACTATTCATTTCAGGCTAGGTTCGTGATACATGTGGCTACGGTGCTTAGAATCGCATGAAACTGGTGTCAATGCGTTCGCACGACGAGACCTTTCCAACGGACTCTTTCATTCATGTTTGAAGTCAGTAATTCGAATCCAGAAACGCAACTCGAGCCAACGTAGGGTAGAACCCAAAAAATAAAAATAATTTTTTTATCAAAATTAAATAATTGAGTATTTAAATAAATACAATTCATGAACCACTTACTCATGAATGGTGTGTGTTTAGCCAAATTAGCCTAAATATTGCCTAAACTAAACCTAGCTTAAGCTAAGCTAAAACCTAAGTCTAAACTAAAGATTAAAGTCCTAAATTAAGACATAGATTTAAGTCTAGATAGGCCCTAAGATCTAATCCAATGCTTAACCATACATTAAGCCTAATAAATAGTGAAAATAAGGTTAAAACAAGGCCACTAGGCAGCCCACCTAGTAGCCAATTACAGGCCCATTCAATGGTCCATTTTTAGAGGGTTCTAAGGTCACTTAGAGGGTCAAAGTTCGCGGGGGGGGGGGGGGGGGGGGGGGGGGGGCGGCGACAAAGATCCACAAATGAGGGGAGGGTAGACATTTTGGTGAGATAAAAAGTGGAGAGAAGAGGGTGGCTGGTCACAGCTCTTTGGGCTCCCCTCCTCTCCCCATCTCCACCACCTCCTCTCATCCCATCTCTTCCTCCACCCTCCTACAGCCCTTAGCCATCAGGTCAGGCCACCCAAGTGGGGAAGAAAGAGGAGAAAAGAGAAGGGAAAGGAGGGAGTGGCCGACCACTTGTACTTTTGGCCCACTCCTCCTCTCCACTCCTCCCCCTCCTCCACTCTCCACAATTTTGGCCAACATCTTTGATCCACCACCTCCTCCTCATCCACCCTCCAAACCATTTTTTTAGCCAAGAAGAAGAGGAGGAAAAGGAGAAGAATAGGGCCTAGTGTATTCGGCCAAATCTGGGAGCAAAACAGAGGAAAATTGAAGACAGAAAAGAAAGAAGGAGAATTAGGAAGATAGATATAAATGCTATGCCCCACAGACAAAAGTTTCCCAAGATGTTCATCTAGGCATGGTATTATTAAATTGACACTTTATTTGATTAAAAATGAAGAATTCATCTCTATGATTGCTTACTAGTTAGTGGAAATTAACTAGTTTCATTGAGATGCCTTCCTTGTAAATCTTCAACTCATAAATTAGATTTTTTATCCATTTATGTTTTGAAATTATTATTGTGATGAACATAAAGTTTTTTTAAGATCCTATTTTAGATCATTAATTGAAAATGAATCTTGCGAGTTTTTTTAAGATCTCTCTCTCTCTCTCTCTCTCTCTCTCTCTCTCTCTCTCTCTCTCTCTCTCTCTCTCTCTCTCTCTCCATGTTCAGCAAAAAAGGAGAGGGGTGCTATTTATAATCAACCCACCCCCCCCCCCCCCCCTCCAAAAAAAAAAAAAAAAAAAGAATAATAAAAGAAGAAGAAGAACCATGTATTCCCATGTGCTAGTCTGCCGGAGGCAGGTTCATGAACGTGAAGGCAGCCGATACCGTACGACAGGCACGGGCTGGCCGATAGGGGTAGGATATGAGATGGGTAGATCACATTGACGGAATGGGACGCAATTACGGCCATTCAACGTAAGTGCAAAATTCATTTACGGTGCCCCCCTTGAGGTTCGGGTAGGGGCCATATGTAGTTGGGTGGTGGCCGTCATAGAAGGGAGGGTGACCGTGGTCGCCAGAGACGGCGCAGAAGTGCCACCAAGCGACCGCTATTGTGCGATAGTTACAAACATTACTAGTATATAATTTATATAATAATTATTAGGTGTCTAAACCAACGGCTAAGTGGAGCTAATCTACTATTAGTCGGTCACTCACTTTGGCTCTGTGGAATTAAAGTTCTCACCTATAGTGCCTGCTCCCTAATGTCTAAAGGCTATAACAACCGAGTAGTTTATCGACAAAATGGTTTAACCTTTGTAACACGCGATCTAGTGT